>OY855904.1:25987218-26402218 GCA_963693305.1 Meandrina meandrites
GAAACGTTATTTTTTTCTGAAGCATCTCAGTGGTCCGGAATCCTAAATCCTCGAATCTGATTGGCTAATTCGGCGCGCTCCAGCGGTCCGGATTTTCCCATCCGGACCCCGCGTACGGACCGCTCCGAGTTTTCCAGGACTGTTTTTCATTTCGTAGCGAGACGAACGAAGAACCCATGAAAGTTTTGCTCTCCAAATCAGCAAAATTAATGTAGATGCTTACCATCCGTTGTAAATGTGAAAGGAAAAATTAGCAGTGGAATTAAAGGCCTTGAAGTTCTCCAAAAGGCGAGTACTCATTCTCTTTATTGACAAAATCAAATTGTTCTAGTTTTATGGCAGTAGTTTGTCGACCGTTGTTTGTGCATTCGCACTGATTTTCACGCCATTTATACACTTAACTGCAAGTCGCCGGCTTACATACCCGATTGATTCTTTCAAAAGCTAAATTAGTAACGGAATTAAAGGCCTTGAAGTTTTATAGCCGTAGTTTGTCGATCGTTGTTTGTGCATTTGCACTGATTTTCACGCCGTAATGCGTTTTACTGCAAGTCGCTGGTTTACAGACTCGATTTTTCTATTCAAACGCTTTGCCTTTCTGCTACTTTTCCCTAAAACCGAATACTGCTTATCACCATTCAAGAAAATGAGATGTTTTGATAAAAAACAGTCAATTCTCGCAAAATTGTGCAGTGTGCAGGCGACCAAACTACACACTCAGTTCAGTCAGTTCAGTTTCATTCAATTTCACTTTCGAGACTCGCGATTTTTTTATGCTCTCTTTTGCTGCTTCATTGTGCTTTTTTATTATAAAGTTACTTTTCTCTTTTTTTTCTGATTGCCTTTTCCGTGAGTACTGTCAGAAGTCCATGGACTTCTGGTACTGTTCACTTTAGCGAAATTATTTTGTTTGGCGGTACACAAATCATTCTTCACTCTTACCGTAGCTTAGCGATCGATTCATTCTCGTCCCCAGAGCCCCCGTTTCTTTTGGTCACGTGGTCGGCGAAACGGAGGGCTCTGGACGCAGCCAATACCGGATGTCAGAAATTTTCTGACATCCGGTAGCGCATGTGTAGCAGCTTTCAACACAACTGCTCATGCTCACTTGTTAATCCTGAGGGAGGGGGAGGGGAGAGAGTTTGTGTTAATGGCTGATCGTGAAAAGACGTTCAACAAAGCGCTCAAAAGAGTCGTTGATTTTCATTTATGCTGAACGATTGAGAATAAAAGCGATCTGAAAAGTGAACAGAAAGCTGCCTTAGTCGTCGATGCCGTGCAGAAGTGGTATTATTTTTGTGTTTTATCAACGGATGTCGAAACGTCCAATTTTCTATAATCAGGTATGAAAGTAAAGAAGTACATGTACAAATGTCAGATGAATTTTGTATGTTGATGTGGAATTCTAGAAAGTCGTACTGTTCCATATAACAAGATAATTAAAAACGGACAATCTCAGTCGCCTTCGAGTGTTTTTGAAAAGCCACTTTAGACGTTCGTTAATTGAGTGGATAGATTTAGCACTGTAAATTAAATATATTGCAAAGAAAATATAATATCAGTCTTATGGTATTGCATTTGAAAATCTTGTCTTCAAATTGCGATTCGTAGTTCCACAAGAATGCCTTCCCTTTGAATTAAGATTGATTTTCTTTCCTTATGTTTTAAATTTTATAATTAAAGTGAAGGGGAAAATCAAACTGGGAAATATTAATTTCAAGGAGGAGGGGTTGAAAGTGGATCTGTTTTCTGTGTGTTTTTTTAATACGAGTAAAAATGTTAAAATATTTTCCATCACCCCAAAAGAATTACAACCTCCTTCAGATTTGCCAGTGATATTTTGAATACTTCATGCAAAAATATTTTTCTACGAAAGATTTAGGACTCAGATTTGGCTATAACTTATAAGCTCAATACATTATGGGAAAGAGGACCACTCACAATGAAGAGGAGTCAGTATTTGTACTGAATAATTCTTGCGCATAGGAATGGGTGAGAAATTAGTTCAAGAACTTGACTTTTTTCTACTTTTTCAGGATGACCCTGAAGAGGGTACTTGAGATAACAATCACTTGGTAACTACAAAAACTTTCTGACAGATGTTCATTAATTTTGACTTACATGCCAGTGCAATATTACTTGGCAATTTATAAAAATTGTGTGCACTCCACCTGAATGCTGAGACCGCAAATACTTAATTTATAATAAAATTAAATTCTTAAACCTGAAGTGAGCTGCTGTTGTAAAAATTATTTAAGAGGAAACAGGGTTAACAGGATATATTTTGAAACATTTGGTATTATTTTGTTAAATTAAATTAAAATAATTACCTGTCCACAGATGCCAATGCAAGTGTTCATGTTACTCCATAACCCACTTTCTTATTTCTTAGGTTATCAATACACTGAAATGCAGGGGACAAAAAATGCCCCTAATTCACTTGGGAAAGGTGAACCTATGAATTTTGTATTTTGCGAGAAAAGATAGGGGGAACCTGACCCATTTTACCCATGAGCCATCCCTTTCCCCATAAATATTATGAATGGTCATAAGGCAGCACTACTATAAAAGATTATGCAACACTATGACCTAGGCTTGCAGTTGACAGGGTCTGGTTATTCTCAGTTTTTGTGCTTCAACTCCACTACAAACATCTGACCTCAAATATTGGGAGAATCACAAACAGGTTTGTAAGTGACCTGATTTGACATCAGCTATAGATTTATATGTCAATGCAGCACTAAATAAATCAAGGTGAACAGGTTCACTGGGGCAAATGCAGCCTTTAATAAGTCTAGAATTGTCAAGGTTACTCTCAAGAGCACTTGTTTGTTTTAAATCTTATTAAACATATACATGAATATAAAATGAAACAATGCCAATTTCCTTCCTTCACCTGTCCCCCTTTATGCCAAGTGGTGCAAAGGCCAAATTATGCCAGTTCCTGCAGATGCCCGCAGTCTTTGAAGACATAAACTGTGTTACACCTCCACAGTATAAGCAATGTTGGAAAACAAGTAAGTGGTGTTGGAACCAAAAAAATATTTTTTTTTTCCCTGGACATTTTTAACAACTACACTTTGATATTCCTTGTTCTTACTATAAACACTCAACTCACAGCTGTATATTTTTTTATTTAACACTGATAAAGCTTACTGAGTTGAAAGTCTTGAAATGATGGTGGTGGTCTGCTGAACATGTAAGAAATGTTCCAGTATATATGTTCCACATAAATCTTCAATCTAGTATGCTGATAAACATACTTGTAACATAATCTATTTTCTTTTGTACCTTAACAATCCGATATGTATTGCACAATGTAATTCTGTAAGCATTCAAGGTAATATATCTAATCCACGGCGCAAGTTTGCACGATAATAGACACAATTTCAAGATCGATACAAACCCTTTGCAACATCAACTGATCAAGACCATGCAACGACAACAGAGTGTACAGAACAACATTCAACATTGTATGGGGGTAGAAAAAGAGATTTTGATTTTGGGAGACGTGATAGAGTAGAGTTCTGTTGAATTTCTAAACTTTGTCAGACTCTCAAGGCTTCAATATTCCACGAAATCAATCAATGGAAAAATAAAAACACGAGTTTTTAAAAACATACCGCCTACAGCAGTTTGGAAGATCGAAGACAGATTTTAAACCTGCTGATAGTGCTAAACGTTTGAAACCTGGCTCACACAGGGACTCACACAGGTCATCTTGTGCTTCTTTACAACAGCCACGTATCGATAACAGTTTCGTGCAATTGATCCATTGCCGGTCGCCATAATTTTTCTAAGAAATCTTTTTCCTGCTAATTTCCGATCCGGAAGCAGAGTGCGTGCGTAGTAGTGTAAAATTTTGTTTCGTAGTGCGCATTCATTCTTCATCAACCAATGAAAAAATTCGAATTAATTCCTGCGTCCAGAGCTACTCGTAACGGCACAAATAAAACGAGTAGCTCTGGGGACGAGAATGCGATCGATTCAACATTGGATGCGCGCGTATAATACACATTTTGCAAGATAATCTTTTTATTTTTTTTTACCAAGTAGGAAAAAAATAAATAAGTTATTTACCGGCTTTGGGTCGGTCCGTATCGTGAAAAACTGTGACCGAGGTCTTGAAAATGCTGCCCGAGGCCGCAGGCATTTTCAAGGCCGAGGTCACAGTTTTTCACGATACGGACCTCCCAGCCGGCAAATAACATATATGTACTCCAGGTAGATCTTAGAAGATGATAAACAAGGATGTTCCGATTGACCAATCCGATTAGTCCGGCGGCTTAGCTCCTGAATTGTGCGATTTTTGATACAAGCACCAAACTTTGCAGGATTACAAGCATTCATGTACTAATCAATTCTTGATATAGTGCCAACGCCAATTTCCTATTTTCAGCTAGTAAACAGCACGTGAACTTTTCAGCCGAGACCCCTCCCCCACGAGGTACTTTATCGTGCGCTTTTGTACACCTTTTATAGCAGATTTCAAAAATACAGATACGAATGCTTCAAATTAGGCTTACAATTGTTATTTTTTTACCATCTTTCTTATACCAATAATTTAGTAGAAATTATTGCATGGAAAAAGATTTTTCTTTCCCCGCCCTCTACCCCCTCGCGTCTTTTTCAAGTTTTTCCTTTGTTTTGTGAAAAAATCGCCCGTAACTGACTATGTTTTGTTCTTCCTTTGAGAAATCAATAGATTTCCTTCCCTTGACTGTCTGGGAGTATTCGGTGTACGTTTAAAAGCATTTCATTTCATCTTTAGCACATTAATATTCTCACCGCAAAACGTAAAAATCACTTTGACAATGCCCCTTTAACAAATAACGGTTTCCATGGAAACTGGGCTTGGCACTATATCTGAAAAAACTTGTGTTGGTGACCACTATCAGTGTGCCAAATTTCGTGCTTGTATCAAGAAGTGCACAATTCACCTAAAATTTCGAGCTAAGCCGCCGGACTAGATGAAAAAACAGTGCCAACCATTAACTGGTTCGGTTGACTTTTCAGGCTTTTTCATCGTTGCTTTTATACATACCCTTGGAGGTCTAATTGGCTTTTTACACTAAAACGGTCACATTACTTTAATTTTAGTCTCGTTTACGACAATAACATAACTGAGATTAGATCCTTCTTTTGAGGAAAGGCAGGAATTAATGAAAAAGCAAGCTGAGAGTGTGGAGGAAGTTCATATGTGTCAAAAAGGCGAACTGAGCCTTGAACGTAGCTAAGAATAGAAACTTACTAATACTTGCCCTTTTTCATTAACCAGTGAAAATTGCCACGGAAACTGAAGACGATGACGGGGTCCAGAGCACGGACAATCTACACTCAACAGATGACACTGACAACCAAATGGAGACATGTTTCTACACCCTCAAATCGGAGCCTAGAATGGCTGCAGCAAATCCAGTGTATGATTCGACATATAGTCTTACAGTTACGCCAGCCTGCAGCACACGTAGTGCTACAGCAACTTCAAACCCACTGTATACGTTCAGTGTGGAAGAAGAAATAGGAAAAGTGAATTACGGTGCGAAAGGCGACGAAGATGGAAGCGATGCGAAGATTTAGAGGTAGGTGGATTGTGCCCTTTACTTTGGTGTCTGTCGTGTTAAAACAGAGCGGGCTCGAGGGAATTCAACACTTTGTAGTCTACGAAGCACATTACTCTATACACGAATTCTCGTAGAAACACTTGAAAACTAAAACAGAACAGTATAAACGAATTCTCCTAAAATTGGCTTCACTTTTTACAGCTCAAAAATATTCCGGTCATAAGCCCTCCCAGAGGATGCAGCAAAAATGTATATTCAAAGCAACGTCAACGGTTTTTTAACAGTAAAAGATGATTAATGATATGGTGCATGGCATAGCATGGCATGGCATGGCAAAAAAATTAACAATAATTCCACTCGCGTTTGTTGGATTTAAGATGGTTATAGCAAATTGCATCTCGTTGGCTATCTATACCTTCTCATATCCAACAGACGCTCGTGGAATAGTTATTAACCATAATACAATACGATACGATATGATTCTGCTAACAGATTACAAAATGCTTATTTCAATTTTTATAATGTCATAATTGAAATTTTTTCATCTAATGTCACCCTTCTGCTTGACTGATGCCGTACCTCCCAGTTAGCAAGCCCTTGATATTTTTGGCATATTGTCTTACAGCTGCATTTGTTCTTTTTATCACCAGGAAAACGTACGCTTAAATGACTAAGACTTAGCCGCTGAATATAAAGTTGAAAAGTAGCACAGTACCAAGAACGCAAGAGAGTGGCTTTATCAAATACACGTATGCCTCGGTTTAGTATTAAGGAAATCTGAGTGTGGAAGCATGATAATTGTCAGTTGTTATACTTAGTTCCCGTATTTAGTCACGGTATATAGCGTTTTCTAGTCATAAGTAAAGGATATTGAAGTCAAGACATGATTCGTCAATAAAAGTGTCCAATCAGTCATGATCAATTGTTAGTTTTATGATTGCTGGCTGTTTGTAAAGATATACTGCATCGATCCATAGTTCAGTCAACACAAATTTGGGATGATTTTGACGAAACTAGGGCCATTTTAAGCTAGGCTAGTTTTCCTACTGTTCAGGTCCAGTGTAGCGCGGTAAATGGAAAGCTGAAGTAGGGATAGATTTTACACATGGATGGAAAACCAGCCGAAAGTCTTTAATTAGCTATGGTATATAAATTAGACAGTGGGTTTTCTCACTGATTTTTTATACACTTTGTATGCAATATTTACACTCATCAAGTAAAGCTAGGTGGCTAAAAAGCTTTTAGGCATTTAATATAATGTGGCAGCTGCTACAAAACTAGTTGCAGCTATAGTACCATACATTTACGCAAGTGTGAAATGTCCTGCGGTTTTTTTGTGTTTTTAGGGAGAAATTTCCCGATATTGACCACGCGTGGCGAACCCAGAAAATTGAACACCTTTTTGTAATGTTCGAATAAGGTGTAAGCGAGAGCTGACATGTTGGAAACTGTTTGGAAAGACAGCCTTCAGTGGTTTAAGTTACATCCGAACATTGAGTTACATCCGAATGATCAAAAACCTTAATTGACATATATTTTTTCGCTACCTAACAGCTCTCGCAACTCGCAAAAACTGGTATTCGGACACTGTAAAATAAATACATGGTCCTTAAAGGGACACTGTCATGGGGATTTTAATGCTTTTAGGGAAAAAGTACTAAAGTTGGTGAATAGGTCTTCTCGTACACGAAATGCACCTAGTACACCAAGATAAAAATAAAAAGTAAATTGTTGTTGAAGGAAGAAGGGAGCCATAACAATTTTTAGGTGTTTTTCCAGTCCATAGGGACAAATCTTGAAAAAGTCAGCCTAATTTTTTCAAGTTGAGATCTAAAGTTCCTGATGGCATCACAATAATATCACTTGTTTATCACTTCAGTAGACTTTCATGGTGATTTTTAACAAAATTGGACCACTATTCATAGTTTCCATATGTCTTTAGGCTCTTGAGTTTTCGAAGTGAAACTGGTGACAGTGCCCCTTTAATGCTAATAAGTATAAATTCCTCACGGGAATGTGATATAGAAGGAAATTTCTACTATGTCTATTGAGCATAAATAAGCCGGCATATACGGCATTTACAGTACGACTATTTTTGTAGTCGATTTCGCTTAACATGTAACTTTTTCAGCTATTTTTGTAACCTTCAGTGCGTTGTTTGAATAAATACTTTTGCCAGAATTTTTGGTCGTGCATCTAAGAGCGGTTGTATGATCAGAGTTTCCGGCTTCACAGCGCAATCTTGTAACTAAAGAAAACGTTCTTACATACAAAGAAAAACATACCCAACCCACTCGTTGGGGCTGAGGAGAAAATTATAGTTTGCTTTATCTATGCTTTTCCAAGCATTTGACGAGCTTAAGTGGATTCAAATTAACCAAGTCAGTATTAAAATTTGATCAATGACTTTAAATTAAAAGATCATTAAAACTTGAAGATCACGGAATGGTTGAATCTTTTTTATTCGATTGAAAATTCAGTGAGTATACGTCCTCAGTCAGTAATAAAAGAAAATCATTCACCTCTTTTCTCTGTAATTCGATGAAGCTGTCTTTTCGCCAGGAAGTTTCTTGAGCTTACACAAAAGTTGTAAGCACATTGTCAGGAGTGGGATTCGAACCCACGCCTACAAGAGTAGACTGCGACCTGAACGCAGCGCCTTAGACCGCTCGGCCATCCTGACTTCTACATGCAATTTCGATTAATGTCGGTTAGAAAAGTACATAGGCCTACCACATTTCAGATGGCAAAAGGACAATAATAATAATAATAATAAATAATAATAATAATAATAATAATAATAATAATAATAATCGATATTTAAACAGGTAACCCCTTCAGTCGCAGGACTGGTATCAACAGGGGCCCTGCATAACATAAAATAAAAGGTAATATAATAACAGTAATTGAAAAAAAAACTACTTTCGAAAGATATCGCTAAAGCTTAAAAAATGTAACACCTTCCTAACAAAATAATTTTAATTACGGATTAAAGTAGTCTTTAAATAAAAATCAGAAATAGCCTGGAAACGTTCCTTGGGTGGTAAAGTCTTAATGTTCGTTAGGAATTTATGAAATATGGATGGACCATGATAATAAAACAACATCTAAATGACATTTAGGAAGTAAAATGTCAGTGATTGACGATCTAGTGTATCTGCACTTTATCTGTACTCCACTCTCAATGGACTTATGACACCTCACCTAGTCACGTGCCAATTTTAGGAGTACTTCGCGCTAGTTAGCTGGTCGCAAACATCTGATATTTCCTTCGCTAGGAGACGTCAGCACAGACTTGTTTTAACTTGCTAATGAGAACAGATAACTCTTGGAAAATCTTCCAGTATTTTAAATGTAGATTTGCCAAACACCAACAGGTGCATACGCACGCATGTTTCAACCCATATATCTGTTAGTCTCATAAGAGATAAAGTGGACTTTTAAATAACGTTTTAGCGGGACAATAAAATGACTTTGTTCGGGAATATTGTTTATTTGCGCCCGCGTAGTGTCATTTGCGGCATAGTATCAGTAACAGAATATTAACTATAGATAGTAAACATGGTGAATGCACGACTCTAAATGGTAAAGTTACCTTATTTTCTTGTTTACAAGTTGTCATGATCGACCACCTTGAAAAGGGAGGGGAGAGGAACGGGCACTAATTTTTTATCTCCCTATTTTTTTACCTCATTTTCTCCCTCCTCCCTAATTTTTTCGGACGTTTCTCCCTCCTCCCTGATTTTTCACGTTTCTCCCTGATTAGCCCTTTTAAGAGGCTTATTTTATGTCCTACTACACTGCAGTACCTCATTTTCGCATGCCTGAAGAAAAGGAAAACATACGAGACATTTTGCCATGTCGTTATAACTTGTTTTTCTCATACTACCTTTCGGTCCTTTCGGTTTTGTCACATAAGCTTGAAGATCTGATCTTTACAAAATTCATTTTTTATAATACTGTATAAAGGGCAGACTGGTTACTCATAACTTCTAGCTAGCTAGAACTTACTAAACATTTTTTATAAGAACGCGTAAAATTTGCCTGAACCTGAGGCTGTTCTTATTTTAGCCCACACATTTTCAAAGTGACCCGTAAAGCTCCCGCCTGAAAACTTACGTCATAATTACAGGGGGCGGGGAACCCTACGGTGGATTAGCATCCCATGCAGGGGGGATGGCCGCTCCATGCTAGAGAAACTGGGAAAGGCTCTGGCCAGTCGTGATATCTTGCAGGAATTTGAACCTGCCTGCCGCAACGCATACCTGCAGGCATGTTGCGCTGGCCAATTTGTTCTTCCAGTTTAGTATCGTCATCGCTATTGGCCATATCACTCACCCGTGCCCAGGCCAGGAATTTGTATGTGGTGGGGGGGGGGGGGGGGGTGCGCATGAGCGCCTACGACACTTAAAATCCCGAGCGCCGCAGGCGCGAGAACGTAGGGTTGGGGGTGGGCTGGGGGGTATCCTACCCCAGGAAATTTTGAAAAAAATAGGTTATCTTAGACAGCATTTTGTGCGTTTCGAAGACAGTTTGTTAGGAAATAAGGCAGGTAAAAGTGAAGGACATTAGGTAGAATGTATCATTGAAATTAACCTAGAATCACACAATTTGGTCCAAAATATACTACACGAATCTACAAATGATGTACCTTTAACACCGTATTGAATGTAAATAGTCGAAGCACAGAAATACCATTTCCCTTTATCTATTTATTTTGATAATTTTTTTCACAATTAGCGGACTTCCATGGCTCGTGGAGGGAGGGGGGGAGGGGTGCGGACGCACCCATCGCACCCACCTCCCTACGGGTCTGGACTGCCTAATTTCAACAATATTCTTATAAGCAAATGGTATTTAATAGAAAATCAGCTTTTGCTTTGAGATATCTATAAAACACTCTCCTCTACTTTCATACAGAAAGGGGGGGCCTTGAAAGACGTACTCGTTAGAGCAAAGCTTTGAAGGTCAACGGTTTCCTATCTAGCTAGGAGTCGTGTTTGGCTTGCCATTGTTTTGTTAAATCATTGTAGTGGTCAAACTACAAGCACTGATTCTTACTTCACAATTTTCACCAGTTCCTGTCCAAAGCTGCCCTCACCCGTGGGTCTAAAAGGTCCTGCTAAGGCTTTAAACACTTATGTTACGTTTTTAAAGAACATTCTCCCTTCTCCCTTTTCCTGCTGCTTCTCCCGCCTCCCTTTATTTTTGCTTCCTTTCTCCCTCCTCCCTATCTTTTTTTGGGCCGTTTCTCCCTCCTCCCTAAACCGTTCCTCTCCCCTCAAAGGGGGGAGGGGCGTAATAAAGAGGGGGTACATTTTTTTAAAACAAATGAACTGAATACAGCCACCTCTCATCGCTCCCGGCCGGTTTGGCATTTCGCGAGAGAGACGTCTGCGATTCACGGCCAAAAATTCCATACTGATGACGTTAACTGCTAATTAGAATTCCGGAACACACACAGTTATGGTGTTGCATAATTATTGCCTTCATTTTCAGTTGCCCATTGCTAGCTCACTGCTCGAAGAATAGATTCATTGAATGTTATTGATTGAACACAAACACTTTCAAGGCAGTCAAGGACGCATACACAGCGGACAACCTTGTCACGAAAATCCCTATAAGAGTTGCACATAAGTTAAGATTTGAAAACCGAAGCTGTGAAATCACTAAATGGTCGTAAATGGTTTAGTAAATGTAGCCCCTGTTCATTAAATGATGTTTGTCTGTAGAATTTATGCCTCGTAACCGTCCTTTCACAGGGTTCGCACAGTCTTGAAAAGTCCTTGAATTCCATTTTTCCTTGAAAAGTCCTTGATTTTCTGTGTAAGTCCTTGAAAAGTCCTTGAATTTTCTTCAACTTTAAAAATAGTGGCGTCGAAACCAAATTACTTTGCATAGACTATGGTATTCTTTTCCTGTGTAAAGCACCTTCAAACTCTAAAACACAAGTGTAAAAGCAGCCAATAACGAGAAAAGACAAGAATGTAGAGAAGGAGATGGAGCAAACACATTTGTAGCATTTAAATACCATCAAGGATGTAGAGAAGGAGATGGAGCAAACACATTTACAGCATTTATATACCATCTGTTAAATTACCTCCCTGGTAGGGGGTCCATGAAAATTCAATTTGGTCCTTGAATAGTCCTTGAAAAGTCCTGGAAAAATGGTTACGATTTTTTGTACGAACCCTGTTTCAGATTATATGTATTTCATATTTTGTTGGCTGTACCTTTTGTGATTTTGTCGGCGTATGTGTCAACAATAAAACCCACGGGTGTTAAAATTTATGTGAATGTTTTGAAATGGCTGCATTGGCGGTGTCCTTCCTGAAAGTCTTTAAAGACGTTCAAGAAGCACCCTGCTTAAGTCTTCCAAGTAAGAAGTAAGAAATCAGAGAAATGTAAGTTTTAAGTTATTGCTCCGGTGTATCTTCATAATCCTGCCGCCTGTTGCCCGCCACCCGGTGTACTTTTGGTCCACAATAACACCCGGCGTTGACCCGGCGTTATATTTCACATACATTATGCAAATTACCTAGTTGACCAATTAGCGCTCCGTCATCAGTATGGAATTTCTTGCCGCGAATCGCAGACGTCTCTCCTCGCGTTTTGCACGTAGTAGCGGGAGCGAGTGAGAGGCGGCTGTATTCGCAGGCTAGGGATGATTGATTTCTCAAGCATATTGCCTGTGTTGTGGCCATGTGGCATCAGTCCAGGCACTGGCCAGGGGTGCGGAATGCCCCATACATGTATGCTTATATGTACTCCAGATTTCGTAGTCATGACCATTTTTGTTGTAGCCCTGTCTGTAGAAATTTTCAAATTTTTAAAACTAAGGGCCTGTTTTTTTGGAGAAAACAAATATGTCAAGTCAACATACATGTAAGGTGGTTATATGTGTCTGCCCTTCAGGCAGCTGTAACTGACCTACATGTATTCCAGGGAGAACATTGGAATCAGTAAGAGAAAGATTGCATTCAGCTTCATGTGCATAGCCCTCAGGACACATAACATGGCTACGATTGTTTTTGTTACTGCACTCCTAGTCTTTAGAGGTATGGTAGACTATTCCTAATGTAACTGTATTGGATTAATTGGAGGTTGACCGCAGCTATTATCCTAGCTGATAATTTCTCTTCTTTGGCAAGATGCTGTGCATTTCTCCACCCACAAGCCACTCCCATAGTACAAATGGGATGAATGTTGGGAAACATCATGTCAGCCAGCATACCTGGTGCTATTTGTTTAAAGAAGAATAAAGCTAATCCAGGATTAGAGCCTAGATTGAGTTAAGTTTTATAAACTTGTATACATTATTGGAAATAATCTCAAACACTACATTATAGCAGTGAAAAAATTATGCTTTCGAAATTACTCAGACATAAAAGCTGTGGTTACTGCCAAGGTGCTTAAAGACCCTTAAACATTAGGCCCTGAGAATAACTTGACATTTATCTTTTTTTTTTCAGCAAGCAGAGGAAATAATCAAGTCAAGTAATTCTTCAAATCCCTTATTCTTGGTAATGATCTAATGGCATTTCAAAAACCCATATTCCGGTGCAAACTTCAAAGAAATATATTGACAAATACAGCTTTATGAGGATGAAACACACACAACATATGCTGGAGGGCATCATGGACAAGGCCATTGCCATTACATCACAGAAGCTATGAAGAATGCTGGGTATGGGCTTTGTTGATTTAAACATGTAATATTAATAAACAAGTAATAATAATGCACTTTTTTCTATTTCATCATGTAGAAAAGTTAAAAAGGAAATATATACCTGAGGTTATCCCTATATAGGGTATTCCCCTAAATTGTCAAACTCATGTGTTGATGAAGTTGGTCAACTGAACAGTTTATACTAGCTGCACATGCATGTAAAACAATGGTAAATTAACTCTCCTATCATTTTGATTTTATGCAGGTCGTGGGAGAGAATGCCCAAACTGTTTTCACAATGGATAATGTGGGATGGCATAACCATGGTGGATTTAACTGGCCCCTCCTTGGAGAAAAGACTACTTTATTGGAGGGAGGTGTTAGAGGAGTCAGTTTTGCTCATGGAAACATGCTTGGTAGAAGAAGAGTCAAATGTGAAGGACTGATGCATGTTACAGACTGGTATCCAGCATTGGTAAACCTTGCAGGTACTGTATAAAGGTGTTTATTTTGGATTGGCTTCTGTTTCAAATATAGAAGTGAGGTTTTTCACCATAGCCTCCAATCTGTCATGCTTATTTGGTTAATAAAGTTGCCAAGTGCTTTTATGAAGCTTTTCTAAACTGGTCCCAGGATAGGTGTGTATTGCTGGACCTCCTGAAACCCTTATCGCCTATTCTAGTCCAGTTGTTTCAGTAGCTTTATATTATTGCTTGCAACCCTTCTCTAGACTTGATGACAAAAGTCCCTACATTTCAAAATGATTTTTTTTACCTTTATGTGAGGTTCTTAAAATAACTCCAAGTGACACTTCCCACTCAAGACTAAATGCATTCTACTGAACAGTTTCCCGGTGAATGATACCCTGTTGTAGACTAAAAATGGTTTCTATGCCAAATACCTTCACAGGGTCACATACCGGCCATTTTTAAAAAACTCATACAATTCGGTATTTCCCAAATTTGACAGCTTATGACCCCTTGTTCACATACAGTTTTGTTTAAACGTAATATACCGGAGCCTTTACGGCCTCGTCTAGCCTTGTTGAAGTGCAATCGCAAAATAATTATTAAAGCTTGCCGAGAAAACCGCCGCTCCGCCGCGTCCAATTTCAGTTTGGCAGTCAAAGGAATAAATTAGTATCATACAGAATTAATTTCAAATTGGAAAGGATACGCACTACGAATACTCACATTTCACTGATGAAAGGAGATCAGTTTATCCCATATTGTCGGTATTGTGTCGATACAATGTAGCTGAAGATGAAGCGAAAAAGTGTCTTGTGCTCCGAGTTTCCCGCCAAAAAGACGCGGCTGCACACAATCCGATTCGTTTCCAGTCTGTTCAATCACAGTTTGTTCCATATGGGTACTACACGCAGGTCATTTAACATAACTAAAAAAATCACTTTCCCTTACGTTTTTGAGTAAAAGTAGGAAACAGGGCTTAAAACATTTTTCGCCGTTTCCAGCGTTGATTTTCATGTGGTATGGCATAAAAAGATGGTTGCAAATTGCACCACCTCCCCACAAAACCGGCTCAGACGAAAATTGGTACATATGTTTTGTCTATGTTGGTTATTTGGTTCACCAGCAACGCAAAATCGCCCTCCTTTTAGTACGCTCTCCTTTCTTACTGTTGGCCATATTTGTTCGAACTTTTGCAAAGAAGCTGCCGTCACACCTTGTAATGTCACATGGTATTTTGGCCGCGCGATCGATTAGCCATTTTTGAACGCATTGAAGTGCAAATTACAACGCATGTAAAATCCGCAATTTTATCGTAGAATTCTCAAACCTTAGAATTGTGCATTTCGAAAAGTAATCTTTTCAATTATGCAGCAAAAAAAATTCGCTTCATAGGCACTTAAACATGAAAAGTAGTGACTCACTTCAGGATATTTATTTTCACTCGTGAAATTCGTCGATGTGTTTATATTTTTAATTTCTGTAGAACTAATAAATAAGGATTTTTAAATAATATTTTTATTTGTTGTTTTTTTGTGTCTCTATTATGTCCGATGCGTACTATTTAAAACCGATTTACCATTTTCCCAGTTTACGTACTGTCAATTTGCCCATGATCATGGTGATTATCACACTGCACTAAAGAAGAACGAACACTAGAATGTACCCAACCGTCGTTTCTACGAAATGAGTTACAGGTGCTTTGCGCCAGTTAGACAACCACAGACCATTTCTGCATACTGTTCTCTTGGCTTAAGTTAATTACCTGGTCTTCTTTTCCAAACAGGTGGTATACGAGATCACGCACCATCACCCCTAGAACCTTAACCAAGGAAAGAGATCCTTCTCAATATCGACGTGCGCCAAAGCGCAGATGTTAATCTAAGCATGTAAGATCTATATGAAGTAAGTTCTTTGAGAGCAGGCGACATGAAACTTCTCGTGTATGGATGATGGCACTTGAGCAGAACTTCGTGGGAAGCCAGACAAGAAAAAAGGCATACGCACTTATGTCCAGGATTGAACGCAAGTATTGGTTAATAAGTACTTCATGTTTGCCTGGGTTATTTGGCATTTCCATATTACTTCATATTTGACGGAATTAGATGTGTTTTGGTGAAATTTTATTAAGGAGGACACTTTGTGATGCCTATCATGAGGAACGTGCATCTCATTAGCGTTCAATCCTGGACATATCTGTCTGAGAGAGGGCCGTGGGAATGAGGTTGTCTGAGATTGGCTAACAAAAATTTCTATCTGATGACAAGACACAACAGAAATCCTTATATTGTCAACGAGAAATGTCTGGAGGAGGAAGCCGTACGCGCATCTTCACTGATGACAGTTTGCTTTTTTGTTTGTTTTCGGGGGGGGGGGGGGGGGGGGAGAGAGAAGGGGGGTTGGAACTGTAGCGTGCATTGCTACTTTTAGGATTTACCCTTTTTCAAAGAGATGATCGAAGGGTTTTTAAATCTTGTTTTCAGCAAAGGTAAGATTTGTTGACAACTAAAAGCGCTTCTTGCATTGGTAGCTTAAAGGAGAAGTTCACTCCAGAATGGCCATTTATTTTCTTTACGCCAATAAAACGTTTATACAAAAATATGTTATTCACCAAAATGTCAGCATCCAACGAGCGCTAAATCCCTACGAAATCTTTCTCTAAAGTAGCCCAAAATTCGACAACTGAACGCCGCCATCTTGGAGCCAGTAATGTATGCGTGACGTCAAAGAGTTCAGCCTGAAGTTTAGCGGGAAAATTTAAATACTCGAAACTCCTTGTTTCTTTGTAGTGGCTTTTGTTTGTCAAAATGCCTGTTTGTGCAGCTCCATGTTTCTCAAACAGATCTCCAAGAGATACAAATAAACCTTTCACCTTTTCTTTCCTTTCAGACAAGCATTTTGACAAACAAAAGCCACTTCAAAGAAACAAGGAGTTTCGAGTATTTAAATTTTCCCGCTAAACTTCAGGCTGAACTCTTTGACGTCACGCATACATTACTGGCTCCAAGATGGCGGCGTTCAGTTGTCGAATTTTGGGCTACTTTAGAGAAAGATTTCGTAGGGATTTAGCGCTCGTTGGATGCTGAAATTTTGGTGAATAACATATTTTTGTATAAACGTTTTATTGGCGTAAAGAAAATAAATGGCCATTCTGGAGTGAACTTCTCCTTTAAGTCAGTCGCGCTCTAAATATTGTGTGAATAGGCTACTTGTATGCGTTAGATGTAACGATTCAAACACACTGTAAACAGTTCTCAATAAGAATCCATAAAAAACATATCTGACTTTTCATTAACCCCTGATCTGAGAAATTGTCAGATTAACTCGCTTCCTGAGGACAGTTTTTCTTTCATATGCAAAGACTTACTCAAAAGCTTACGCGTACAATTAGGGCGTGCATATCGTATTCACTATCATGCAGCGCGAGTTTGCTATACATACAAGCAAAAGTCTTGCAATAACCCTGAAATATTCACCTTTTTTATTTTCAGAAAAGAATGCACCAGAAAAAGTGCTAATGATTATGAGCGTTGAGCGTTGAGTAGTGTAATTAGTGTTCATTTTGTAATCGTAAGTAGTGTAATTGGTGTAGAGTTTGTAATCGTATTGTAAGTATTGTTTTCTTTGAGTGCATAACAAAAAAATATTGACGGTGGTGGAGTCTGGGTTTCGCTGGATTCTTGGGTAGAGTGAAATAGGCGGATTCTGCCTGCGCGTTTCAACAAAACCCAGTCTACTGCATTACAGCTTTTCACTCGGGCCCGCTGCATTCTTCATTCTTCCGCATAGTGACTGGCTTCATTCTAAAATCGGTTACTAAGCTTACTCCCGCGAAGAGCAAATTGATTGACAAATTGCGAACGTCCTCAAAGCCCTCAGAAGAGTCCGCAGTCTGTTCTGTTTTTCCTCGCGTGCTCGTCTTGCCCCAATCCTTTCCCGCGCGTCTTAAGAGAAGCGAAAGGGCCATGGGTCGAGAATGGGTGCGCACTTCAAGGGAAAAACGTAAAAAGAAAAACAGGCTGCAAGTAGTCTTCCCAGTTTTATCAGGGCGTTATTTTTTTTCATAACATCTCGGACATAGCGATCATAAGCTGGTAAGATGATGGTGAGTACTGGCTATTTGCTTTCAGTTTTAAGCGCACCTTCATTCTGCTCATTTTACACTGAACATACTGCTTTCTTTAAAGTGGTACTATGATCAAATTTTCACCCCTTGCAATTTTAGGCGTTTCAAAGAGTATTTAATGAAAGATTTAAAATGCCGTTTACCGTTTTCAAATATCTATTTTAGTTCCAGAGATATTTAAGCTTAAAAATATCACAAAATATGCAAATTAGGGAACTGATGACGTCATCTACTCAACCCAATTTTTTGTCAGGTACAAAAATTAACTTATCTCGGCCATTTTTCTGCAGAGACCAATGAAACTTGGCAGACTAATAGTTCCTCAGGTGACACACCTACAGCTGCAATAAAATTATGTTACCATGACAACTCACTCTTTTCCAGTCCCCATCAATTTGTTTTTAATATTTCAGGAATTTTCAGTTTGGAAAAATTTATCCCAGGCAAGACGTCTGCCAAATCCATTTATATGCTTGCTAGATCTCGCATGTAAAGCATTATTTACAAATATTAAGGGAGAATGCCAGAATTGGCCAGAAAGGCTTTAAGCATTTGGGGAATCTGGAACCTAGTATGTTGCCATGGTAACCAAGTTGCCAAGTTCATATTGTGAAACACAACTAGCAGAGTGTTACTGCAAAGAATCAGAGACTTTCAATACAAATTGGCTGAGATATCACTTTCTTAGTATTTAATCAGAATTTGGTTGAGTGCATGACGTCACTACTTTGCTAATTTGCATATTTTAAAAACTTGAATATCTCTGGAAAGAAAAGAGATATTGGAAAACAGTAAACAGCATTTTTCTTCTCATATAGAGTACTTGTTAATATTTTAAAACGGTTGGGAAAGAAAACATGCGAATTTCATCATAGTAGCACTTTAATACAGATTGATACCAGAGGTGACCAAAGGACTCCAAGCGTACTACAAGAGTTTAATTGGGTTGAAAATATCTCGTTTTATTCTTTGGAGAGGTACAATAAAGCTTGACACCTTACCTGGTCGTTTTCTTCTCTTTCTTCCTTAAATTAAGCCATAGACACGATTTTCGTTTCAACAGTCTAATAGCGAAACGAAAATGGCACGTACAGTTGTACCTTTTCAGAGAAAAAAACAAGACATTTTCAACTCAGTTTTAAATCCATGTAAACTCTTTATAGTATGTGCTTTAATTTGGTCACCTGTGTCGATACATGGCTCAATTTTAATAATGTGTATCAGCTTGAATCAGCTTTATCCTTTTATTCGTAAAAAGTTACATAATATTATTGTAGCTATAGGACTAGTACAAGTGCAAATTTTTGATTCACAATTTTGTGCGAATTCTTTACAAAGTCAATATTAAGTTACAGGTTGTGAATTGTGATGTAATAAATTTTATTCTGAATAACGGCTAGCATACACAAACAAAAAGAGTTAAAATAACATCTAATCTTCAAATTTGAATGTCATGTTCTCTGGACGAAGAAAGATTTTCCTTGTTCATTGAGTTCCATCTCATACAAAGCTTGCTCTGTATAAAGTAGTTTACGAAGCTGAGCTCTTCTTACCTAAACCAATACAGTGAAAAATATATATTTAAACATAATTAATTTTGTGAGAAGGTAGCATATCTTTAATAAACTTGATTCAACAAACTACCCCTTGGGGTTTCCAAGCCTGAAAGAGCTACTGATGTACACATTAAAATATTGACACAGAGATCTATTATGTGGAGCTTTAAATGCATGGGTTAATTGCTAGTGAAGTTTGGTATACTTTCCCACTTACGTTCACTTGTTGTCAACATTATCCCCATTTACACATACATGTATGCACATGTAGAGACCTTGCCAAAAGTATATGTGCACATGCAATATGGGTAAATAATTACCCTGGACTTGTTTCAATGAGGACCTTACTACATTACATCTACCTGTAAAACAACTACCGGTACCTAATATTGCATGGCCAATGTGGCTCTTGGACTTACAGGGACCAAATTCCTTACAGTGTAGCTTAACAATGTATGAACCCTATCATGGTAAAGAGTTTTTTCATGATCTGTGAAAGGCCTTTTTTCCCATGAAATGACTGATTGAGGGTTGGAAAGTGTTTTATCATGATAATTATGTTAAAGGCCTTTATGTTTTTCCTTCTGAATTGTGAAATGGCCATCTTATTTTTTTTTGTGAAACATGATCTGCATGTAGAACCCCCCCCCCCCCCCCCCAAAAAAAAGACATGTTTGCCTCATCGCATGTCAAGCCTCATTCAGCCTTGCAATCTGTAACACTCACTCCCAAATGTTGTACCCCTCCAGAACATTTCATACATGTACAATATTAAAACAACAGAAAGCTAAGGGACAAGAACATTCATTGTGTTATTATTTTTCATAATTAATATTACTTTATCATTTATTATTATTTTATGCTACCATATTAATGTCACAGAATTTTTTCCTGAAGACAGTTAACTGCAATAATTTTTTATCAGTAGTAAACAGTGCCCATGTAGATTACCAGAATCTTTGATTTCACTGATTTTTACTTACAGCTGTCAATTCTTTGTTAGCTAGAGAAAGCTCTTCTTTTGTGTCAGCAGCCCATTGCTTCAGCATTCGCCTTTCACTGTTCTAGAAGAAAAAAATGTTATCCTGAATATTAGCTCAACACTGGGCAAGGGCTACAGACCACTTAACACATAATGATCATTACAGAAAAAAATTCAAATTTCAATGAATAAATATAACAAGGATGGCATATGTACACAAAGAATATGTGGGCTAACAGTGGATGTCAAAAACATGTAATTAAATTCTCAAATTAACTTATCCAAGCCATTCACTAAAAAACAATATAATAGGACATAATTGACAAATAATTATACATAAATAATTCATAAATAAAAACGGGATGTGTCAGGGATAGAAACAGAACTACATGTAGCATCCTGATTGCAATCTAACCCCCTACTTCAGTAAACAATTACACAATGTTACATGTATGTCAGTTATGTTCAACAGGGGAAAAATACAATACCTCTTCCTGTTTTTCCATCCAGTCAGCAATCTGGTTGACTCTGATTTCACTGCAGGAGAAGTACACGTATACACACATTAACCAAAAAACCTCTACAGTGTACAGTGTAGTGTAGTGTAGTGTAGTGTACACTTAAGGTCACACAGGACCCCTGCCATAATTATGTATGTATTTTATTTAAGAGTATGCACGAACTGCGATGACTGAAGCCGACAACAATCGAAATTTTCATTAGAATTATTTTAAAGTTCTTTGTATAAGTAATTATATGTTATTGTTCTCAGCTTTGCATTGTGTCCCATGCGCTGGAACCTAGCAAAAATTTTATCATAATTCAGCATAATTACATTTGGAGCTTCAAAAAGCGCACATTGTTGTAAACATAGACTTGGGAAGGTCTTTGGAAGCGGCAAAATCTGCAATTTTGTGTCCAAGTTTTCTCCACCGATACAGAATTTCGGGAGTTGATTCGTGAGGAACATAAACTTGGTGTACTCTATTGTGCCTTGATGACAGAAGCAAATTTACCAAACTCCCTTTCAAAAAGAAGATATTAAGCATTTCAAAGTTAAGATTTCACATTTTTACTCTCTTAGAAGTCAATAACTTCCACAAATTTATGAATTCAAGAAATTTCTTTCTGTCAGGGCACAAAAGAGCTGGTTATGATTTATCACTAGGTTATATAGTCATTTAATTTGGTGTGCTACTTCTAGCACAAAACTTGGACACAAAATCGCATTATCTGCAGTTTAGCTTTGAGAGCTTCGTTGAAACAATACTGTAACCTGGCGAGCTGCTATTAAATTGACATAAAAAAGTTTCAATCTTTTTATTCAAAGAGACTGGTTTACCTCTTGACCTTTGCTTCCTGTTCAGAGTTAAATTCATCATTCTGCCAAAGAAAAATAAAACTGGTAAAAAATAATGCTTTGGGATGCTGATTGCTCCAGTTCAAATTTTTGACACAGTGGCCCGTCCATCATTTGCAGTCAAACTTATTATAATTTCCTATGACCAAACACAAAAATGAATGCGTACTGCTTTGAATTCTCAACAAGACCTGTAGCGGCAACTTGTTCTGGAAGTTGACAGGTCAGCTGGTTAAAAAGTAACAATAGAACATCTCCACTTGGTTAGAATGGGCCCATACTATAGCTAGCTTCTCAGGTGACGTCAATATTATATCTTTTTCCTTCAAGATTTAAATGAAGTTTTGACTTAATTAACTGGTATGTTATGTGGTTTGACCAAATAAAGGACACAGGTCTAGCCCTGTTAATGTGGATCCATGCTCAATTTTTTCCCAGTTGCATCAACAACATTATTACTTTAGACAACAATTACATGTAAGTAAAATAAGCTAAAGAGTTCCATCCCAAATTTACCAAAAAATTCCAAAAATAAGCCCTGGGTTTTTTGTACAATGCGTCTTTCAGGTTGGCTTATTTTCAGGGGGTGGATGGGGGATATTTTTGGATTTTTACAATATCAAATATATAAATGCCGGGTCCTGACAGAAGACCTCAGACTTGGGTCACATGCAGTATAGAAAGCATCAATATTTCTCAGATGTATCAATAAAAAATTTTCTTAGTATTGATAGTATCAATATCAGCCCACCCTTACCATTTGGAGTATTGTGGGTGGGGACAGGAGGATGGGAGTACGGAAGAAAATGGGCTGGAGGCAAGACAAGAGAGGGCGGGAATCAGGATTCCCAAGGTGACAAAACAAAAATTTCACAGCATTTTGTTTTATTTTGCAATAGAAAACAGACAAAGAGGATGGAACCACTATGGAAAGGGGTGTGGAGCAGGAGGAAAAGGTATGGGAAGCAGGAGGTTCAGAACTTCCCCCCCCCCCCCCCCTCCACCCCCTCCCCCCCCCCCCAGTCATTAGGCCAGTTTCAATAACATGCAACTCAGTTCAACCCTCAACTGTGTTTTTCTTTGCCATCAATCATGTAGTTAGTGGACCAATGGTTCACTTTAATGGATTCAAAAGGTAATGCTCAGGTGGGTTGTGATTGGTAGATTTCCATCCATTTTGTTTGTTTCTTTTTTTCAAGGTTATTTATCGTAATCGTGATTATGATTGACTACAGAAAAAATGAATGCAGCTTTATAAATAGATAGGGTATTTTTCAAGAGGTTCTCAGTCCTGGAATAGGGTATCAGTTTTGCTTCTTTTGACATTGTCTTCCTGGTACGGTGTGATCACAGGCACAGTCACAGGGTACCTAAATTCTATCAGCTAAAATTACACTGTGTAAAAGCCCAGCTAAACGAAAAAGAAATGGTCTGTTAAACCTGAACTATCTGTTCAAGTAGTAGGGGTGGTGAATGGTCCTTCAAAAAATGCGCGTCTCGCAAAATTTAAGCCAAATTCCTGGGGTCTTGTCGTCTCGTATTTTTATGGGGGGCCTTCTCGGAGTCTCGATTTCTTTTTCAATGCTAAGGAAGTCTCGGGCTCGCAGAAAATGTATCAGTCTCGCCGTCTCGCAAAGTCTCGCATTTTCCATTCGACACCCCTAGTAGTAGCAAGGCAATTTTATAAAGAGGGTATCAATTTTTTGCCTTGCTTTCTTTATCCCCCCTGGAATGTTAGATAGATAGATAGATAGATAGATAGATAGATAGATAGATAGATAGATAGATAGATAGATAGATAGATAGATAGATAGATAGATAGATAGATAGATAGATAGATAGATAGATAGATAGATAGATAGATAGATAGATAGATAGATAGATAGAGATAGATAGATAGATAGATAGATAGATAGATAGATAGATAGATAGATAGATAGATAGATAGATAGATAGATAGATAGATAGATAGATAGATAGATAGATAGATAGATAGATAGATAGATAGATAGATAGATAGATAAACTTTATTTAAACACGATAATAATTAAAGCTAAAGCTTGTGGGGTCGTGTATTTAAATTTAACTTTAACTTTAACTTTTTAAATTTAACTTTAATAACAGTAAAGAAAATTGCATGCAGGGACAATTGTCTCTCAGTTACTTGTCAAAATTTGCAAGGAAAAGGAAAGAAAACAAGTAGCCTTCAATTTCAAAGCTAGCTTAAATGGTCACAAAATTAATGTAGGAGTATTGCCACTCCTCCTGGATGAGATGCAAGTCCATCAAACGAACTACCCAGCAGGCAGTCGAGTCCAGTGTCAAACCTTGCATGCAACTCCCTTTTCAAGAGAACAAGGAACGTGATGAGTGTAAATACAAGTTGGAGCAACAAAGCATAAGAATAATTATGAGTAAGTAAGCTGAGACCACACATGCACATGTATTTGAGATACAGCCGGTGTTCTCTTATTACTAGACTCTATGTACATCGAGAGAAGCCGCTAATAAATTGAATAATTGGGGACAAATAATAGAAAGAAAATTGACCCTTTTTCTTGCAGTGTATCAACACACAAAAGATCTATACGCAATCAGCCTAAAAGTCACGAAATTGAATAGACTAAACATCGATCGAGATTTTAGTTCTCGCATTCCACAAACCTTTATCCTTTCTTCCTGTCGTTTCAGAGCTTTTCTTAGATTCTTCGCTCCAGGTCGCTCGACTTCGTATCTGTAATTCGTTGCCATCGACATCTTGGTAAATAAGAAAGTCAAAAAAGCAAATTCTCGAGGGAAGATAAGAACGTAAAGCTCCAAATCCTAAAATCCTTCCGTACTTTGTTTGATCACAATGGCTGACAACAAAGTTAACAACTAAGCCTATACGTTGCCTTGGTAACCCTTACCTTCTCTACCCAGTCTGTCTCGAAACTGCGTTTGAAAGCGAGGCAACGGTCGCGGTCCACGGCTCCAAGTCAAATGATCCAGTGATTGGCTTCTCGACAAAATTATAAACAATTTTTTGTTGTTGTTTTCTTTTTGATGTTTAGCAACCTGAATGCTGGCAAGCTAGGAACTTTTTTCTAAGGGTAGGTAAGGTAAACGTAGGTTAAGTCTGCATAAGAGCCTTGTGGCCCATCAGGCCAGAGCTTATCCCGGTTTCCGCTTAAATGTTCGGAATGGCTGTGCCTACCACATTTAAGTTATTTTGCTTTGCGAGACTCACCGTGACACTTTGAGTTTCTTGTCCCCCGAAACACGTGATGTGGCAACGCGTGATTCGGGGGACAAGTAAGTTCAAAGTACGGAACTTGATACAGTGAACGGGTTATTGGGCAATTTATTTGCGTTGGCTCTCCGAGCTGGCGTCATTTAGATTCGCTACACCGCACTGAAGAGTCCCAATAAGGACGAAACAGCTGTCTGCGGTTGCAATCCTGCTGTATCGGTTCTAGTCGTGGTGTTGTCTCGCAAAGTCTACTTTTCACGTAGTATGATCAGCCTTGCTTGCAGTTTATTGTTATTCCGTAGCATTAAGCCACTTGGAGTATTTCTACTCCCCCCTCAGATGGGATGCTAGTCCATTGCAGGATTACCCCCAACAGTAAATTCAATTCGCCGGTACCCGCTTATACACCTGGGTGGAGAGGGGCACTGTGAGAGTAAAGTGTCTTGCCCAAGAACACAAGGAGCCACCTTAGTTACTTTAGCCTTTCTTGGGTACTTATAGACAGGAAATTGTATAAATTAAAATTTGTTGACATCATATCTATATTAACATTTTAGTATATTTGAATTTAAACTTGCTGTAAACGCAACCCTGATCTTGAGGTATTCATTTTAGAGAACCAGTTATAGACAATTGTGTCGGGGGTGGAAGCGGAATCATGAATCATGAATCATAGCTGTAAAATTTGTAGGAATCATGAATCTTCATGTTTAAAACTTGGGAATCATGAATAACGAGAGATGGGTAAAAGAATCATAATAACAAATGAATATGCTTCCATCGATGTTGGAGGCGTGTGAATGTAGAATGCAAACTACGAAACTTCTTAACAGTTATATCACAGAAATGGCCGAAAACAGCATTTCCGAGCGTCTAATTTTCAAAATTTTCTGGGGGAGTATGCCCCCAGACCCCCCCATAGGAAAACACTGAAAACGCGATTCAAATCTCCATCCCCTGGACCTATCAACTTGACCGTGATTGGGTATGTTACGTTACACAAAGTGAAGTTATTTTCAAAACTGGATGAAAACAATGGCAAATGAATCATGAATATCGAATGAAATTTTTTTAAATGAATCACGAATCACTGAGGTAAAACAAGACAGGAATCATGAATCATGAAAGTCCAATGATTCCGCTTCCACCCCCGAAATTGTGCATTGCGTGTTGTAATGCCATATATGTCGCATATAGTAGGGACAAAATTATAAACAAGCCAGAAAATGTAACAGGGACACGTTTCAGCAATTCATCCCATAACGAAACAATGAGACGTGTCGTTGCGACATGTCTCATGTTACAGCACATTTTTAAAGGTGGACAGCCCGTAGTGGAATTGTTGACTTGAAATGACGTTAACTTATATGGAGTATTTATACTCCCCCTGGATGGGATGCTAGTCCATTGCAGGGTTACCCCCAGCGGTAAATTCGCCGGTACCCATTAATACACCTGCGTGGAGAGAGTCACTGTCAGAGTAAGTCTCTTACGAGAGAAGATCTGGGTACGAGGTTAGCCCTTTTTCTATTTAATAAATACAGTGTTTACCGGCGTGTTTACTCCAATAACTCTCTGTATAAACACCGCCATCCAAGATCAAGTACAGGAGTATATTGAAACAAACTTTAACCGATATACTGAATTTGGAGATATTTTCTCCAAAAATAGATAACTCTCTCTTACCGGCTATGGTTTTCTAAAACAGAATTACTCCGGCCCTCGCCTCTTCCTCTTATCCTCGACTACGAATTACAGCTCCACTTATTAGTATCGCTTACAAGAAACAACTATGGTTGAGAATTTTTAAGTAATTCATTAGATTTTTTTCTGCTATTAGTATTTGTCTCTTATACAAACAGATTCAGTTAGAATAATGACAAAAATTGACAATTTCAATTTTTGTGTGTTTAGTGTGGTAATCGATTTGGATCAAATTCTTTTATTTTTTGGTGTATAATCAACTGAGTGAATCGCGCAGCTGGAGGTACGAGTAGACAGAACAAAGACAACAAAGGTTAAAACTTCAAAACAGATTGCACATTAAACGTTTAGTGTTCCCTTTATGTCTTCCTTTCAAGATATCGACTGGTTTCCGAGATCGAACATTACTTACATTGATATTGGCTAGACTATGTTAGCATAATGGTTACTATCCAATAACTAGCCGCACGCAATTTATAATGTAAACATATAAAATATACTAAAGAACTGAAAATAAGCAGCTTTCACCGAACTCGATGACACAACAGGCAGAAAGGTAAGGTGAACCTTTTTAAAATATAGTCGTAGAGAAAAACTGTCCCGGTCATCAACTTACAGAAAATGTGGTATAGACAGCAAATCATTTATAAATAATCCAATCTCTGCTCTGAAGAAAAATATGGTATACACATTCACTAATTTTGGTGTTGCCCCGACAGCAATTTCATGTTTCTCATCTGAAACCGACAGTCAAGTTGTAACAAAGTGCATGTCCGCTCACAATTGTTCCATAACGCGAACGGTATAGCATGTCTGTACTTCCGTTTACCATCTGCTTCACAGATTAGTAAAAAATAGTACAGCTTGCACTGACAAATCAGAGCGTGGATCGAGATTTGACTTACTCGACGTTTTTCACGCTGCCCTTCCACATTACAAGACGTTCCTTTGAGTCCCGATTGGTTGATTCACTATTGAAAACACTTTGCTACGAGCTATAGTTTTGTGTGAAGTCTTTTACAAAAAACACTTCTTCGCAAATTTTTATTAATATCATTTGTCTCATGTACTGAACTATTTAAATACATTCATTTTCTTTCAAAGCTTCATCCTACTAGTTTGTGCGCCGAAATGAAGCAAGTAGCTGTTTATTTGGCAGTGACTCTGTTGGCGGTCTATGGCGGTAAGTTATCTTCCTTTCTCTTGTCGTCAGATAAGAATACCATACAATCGACGGCTATTTCACTGAAAATTATGTCACAGTGTATGTATATAATTATAAATCCCTAAACTATTTAACACATTTAGCCCAACTTCTTTCACTACACCAAGGAAGAGCTACCAGCATAGCCCGAATTGTCTGCTTATAATCTCGATGACGGCGAGTATGCGTTGGAAAGTGTACAAGATTAATGATCGACATATCAGCCAGAATATTTCTTATTAGAAAAATAAATTATAATAATTCAGTTTTGTTGTTGTCCTTAAAATTCCTTAGGTTGCGCTCAACGACATCTCAAACCATTACACTCCTTAGAGAATGTATCACAGATGAACGAGGAATTGCACGATGGCATGTGCAAAGAGTTACTTGAATCCGCCTCTTATTACACACACACGCTTATGGACATCGTCTACGATTCAGCCTGCCAACCTAAAGGATGGGAAGGATTCTTGAATCGAGAAGACGTCAGGAAAATGATGAAAGAAATCTCCGATCGCCTCAGGAACGACTCTCAAATTCAAGGGCTTGGACTAAATCCAAAAATAGGATGGGTTTTCAGGGCATTTCACATGGTTCCACCTAACAAAGTTAGTTCATAATCATGGGCCAAGATCCAGCTCCTCAACCTGGCCTAGCAACAGGGCTCTCTTTTAGCCTTGACCCCTCAGTACACCCCAGAATTGTCCAAAGCGTCCTGAGGGTGATCCTTGAGGTTCGAAATGAGGGGTATTGTGTTGATCCTTCTGTTGGTGTTTTGGAAAGCTGGGCTAAGCAGGGCGTTCTTCTACTGAATACAGCTTTGACCCTAGTTCACAACAAGATCGGCTCCCACATGTTCTTGTGGAGAGAGTTTAGCCGAGAAATGATGAAATGTATAAATGACAAAACCAATCCATCAGTTTGGATTCTCTGGGGAAGCAAAGCAAAAGCACTGGAAAACAAAATCGATAAAAGTAAGCACTACGTTGTAAAGGGAGGTCACCCATCACCCAGGGCGCCGGGGGTAAAATTCTTTTGTCAAAATTACTTCTCCTGTGCTAACGAGTGGCTGTGTAAGAAAGGACGTGACATGGTAGACTGGAACCTAGTTCCTCTGCCTTGCAAAAAGCACGCTAGTCGCTTGTACAACAGGAAGTATTCAGACCCAGGCTTCTATGAGAAAGAGGAGTGTGAAATGCAACCCTGTCCTGAGTTTTAAAACAGCTTCAATGGACTTCGAAGCTGTAGTGAAGTGTTATGACTAGACAGATGGGATTCTTAGCTATTTTCTTTGTCACTTCAAGAAAGCTGTTAGCACAAACTGAGTGTGAATAAAAATGCTTTACAATATATTTCACCCTTTTAACCGTCAATAATAAAGGGGCAAACTGCATACATGTATCTAGGAGCTTTAACTTCCTGGTTTAAATTATATCCATGAAGCATCAATGTACTTATGAGAGAAAATAAAAGTGATTTTATTGCATCCACAGTATCCAAGCTTTTTGTGGATTAAAATTTACCTAAATACAAAATTAGAGCTATTAATAAACACTTTAGTTTACTTTAGAATTTCAAAAAGAAAAGTGGCGTAAAACCGGCCATAGCTTAATACCACTGATTTTTATATTAGTCCTCGATCCCGCTTTCTTCTTCGGTGCGTTTTCATGTGGCCTTAAAACTGGTTCCTTACTACTTTTGTATGCTGCTCTCTAAGACCCAACTGATCTTTTGAGCCGATTGGCCTGTAACTGAATGATCCAGTTAGCACGCAAAGATAACATACCAAGAAGTAATTAACGAAAATAGAACATTATTCTGCTTTAAAATATATTGTTGCGTCGTTATCACTGTCTTTTAGTTACAGCACACATCAGGTCGCCGTTTTTTTTTTTAAATCAGTTGATCTTAGGAAAAAGCACAAAGTATGATGTTACCAATAAGATTAAAGCACATCAATTTCCCATCGAAGTTGTGGATGAGAATAAAACATACATTGCAACTTGTATCTTTTGTTGTGATTTCTTTTTCTCAAAGACGGAACACCTGTGATAAAATTAAAGTGTACACTTTGTCTTCACTGAGGAGAGGCAGAACACAATGCTTTTGGTTAACCTTGGGAAATATTTCGATAAATGTATTTTAGAGGGTTTTGCGATATTTCAAGAGAGGGCTAAACATTATCTTACCTAATCCTATTGTGTAACCATTCAATTAAAAGCTATTGGTAACACGTAACATGTGGTGTTGTATATTGTGCTGTGTAAGGGGGTTCTAACTATTAGAATGCCCAGTGAGAGTCTTTCGTGGGGGTAGTGACTAGAATGGATACTCCAAAATCAGAAATTCGCTGGGAGATTGGAACCTATTTCTAAAAATCTTGTTACCCTCACTAAGAAATGAAAGTTAACCGCAAGCAAACCATAGTGAAACTAACCGCAAGCAAAACGGAGTGGAACTAACCGCAAGCAAACAAAAGTGGAACAAACCGCAAGCAAACAAAAGTGCTTGATTTCCAGTCTCCCAGCAGATTTCTGATCTTGGAGTATCCATTCTAGTCACTACCATTTCGTGAGGTATTGTATGCGTTGGGTTTTCAAACTTCTTTTCAAATTTTGGACCTGACACTTAAAACAACATGGCAATACACGTATCCTTCATTTCTTTCTGTTTATTGATTTAATCCTAGAAAGGTTACATCATTTATGTTTAATACTCAGGACAGGCTTGCATTTTACATTTCTCTCCCTTTTTGTAACCCGGGTCATCATAGATTCTGTCGTACAAGCGGCTGGCGTACTTGTTGCATGGCAGAGGAACTAGGTTCCAGTCTACCATACCGCGCCCTTTACTGCACAGCCACTCGTTAGCACAGGAGAAGTAATTCTGACAAAAGAAATACTTCCCTTCTGCGTTTGGTGATGGATGGCCCCCCTTTACAATGTAGTGCTTGGTTTTATCGATATTGCCTTCCAGCTGTTTGGCGTGGTAACCCCATAGAAGCCAAACTGATGGATTGGCGTTGTCGTTTATGTACTTGATAGCCTCCTGACTGAAATTACTCCACAGCGAGATGTGTGAGCCGATTTCGTTTTGAATCAAGGTCAAAGCTGTATTAAGCAAAAGAACGCCTTGCTTAGCCCAACTTTCCAAGACTCCATTGGTAGGGTCAACACAATATCCTTCGTTTCGGGCCTCGAGGATCACTCTCTGGACACTCGGGACTTTGGTGGGATGGACTGAGGGAGCCAGACTAAAAGCGAGCCCTGTTGCTAACCCGGGTTCAGGAGCTGGATCTTGGCCTATTATTATGGCCCTCACTTCCTCGGGTGGAACCATGTGAAATGCTCTGAAAATCCATCCTATATCTGGATTTATTCCAAGACCCTGGACTTGAGAGTCGTTCCTGAGGCGATCGGAGATTTCTTGCATCATTTTTCGGACGTCTTCTCGATCGAAGAATTCTTCCCATCCTATAGGCTTGCAGGCTAAATCGTAGACAATCTCCATAAGAGTGTGTGTCTCATAGGTCGCACTCTCGAGTAATTCCTTGCACATGTCGTAATGTGACTCGTCATCATTAATAATTGCTGTACCTGTTAAGGAAGTAATAAACAAATGTTTAGGCATTTTAATTTTGTTTTTAAAAGTAATGATGGGACAGTGGCATTGAGAAAAATATTAAAAAGATAATTTATTTTATAAAATGATTGATGATAGGGCACCAATAATTATATGGTGAATGATGAAAGTGGATATTCGAAACTGCGAGGGAAAGCAATAAAATGCATGGTACAGTCGAATCTCTTTACTACCCATGTAAAGGTACAAGGAAAAGAGTCCGTATTATAATGGTGTCCGTATTACAGAGGTAGAGTTTATAGCTATGAATTTTGGTCTCTTTCAGACCGAGTGAACTGCCCGTATTGTGAGGTGCCAGTATTCGACTACATACTCAAGGTCAATCATCCAGATGTAAAGACATTAAAAATTAAGGTAAAGCATAAATCAGATTAATGTTTTAAAAATAAGTAAAGATTTTAAGGTCATCACCACTTACCATTGCATATGGCCAAAATGAAAACTGTCACGACAAGATTAACGGTTTTCATTATTGCGAAGATGAAGTCAAACTTCGATGCAAAGGGTTGGGACTGAAAGTTCAAAGAGTGCGGCTCTTTAGCTACAACCTGAGTAAATAACAACGAATGCATTAGTTGAACTCTTACAATCTATCTGACCAAGATTTAGAACAATATAAGCCCAGTTATAACGTCGTAATGTTGAACACTGAAGGGAAATTTTGTACGACAGGTGTCTAGCAAAATGAGATCCCTGTTTAGTTCGGTGCCTTGCCATTTCTCTCTAAGATGTTGGAAGGAATTTGAAGGAGAATGAAGTTGCAAATGTACGTGTAAGGGCTGGACATTTTTCCCATTGACCTTTAACTAGAAATCGTTTACAATGAAACGAACTAAACCGAGGCCACCCAACGTTCTGTTACCCAATCACAAGACAAGCTAAGCAGTTAAATTGGCCCCTTACTGTGATTGGTCCGCTGATGTAGGAAGTCAAATTCTTTTCTTCTGAACTTGTCTTGTGATTGCCTAAGAAAACGTTGGGTGGCCCCGGTTGAGTTCGTTTCACTGTGGCACGGGATATCACGAAATACGGCAATTGTTTCTGAACGAATATTTTGCTTGTTAATGTTTAACCATTTTGCGGTTGTCACGGTGATTTATCCGATTGTATCGCGGGCGCACGCCCTCGACTCGGGTATCCATCTTGCATATTGTTGTAACGACCATGCATGTGCTGCGAATTAACCTGGAAAAATTCGACTCTGCGTGATTAACCTGACGAGATTTTGACCGTTCCAACGTATGGGAGCAGCAATGTTTGGCCAGTTTTATTTTACACTCATTTTAATCCTGTTGTTCAGAATATAAAGAACAAGAAAATCAAACTTTGCAAATATTTCATTGAAAAATTTAAAAAATACAACGTCTTAAGCTTTTCATTAGCTAAAGGCTGAGTGCTAAAGATATTTCTTTTCAGTCCGGTAGTAGTAGGAGAAAAGCCAAAATGTCTCATCCAAAATTTTGTTACTTAATTACCATTTAATAGCAAAGGACACGTCAGCCAACTACATGTATGGATTCTTAGGAGCAAGCGAGACTATTGTTCAAGTTTACTTACTGATTTTACAAAGAGACAGAACGTTAAAAAAGCAAGATTTAAGTTATTTCTCTTCTTTGAGCCTGGCAGTCAGATAGACACAAAATACAATTAGAGCTGCTCTTAGATAAAAGCTTGTCTAACTCGTGCATGTTGCTCTTGACTACCAACTTTTTGCACGATATTCTCCTCTTAATTGAAAGTCGTGACGAATTTTTTCAGAAAAACTGGGTTTTTGTTTTCTAGCTATTTCCTATAACACCTTTCTTCTGTCCCCTGAAGTTTCAACGTCCGGATCTCCTAAGTTAGTCTTTTTGTTTGTTTAATGCGCTTATTCTTATTTTGAAGTGCTACACGATTGTTATTATTACTACCCGCCCCGATTAGCTTTTGCTCTTTTGCGCGGGTAGTATAAAAATGTATATTATGCTCACAATGTTTTAAACAAAATGAAATGAATCGCATTTTGCTTTAAATCTCGGCGAAGTTGTATAAGCTGGTTCGTCAGAGAGTGAAAAATAACAAAAGTGCACCAAGAGAAATTAAGTATCCGACGAAGGGCTTTACACCGGCGCAGTATTTCTATTTCTACGAATCAGAACACAATAGCTGAGGTCGCCCTCAAACGTTTGATCTTATACATACGGCCAAAAAAGAAGAACAGGAAAAATTTAATTTTGGGATCATGTCTAATAACTATCATAACCGACATACTGATCAATTGATTCATTCTTTCATGTTTCCATTTGAAAACCGTTCGCTAAAACTATGTTGACATTTGACGATAGCCTGCAACACTAGCACTTTGGACATTCAATTTTTCACCGGCGACTAATATTATAATGATTAACACGACGAGGAAAATGATTTAGAAAAAATTCTTGGAAGATGCTCACTGTAATCAGTCATACTTCATTATAAGAGCTTTTAAAAGAGTAAAATTTTATAAATGTGGAAATGTTTTATGGTTCGAAAAAAGGCACAAACGTTCAGAAAGTCTCTTCGTTGTTTTTACTCCCGGGCTGAAGGTCCTACGTGTCCAAGAGGTGCCCGTACTTCGTTTGAACACCATAAAATTTTAAAACTTGCGGCATGTCCGTTTTTCGGACTGAACTTCAGATAGTACTGTAAAATAGAGGCAGTCAAATCGACTGTTAAAAGACAAACAATCTATGTGCTAATCAGAAAGAAAAATTCTTACCTCTGTCTTGCAAGCTTGTAGTCAGAATGAAAAACAAACAACTGCCGCTTTCCTTAAAACATTCAAATGAAAGTGACACGTATGTTGATAAGAATCTATGTAAAATTATCTGATATTTTGATTCATAAAGCCATATTGCGCAAGGGTTTTATCCACTGAAGGGACGTGGAAAGAAATAAGGGAAGGTAACATTCTTGCTACCATTACTTGTGTACCAGCAGACAAACATTAATTTTAAACAACGTTTGAACCTCTCCTTACGGACAACTCTATAATATGGACAACGTCGTGTTACGGACAGTTCCCCTGTTTAAAAAAAAAACGAAAAAGTCATATAAATTTATGTCGAGGCACTTTCATAAGGCGAACATTCTTCCGTGCCCGTTTGGTATCTACTGTATATGACTATGTATGTTACATCCGACAGTGAATTTATTGAAGTTATTCTTAGTGCAAAAGATAATTCCAACCAAGTTGGGACGAATTCAACAATCATTTTTGCTTTATAGACTGTAAGCATTGTTCTCCATTTAGCTTGATACAATTGACGTTTTCAGTTAAGTGTTTTTCTGTATTTTAAGTACAGCGCCCTGTCTACTCGGCCTCGCTGCCTCCTAACGAATAGAGGAATCCTCAATTTACAACTTTCTTTATTTGAGTTTGTTTGAACAGGTTCAAAAAACAAGGTGTTAGAAAAAAAACATCATCTGAAAGGATTTGAAAATGTTGTTTCCTTTGTAATTTAAGATCGATACAAACCGCAGTTTGTGAGTTTAATTATTATTATTATTGTCAGAGCTGATCTGTAATAAATGCCAGACCTGTAATTTATGTCTTTGTGGAAGGCGACTTTTTAGGAGCTTGATAATTAAAGAAATACCTTGTCTAGCCTTCTGTTCTGAGACGTTGTCTGTGACAACGAGGCTTTTGTGGCTCAGTTCAATTCTAATCAAGGCAAATTTTGTAAAATGCTTATTATAAAAATACGAGCCGATCCTTCTAGGTTTGAATCTCGGAAAGTAGTTCGAATTTTCTTTTATTTCTTTATTTGACTATCAAAGCTTAAGTTATAAATTGTTCTATTACCAACTTGAGATGGAGAGCTTAAACATAATATATATAAGATTATGGAAAAATTTAGCACATAATGAAAATTTGTAGATTCACTTAACAAAAGCTAACCTACAGCTAGAATATCAAAAATAGGCGGTGACATTAACTTTTGCCGGATTTAGGCATACGCCTCAGCGAAAAGGTATGAATTTGAATCGTCGTTCGCAGGTAAATAAATTACCATAAATGGCAGAACATGGTCAAACTGATACGACGGATAATTCATTCAACACTCTTAATTATAATCAGCATAAATTGGGAGGCACGGTAGCCTAATGATTAGTGCGCTGGACTCCGGATCGAACGGTCCGGGGCACTGCGTTGTATTCTTGGGCAAGACACTTAACTCTCATAGTGCCTCTCTCCACTCAGGTGTTTAAATGGGTACCGGCGAATTTACTGCTGGGGGTAACCCTGCGATGGACTAGCATCCCATCCAGGCAGGGGGGAGTAGAAATACTCCTATTCGCTTTATGCTACGGAAACCGGGTTAAGCTCCGGCCTGATGGGCCACTAGGCTTTGATGCAGGCTTAACTTACCTTATGGAGTTTTTGCTACAAGAAGGTGCCTCGTATCAAGCCCGTTATTTCGTGTAAAAAAAATGTGTTAACGTGAAATATTTTCGAAAAATTTCAAAATATCAGTATGTGGTCAACTGAAATAAAAATACCAAAATCAACTTATATAACAATAACTGAATCCAAACATGTTATCTTCGGTTTCTTTCAAATTCTTTCAACCGGCCCTTTAAACGTAGGCAAACGGAGGTAAACGTTGCCAACGATTTGAAACGTAGCCACGCAAACGAAGTTAAACGTAGGCAAACGAAGTTAAACCTAGCCAAGCTAAGTTAAACGTAGGCAAACGGGGTTAAACGTAGTCAAACGAGGATAAACGTAGGCAAACGAAATAAAACGTAGCCAAATGACGATAAACGTAGGTAAACGAAGTTAAAAGTAGCCAAACGAGGATAAACCTAGGAAAACGAAGTTTAAGGTAGCCAAAGGAAGTTATTGGTATCTTAAACGTAGGCAAGCGGGGTTAATCGTAGGCAAACAAAGTTAAACGTAGGAAAAAGGGGGCAAACGTAGGCAAACGAAGTTAAACGTAGGCAAACGAAGTTAAACGTAGGCAAACAAAGTTAAACGTAGGTAAACGAAGTTAAACATGGACAAAGGGCGAGTAAACGTAGGCAAACGAAGTTAAACGTAGGCAAACGAAGTTTAACGTAGGTAAACGAAGTTAAACGTAGGCAAACGAAGTTTAACGTAGGCAAACGAAGTTAAACGTTGGTAAACGAAGTTAAACGTAGGCAAACGAAGTTAAAGAGCGGATAAGTAAAGCTTGTGGGTATATTTTCAATACAAAAATAAGCGAAATTAGCAAACAACGTTTCGACATCTTCAAAATGTCATTGTCAAGTTACATAAATTATGACGTGTAGTATATGAAATGATTCATATGTGAACTGCGGATATATATGAAGGTGATATGTGATCTTCGCAGTGAATTTCCAATTTAAGCAATTGGAATGAAGAAGCCTGAAAAAAAATCAGGGCTTCAACGGGATTCGAACCCGTGACCTCCGCGATACCGGTGCGATGCTCTACCAACTGAGCTATGAAGCCACACATTGGGAGCGAGGTCAATTGACCTCCAATTCAATTGACCTTCATTCCAATTGCTTAAATTGGAAATTCACTGCGAAGATCACATATCACCTTCATATATATCCGCAGTTCATATATGAATCATTTCATATACTACACGTCATTTCACTCCTTTCACGGGAAAATAAGAACTCACAATTGACCTCGCTCCCAATGTGTGGCTTCATAGCTCAGTTGGTAGAGCATCGCACCGGTATCGCGGAGGTCACGGGTTCGAATCCCGTTGAAGCCCTGATTTTTTTCAGGCTTCTTCATTCCAATTGCTTAAATTGGAAATTCACTGCGAAGATCACATATCACCTTCATATATATCCGCAGTTCATATATGAATCATTTCATATACTACACGTCATTTCACTCCTTTCACGGGAAAATAAGAACTCACAATTGACCTCGCTCCCAATGTGTGGCTTCATAGCTCAGTTGGTAGAGCATCGCACCGGTATCGCGGAGGTCACGGGTTCGAATCCCGTTGAAGCCCTGATTTTTTTCAGGCTTCTTCATTCCAATTGCTTAAATTGGAAATTCACTGCGAAGATCACATATCACCTTCTTACATAAATTAGTTAGTTCATGCTTTATGCGATGTACAAATTATGCTGGAAAGGTGTTACAAGTGAAAAGTCAAAGAAACATGTTAATTGCAAAATAGTTTTGAGCGTAGGAATCTTGAGGACAGGTTTACCATCCTAAGGAAATGCAAGACGAAACTTGACTGCCTGATATACGAAATGCTGTATATCAGAGATCTCAAACCAAATCTTAACACCCAATCAGACTCGATCCGAGCAAAACTGTTTTTCAGTAAGCCATAAGAAAACGGCGTTTTCGGTCACCGGAAACGGAGCTTTTCGAAAACGGTCTCCAGAGCGGAGAAATTTGAAAACGCCGGCTAGGTAGTGTAGTGTGGACGGCCGAAAACGGAGCTTTTAGAAAACGCTGACGTCAAATGGCCATGCGATCTCTGTCACAGTCCCCTTTCGACCATTAAATCCAAAATGGTGGACGAATTGCTCTGCACGTGAGTGATAAATCTTGGTACGTTTCTATCGCTGTTCTCTGAGCAATCATTGAATTCTGCATCAGTATGTGAATTTTCGACTTTCTTTATGGAATTGATTGCTGTCTTTAAACATTCAACTGAGGATAGCTCCGAAATCTATGGATTATCGCCAAGTTCCGGCTTTAGTAAACTAGAAATAAGTAGTTTTTTGATCGACGTTATCCCCGGCGTCGATAAAACATTTGATTCCCTCATTTAAATTTAGTGTGGGCCTTAGATATAATAGTGTGGACGAAAAACGTATTATAAGTTTTCAAATTTATCCGGATTAGTGTGGACGGGGCCTAAATCATTTGTGACCTGTGCGATGCAGGTTATGTTGATTTCACGCGCCGGCACTTACATCAATGCGTCGATGAACTCAAGAACGTCTCCTCATCTATTGGCAAACATCCTCGCACCGAACATTCTCTGGTCCCGAAAAATTTATACACCTTTTCTTAAAATTCCTTTTTTAAATATATTACGTCTTTCTACTTCATATTTCTGCATGTCTACCATATTAAGCCAGACCTGACTACTCTGCCTCATCCACAGACTCGTTTCTCGGAAGCTCCGACTTTCGAACCACGTTCACCATCGCTGGAAATAACCATTTCTCTTTCCGTCCTTTTTTTCTGAATTAGTCAAGATGTCGTTTCTATTGCTCCTTGAATCATTGGCGACTCTTTTCGTTTTGATGTAAGTCACCCTCTACCCTTAATGCGCGTTGCAAATCGTTCATCTGCCATTTAACGGGAAAGAAACAAATGGAAATTAGTGGTGCCGATATAAAGATTGGACCCGTGCCCAGCAAGAAAAAAACGTCTTTTTTGGTCGTGTAAAGGGGTAGTGCCGTGCCGAAAGGGTTCGGGCTCGGCACCAGAAATTTGCCGTGCCGTGCCGATTGCTTAGCTCGTGTAAATGGGGTTTGAGTGTAATATAACTTTTTAGTCCGATACTTAATATTGGTTTTCCACAATTTTATGTGTCCAATGAAATTACATGTGTAAATATTATAAGATTCGCACCTTTCTTCTCTGTTCAATGCCCATAAAACGCAACACTATTACTTACTTACTGTATATCAGCGTCTTTGGCTACAATGCATTCAATACTAGAATTCATAACGAAATAAAGAACGCAGATCCGATTGCCGCGAGAGATTAAGACGGCCGCCACTGCATATTTAAAAGTGACACGTATATTAAGGATCGCTTCGCTCGAAAATATTGTCAACAAGATCTCTTTTGGTGCGTATAAAGAGCTTCAACCGAACATATCTACAGAGAAAAATACTTTTTGTGCATGGCGGATATAAAATGTTTAGCGGTGGAAACAAACCAATTTATTTCATGGATGACAATTGTTTTTGGTCTAAATTGAGAGTAGATTAATTATAAGGCGCTAAACATATTCCCGTTTTATCAGGCGTCCACTTTTATGTTGCTAAGGGAACTCGAAAGCTGGTTTTGGTATATAATTGTCCCGACCGTTCTAAAATACGCTCCGGACGTTCAGGTACAAACGCTACCCAAACGCATACGCGAGGCGACTCAGAAAATTTAGATCAAACGAAGCGCTTCCAATTATCAGGGCCGTTGGCAGGATTTTGTGTGGGTGGTTTGCGTGGCTGCGAGCGGCGGAGGCGTGAGCGTTTAGAGGGATCCGGGAGTATTCCTTCCGGGAAGTTTATGAAAAATCAACTTGTTTGACCATTTCCTGCATCACCAGAGGCATTTGAACCTCCCTATCCGCATTAGGCAGACCTTTGTGAACTTCACTCAGACCATCGTTGACAATCGCAAACAATTTAACAAAATCCCTCTCAGTGGAGCGGGTCGATCGGGGTCTTAAAATGTTTTAGAGTCAATAATAAAACTAGAGTCGAATATTACAATGGTAAAAACGGATATTAAACTGACAAATCAGATTCCAAAATGTGTGTTCAGTGGATAATCAGTTGTCATTGCTAGGTAGTGCATATTCTAATTGAGTCAGACTTGAGTTTGTTTGATTTCAGTTGTAAACCTTTATTTGGTTCGGTTTTCTGAATGTTACAATAATGCACCTTTCGCGGAAACTGACTAAGCTTAACACGGTATTTCCCTTTAACATTATAAAACACCCATATTCTCTAATTCAAACAATACTCTGATAACTGGTGCATGTAGGAGACGTTATTTTAAAATGCAGGGCATGGTTGCATTTCACATTCTTCTTTCTCGTAGAAACCTGGCTCTGATTTCCTCCAGCCAAACAAGCGACTAGGGTACTGCTTGCAAGGCGAAGGAGCTAGGTTCCAATCTACCTCGCCTCGCCCTTGCTCGCGCAGCCACTCGTTAGCACAGTAGAAGTAATTTTGACAAAAAAACTTCTCGGCAGGCGCCCTGGGTGATGGGTGACCCCCCTTAACAACATAGTGCTTGTCTGTATCGATTTTCCTTTCCAGTGCTTTTGCTTTGCTTCCCCAGAGAATCCAAACTGATGGGTTGGTTTTCTCGTTTATGAACTTCATCATTTCTCGGCTGAATTCTCTCCACAGCGGTATGTGCGAGCCAATCTTCTTCTGAATCAAAGTCAGAGCTGTATTTAGCAATAGAACGCCCTGCTTAGCCCAGCTTACCAGCACACCCTTGGAAGGATCGACACAGTAACCCTCATTTCGAGCCTCAAGGATCACTCGTAGGACACTTTGGACAATTCTAGGGTGTACTGAGGGATCAAGGCTAAAAGAGAGCCCTGTTGCTAGGCCAGGTTGAGGAGCTGGATCTTGACCCATGATAATGGCCTTCACTTTGTCAGGTGGAACCATGTGAAATGCTCTGAAAATCCATCCAATTTTTGGATTTAGTTCAAACCCTTGGATTTGAGAGTCGTTCCTGAGTTGATCAGAGATTTCTTGCATCATTTTCTTGATGTCTTCTCGATTGAAGAACTCTTCCCATCCTTTAGGCTGGCACCCAAACTCGTAGAGGATCTGCTCAAGAGTGACTGTCTTATAGGAGGCGGTCTCCAGTAACGCGTTGCAGCACATGCCATCTTGCGACGTCGAACGCTTGAATGGATTGGTTGCAACTCGTCCTGTTAGATACCAAAAATACAACAAATGAAGGTTGTTTTTGTTTGTGTTCCAGATGTCTTTATTCTGGCATCATGGACTGACTAGTGTATCCATTCCTATAATACGTTTTGTCCCAGGGCTAATTTGCACAATATCGTAAACTATTTCTCGCATGAGAGAGATGATGATACTAAGATGATATTAATCCAAAAATCAATTTAAACGTCGTCCCTACGAGAAACGGAAAGCAAAGGCTCGTTCCAACTGAATTAAACCTTGTACAAGCACAGGAGATTCCACAATGGGAACAAAACTGGCAGCGTCAATAACCAACATAGAAACACAATTCATTCGGAAGAAAGTTTCTCTGAGTGGATATACAATACAATACAATACAATAACCTTTATTTCACCTCGAATTTAAAGTAGCAAAATTGCTAACATCTTCGAGAAAATAAATAAAATGAGATGAATATGGAATAAAAAACAAGTATATAGAATTCATTCAACCATCAAATTCACTGCATACGTCCACACAACCGCAATCAAAGTCAGAAAAATTCTTGAATTGTGATTTCAGCGTGCATATGGACTGAAACATATAGATTTCAATTTCTCCGAATCCGTGTTAGCTCTACAAACATGTGGGAGGAAGCGTGTAAAACGGGAAACTTCATTTTTTCAGCATAAAGACTTCAGATTTGCCTATACTTAAGTTTTTCCTGTGACTTTCAACAGTAGACAAAGTTTTTGTACGTTTCTCCAAAAGAGATCACATGGGTTTTAATTCTTCCAGGTTGGAATTAGCAAGCCGGTTCTGTGAGGACAGTAGGTTGCTTCACGTACTTAAATGATTACTCGTGTCATTTAAGCTACATCACAAACCCAAAATTTATCCTGTCACCCTGAGAGGTAACCTTGAGTTTACTAATTTGGTTGTAACTTTTCACTCAATGGGTGACACCCTAGTCGGTGTGACTATTCGAATGAAAGCCGTTGTAAAGCGTTTTCATTTGGTGGTGTTTGTTTCTTGGAGAAGTATTAATTAAATATTAAGATTTTTAATGGGCACACAGAGACAGCAAATGCATTGTACAACTTACCATCACAGAGGGCCCAGACACAGGCGGTTAGAATAAAAACCACAAGCTTCATTGTCGAACAAGATGCTTTTCAGGACGGTAGCCGGTTCAGGATCTAAGTGAAAGAATAAAGCTTTTTAACGAATGTATGTCATTAGCAGTGACTTAAGTATGACACATTGCTGTTACGAAGTCTCGGTTGGTTTTACATGAAGCGAAATTGTTTCTGGAATATCTAAATTGGTTTTCTGCTTTTATTTCATATTCAATAATAGCTGTAAATTGTTCAATAATCATGCTTGGACCGCACTCAGTTAGAATGCAATTGCCAAAAGATAAAAACTCCAGCTAGTAAAAAGGGATTTAACACAAATTCCTTCCTTTCCCTACTAAACATGATGTCCAAATGGGAGAAAACTCTTTAAAATCAAACATGATCAAAGAGTCGCTACAAAAACTGCATATAATTTAAAAGCGAGACACGTATCGTTGAAAATAACCGCTTGAACATATTGATGAACACAAAGCCAATAGGCAAAGCTTGAATGAAAATTTATGGTCAGTTCTATTTCGATCGAATGACCTTAGGCGAGCTGAAATGAATTATTCGAACAAAACATCAACTGGAAAAAGTGAACTAAGCCAGTCCTCATGGAAATATAATTCTAGCCTCGAGATCGCTACATGACTCCTAGATGCAAAGAACAAGTTAATCAGTGTCGTCTGAAAATGTGTAATTTATAATGTGTCCCTTGATGCAATACATCACGTTTTGCTTTCTCCATTTTCCTCTGCTCCCACGAAACTTGGAGTGGACTGTTCAAATACATTTTCTGGCAGTTAACATTTTAAGGAATTGTGGGGTGTATACAAGGTCCTTCTGCTCCTGAACGAAGATGGCAACCTCCCTTTTTATTTGAAAATTTATGCAACTAAAAATTAGTAGCCAATAGACAAAGTTTGGATAAGAATCTATTGCCAGTACTATTTCTATGGAATGAGCTTAAGCCGGAGCTGAAATGAATTATGCTAATAAAATATCAACCAGCTTCTCTACTTAGTAGCGCCTTGAGATGTTTGAGATCTTTTAGGTATGAAGATCGTTCGATATCTTTTAAATCATTAAGAGGCAGTCCTCCTAGGAAGCGACCACTTTCGATTTATTTAAAAAAAAAACAAGGCTGATATAAGAAAGAAGAAAACACATTTTTTGTTTTTTATTTTTTGTTGTAATCCAGATTTCACGGTGAATATCACAGATACCTCAAACTCTCGAAATGCCCTTCAACGAAGCCGAAATAAGCACTAATTAGGATAACCTTTTATCGGGCTTATATTTGGCAGAAGAAAATAATAATAATACCAGTAATACACATTTAGGTTATAATTTGCAAGAGGTTAAACTCCAGTCAAAAAGGATTTGACACAAGCTCCTGCCTTTCTCTGCTAAAAATTGTTGCCGGACAGGAACAAAAGAGATGTTCTCTTTAAGATCAAGAATCGCTTTAACCACTGCATACAGTAATTTATCGTCAGCAACACACATTGTTTGAAATAACTGCCTGAACATATTGGTTGCCTTGGATCACCGGAATATGGGCACCCCTAATTTTTATTTTAAAATTCAAGCCCATTAAAATTACCAACCAATAGATAAAGTTTGAATAAAAACCTGTTGTCAATTCTATTCGGATGGAATGACCTTAAGCGAGCCAAAATGAATTATGCCAATAAAATATCAACCACCTTTTTAAGCGATGACGTCATTTTATGACGTCATCGGTTAATGCTGTAGAGCGGAAAAGCGATGGAATTTATGGAATTTTTGGTGTTACGGTGTTACGATTACTCCCTGAATTGAACCGAAGAGCAATGGGAACTAGGTGCATTGTTTGTATTCTTTTTGAGATCCGCCATCTTGTTTTTTGGCAAAGGAAGATATTTTTTTGCAGCTTGTATCATCACCGATCGGCAAACCTTATTTCATTTGTAGCTGTTAAATTGAGATTTCGAGTCTGCAGTGAGTGTTGCACTTTATCAGTTATCGAATAAATTTGGCATAAAGTTAAGAAGTGATGTCTGTCGTGACTGCAGACGAAGCAACCGATTATTAGCAGTTTTGAAACATCTGTTGAAAAGGTGAGCCATCTTAAACCTTTTTTTAAGCGATGACGATGACGTGATCGATTAATCTCGCCGTGCGAGTGGACAGGATCTGTTGTTGTCTGTTGCCTGTTGTGATCAACCGATCTGTAGAATGAACCGAATACTGGGAAAAGAAATCAAGTCAACTCAACAAGAAATCGTCGCATAGAACTCAAAGCAAAATACTCCTGGGCCGTTAGAAAGGACTAATTTAAAGCATAAACGAAAGAAACAAATTATATTTGATGCGTTCTATAAGATTTAGTAAACAGAAATCTCTTCATTCTTTAAAACAAAAGGTGTAAACAATTTTAGACAGCGTTTGACCTTGCATCGTATATCGTATATCACGCCAAGATAACGCAATTTTTGTTGAACAATCATTCAGCACAGAAGTTGTCAGTTACTTTTATGTACCCTAATTTTTTGACAAATGTCCTGAAAATTATCAAAGACCCCTTGCGAAACGTCATCGCTTCTGCATGCATCGCGTGCCGTTTATTTACTAAGTGGCGCCTTGAGGTGTTTGAGATCCTAAGAAATGATTAATCACTCTCGGATCAAAAGGTCTTACGCGCCCAATACATACCTACCCGTCTTTTGTATAAAGCCCATAAAATTTTGCAACTTGCGAGATATCCATTATTTGAACTAAGTAGCAGTTACCACTGTAAAAAAATGGCCAAGTCGATTGCAAAAAGATTAAGAATCTATTTGCATTTTAATTACCATTTAAAACCAAGGTTAAAAGGTCTTACGAGCCCAATACATACCTACCCGTCTTTTTTGTATAAAACCCATAAAATTTTGAAACTTGCGAGATGTTCATTATTTGAACTAAGCTGCAGTAAACACTGTAAAATAGAGACGGCCAATTCGATTGCGAAAAGATTAAGAATCTAGTTACATTTTAATTACCATTCGATACCAAGGACACGTCAGCCAGCTTCAAGAATGAACTCTGACGACTCTAATCTGTTCAAGCCAGGTATTGTTTTAGTTCCACGTATTAATATAAAATATAATCTCACCAATGTCAGAGAAAGCAAGAACTCCATCTAAAAGGATTTGACTAAAAACTTTCTCTTCCGTTTAAGCCTGGCAGCCAGATCGACACAAATGGCAATAAAAGTTGGTCTTAATTAAAAGCATGTTTAATTCATGCTTTTGAAAGTGTGCCATATTTGGAAAATGGATACTGCTCTTTGACTATTGAGTCTTTCTTGCACGATATCTTCCTCCTGTTTCTAGTCGTGACAAATTTTGCAAAAACGGATACCCGGGTTTTTGTTTTCTAATTTTGAGTGCTTACTGTCACACCTAGTTTCTGTCGTGAGATCTCATACGCGTTTTGTGTGATGGCTTTTTCTTATTTTATGTTGGGGTCCATGACTGTGTGATAATTATCATACAGAACAACTGATTCATTCTTCCATGCCTTAATTTGAGAACCATTTTCTAAAACTATGATGACTTTTGACGATAGCCTGCAACACTAGCTGTTTGGTCATTCCATTTTTCACCCGCGAATAATATTATCACGATAAACACAACGGGAAAAAGACATAGAAAAATTCTAGGAAGACATAAAAACCTACCACTGGTTATACACCTAGTATCAAATTTTGTCTTGATGCTTTCGGTAATTTCATACTTAATAGCTTTTAAAAGAGGAAAATGTTACATCAGTATGGAAAAGTTTTATAGATCGAACAAAGGCCGCATAAACGTCAAGAAAGTCTTTTCAGTGGCCGGGATCACTCGTGGTCCGAAAGCTCCTACGTGTCCAACAAGTACAGTACACGTCTTCTGTTTGAAGCCCGTAAAATTTAAAAACTTGCGAGATATCCGTTCTTTCCACTGAAATGCAGTTAGTACTTTAAAATAGAGACAGTTTAATCGATTGCTAAAAGATAAATAATCTGAAAGACAAGTTCCTACCTTTTCCTGCTAAAGCTTGTTGTCAGAATGAAAGAACAAGCAACTGCTGCCTTCCTAAATATCGAATAATGATTCAAATTAATGTGACACGTATGTTGGAAAGCATCAATGTAAAAATACACCTTAAATTTAGAAAGGTAAGCCACGTTGCGCAAGGTTTTCGACCAATGGTAACGTATTGCGTATTTCTCCTCCCCGTTCGATATAATGTATTATACAGTCAATAACCGAGTTACTGCGCGCGTTGTGATTGGCTGATGCCTGTCATCTATTAGTGTACAGACACACAGACGACGACACTGCGTGGTGTGACTCGCGCGCGTGATCAGAGTTCATAGTCCAAGTCAGTCCTCTCGGCCAACAAGCTTGAAGTTGACAGTGACTGATTTGAAAAATTATCGAAGGCTGTAAGTAATTGTCCGATGCTCAACTACTTTGAAGCCGCTACGGGAAATCTATGAATGACAGTTGAACGCCGTTGAACGCTTACCTTAGTTGAAGCTTACAGAGTACAAATGAAATAAAGGCCAGTTTCTTTCGTTGGCATTTTATTTTTCATTCATATTGTGGTTTAACAGTGCTTCGTGATTACGGAAAACTATCTCGAAATGAAAACGACCTAGGCTTACTGGTAGCGGCGCTTTAGCGATACTGAATTGTACATAAGTCTTGTTATTGTATAAAACAAATAGATTCCATTTTGCGGTACGTCTGTTCAGTTATAGATCACAGAAGACGACAAAATGTGGTAAGAACATCAGTGACCAACTCGACTACTGGCTCGTGGGCCACTTTTTTGTTCTTACCACATTTTGACGTCATCTGCATGTGATCTTTAACTGAACAGACGCACGACAAAATGGAATCTATTTGTTAATCTGATGCCTATGAATACATACTTGTTCTTTGCATCTAGGAGTCATGTAGCGATCTCAAGGTTAGAATTATATTTCCACGAGGACTGGCTTAGTTCACTTTTTCCAGTTGATGTTCTGTTCGAATAATTCTTTTCAGCTCGCTTAAGGTCATTCCATCGAAATAGAACTAACCATAAATTTTCATTCAAGCTTTGCCTATTAAGAATCTATTTACATTTTAATTACCATTCGATACCAAGGACTCGTCAGCCAGCTTCAAGAATGAACTCTGACAACTCTAATCTGGTCAAGCCAGGTATTGTTTTATTTCCACTTATTAATAAAAAATATAATCTCACCAATGTCAGAGAAGCAAGAACTCCATCTAAAAGGATTTGACTAAAAACTTTCTCTTCCGTTTAAGCGTGGCAGCCAGATCGACACAAACGGCAATAAAAGTTGGTCTTAATTAAAAGCATGTTTAATTCATGCTTTTGAAAGTGTGCCGTCTTTGGAAAATGGATACTGCTCTTGACCATTGAGTCTTTCTTGCACGATATTTTCCTCCTGTTTCTAGTCGTGACAAATTTTGCAAAACCAAATACCCGGGTTTTTGTTTTCTAATTTTGAGTGCTTACTGTCACACCTAGTTTCTGTCGTGAGATCTCATACGCGTTTTGTGCATGTGATGGCTTTTTCATAATTTATGTTAGGGTCCATGACTGTGTAATAATTATCATAGAGAACAACTGATTCATTCTTCCATGCCTTAATTTGAGAACCATTTTCTAAAACTATGATGACTTTTGACGATAGCCTGCAACACTAGCTGTTTGGTCATTCCATTTTTCACCCGCGAATAATATTATCACGATAAACACAACGAGGAAAAGATATAGAAAAATTCTAGGAAGACACACAAACCTACCACTGGTTATACACCTAGTATCAAATTTCGTTTTGATGCTTTCGGTAATTTCATACTTAATAGCTTTTAAAAGAGGAAAATGTTACATCAGTATGGAAAAGTTTTATAGATCGAACAAAGGCCGCATAAACGTTAAGAAAGTCTTTTCAGTGGCCGGGATCACTCGTGGTCCGAAAGCTCCTACGTGTCCAACAGGTACACGCTCTGTGCTTGAAAACCATAAAATTTAAAAGCTTGCGAGATATCCGTTCTTTCCATTGGACTGCATGTTAGTACTTTAAATAAACAACCTGAAATACAAGTTCCTACCTTTACCTGCTAAAGCTTGTTGTCAGAATGAAAGAACAAGCAACTGCTGCCTTCCTAAATATCGAATAATGATTCAAATTAACGTGACACGTATGTTGGAAAGCATCAATGTAAAAATACTCCTTAAATTTAGAAAGGTAGGCCACGTTGCGCAAGGTTTTCAACCAATGGTAATGCATTGCGTATTTCTCCTCCCCGTTCGATATAATGTATTATACAATAACCGAGTTACTGCGCGCGTTGTGATTGGCTGATGCCTGTCATCTATCTACATCTACATTCATTAAGTTGATAAAATCTTGAAAGACATCACATCAACTAGCCAAAATAAATACAAAAGATGTACATATGCATAAATCAGATAAAAGTGATTCTTAATTACAATTCTTAATTACAATTACGATCACTTACAATTATTAGTGTACAGGCACACAGATGACTACACTGCGTGGTGTGACTCGCGCGCGTGATCAGAGTTCATAGTCCAAGTCAGTCTTCTCGGCCAACAAGCTTGAAGTTGACAGTGACTGATTTGAAAAAGTATCGAAGGCTGTAAGTAATTGTCCGATGCTCAACTACTTTGAAGCCGCTACGGGAAATCTATGAATGACAGTTGAACGCCGTTGAACGCTTACCTTAGTTGAGGCTTACAGAGTACAAATTGAATAAAATATCAGTTTCTTTCGTTGACATTTTATTTTTCATTCATATTGCGGTTTAACAGTGCTTCGTGATTGCGGAAAACTATCTCCAAATGAAAACAACCTAGGCTCGCCGGTAGCGGCGCTTTAGCGATACTGAATTGTACATAAGTCTTGTTATCGTATAAAACAAATAGATTCCATTTTGCGGTGCGTCTGTTCAGTTATAGATCACATGCAGATGACGACAAAATGTGGTAATAACATCAGTGACCCACTCGCCTAGCGGCTCGTGGGCCACTTTTTTGTTCTTACCACATTTTGACGACATCTGCATGTGATCTATAACTCAACATACGCACGATAAAATGGAATCTATTTGTTAATCTGATGCGAATGAATACATAATGTATCTGATTCAATACTGAGTGAATATATTCAAAATAATCTATCTGATACGAATGAATTATTTTAAGAAACTTCGTCAGTGTTCGTTCCGTCGGTTTTAATTGTCAGGACATAAAGTTCTGCCTCTCCTATATAAAACAAGCCTCTCTTTTAAGACGGCTGTCACTGCATCTTTGTAAGTGACACGTAGAGTAATGATCGCTTAATTAGCTCGAGAATAATGTCAACAAGATCTTATTTGTAGAAATAGTTACAAGTGAATATATATACGGAGAAAATTACTTTTCGTGCATTACATATGGCCGGTATAAAATATTTAGCGGTGGAAACAAACAAACTTATATCACGGATTAGTTTGTGTTCACCTCAGTGTAACAGTAAGGCGTCCTCGCGATGACAAATTTGTGTTTTTATTTTTATTTTTCGGTCTTAATTGTGAGCAGATTACAAGGTGCTACAAATATTGTCGTTTCTTCAGGCGTCCACTTTTAGGTTGCTAAGGAAACTCAAAAGCTGGTTTTGGTATAATTGTCCTGACCGTTTCAAAATAGGTTTCCCGACGTTCAAGTGCTAACGCCACCGGAATGTGTGTGCAAGACGATACAACGATTACCATCTAATGAGTCGCTTCCAATTGGGACTACCGGAGTGATGTTAATCTGAACCATGATTGGATGTAAAGGATGATATTTTATAGAACGTGCATGAAATTGATAAAATTGTTCGGTATCATTTTTCCTTTACTACTTCAATCGATGTTTCAGAGTAAATAATAAGCCATGGATATTAAGCGGAAAAATCAGGTTCTAAAATGTTCAATGGTCACCATCAAAATATCAAAGTTATGCCCAAAGTCAGGTAACAAAGCTAGTGGAACCAGTTGAATACTAAATTATTGCTGCATAGTGCATACTGAATGAGACTTGAGTTTGTTTGATTCTTGATAGTTTAATTTGGTTCGGTTTTCTGAATGTTACAAGAATGCACCTGACCTTTCGTGGGAACTGATAAAAGCTTAACACAGTATTTCCCCAATATTCTCTTAATCAAGCACAACTCTGATGTGTGACTGGTGCATGTGGGAGACCTCATTTTAAGAACATGATTGCATTTCACATTCCTCTTCCTTTTTTTTGGGGGGGGGGGGGGGGGGGGGATAACAACGTGAACATATTGCCTGTCCTGGACTACCAAACGACATGTTCACTTGAATGGTTATAACAAGTTTCACAATTCTTACTTTAGCCAATAGAATACATTTCACATCCTGGATAACTAGTTCCTAATTTCTTTCTTAATGGCAACGCGGGACTCGGCCACGACCCGATATGTATATTTGTAGACAGATAAAAATTTAAGGCTGTATGTTTGTATGTTCGTTTTTCCAACACACAAGTCTAATCACGCAGTTTTAATTCATGTTTGTGCTTGCATAACAGGTTGGGGTCTGCATGCAAAGTGTTTATACAAAACGATCTATTTCATGGGCGCTTGATTAACAACAATTAGATGACTTAGATCTGCAAGTTAGTTTATAGGACTCCCCATGACTACAATGAACAAACAAACATTCTGCCAGAAATCGTTTATTCCAACAATTTTAGAAAAGATTACAAAAAGAACTGAAAATGTTGCACTAATGTGAATAGAGATATAATGATATAAACGTATTCGTATTGCACGACATTTAATTTCAAATTTGTAATTTTTCAAGCCGATCAACTCTAATGCCTTTCATCTTACAAATTTTGTGAGCTGTAAGAGGATCGAAAAGCGCAAACTCGCCAAAACTTATGTTCCGTTTTCCAAACCACAAATAACAGTATCGTTAAACTTAGCCAATTTATGGTAGCATCCAACAAAAGGTTTTGCCCTTTTCATGTCCGTTACTGGTACAGATACCTTCTTTTATCAAAGTTATCAAAAGCTTTATTCTGAACTGCTCGCAGAATTTTGCATTGTCTTGACACTGTTTGCAGAGTGTTGTGATCACTTGAATTGAAACAAAAGATCCACAAGACAATAAACAACTTCCATACCATATCATAATCACTATCCAACAATTGTTTCCCGGTAAACCAAGTACTTTTCGCTAAATATTTTTCTCGCCCACTTTAAAGCCTTTTGCTTTACTTCCTTCCGTGAGAAATTCATAAAAATGAAAGGCATTAGGAAAATTCTAATTTGTTCTCTGCCATGCAATTATGAAATGTGAATATAGCTGTTTATATTTTCATGCGATATTCCTGTTTTTCTTAATTATCACACTCTAAAAGAGCCCATTAAATTTTAGCTAACGTCTGAGTATGTCTACAAGCTGATTAAAATAATCAAACATGCTTCAAAATGTTGCGCTTAAACAGTCTTATTCAAGGTTCACTGCTTTGCTATAATTAAAGAAACCCAAATGGGTGCTCGTTTCCGACTAGTCAAAATATGAAAAGGCATTACACACAACGTGCGCGACTCAATCTCATCCTATATTATCCAACTTAGCTGCCTACCTAGCATGAAAGTCAATACTTTGAACTATTTCAAATCACATCAAATTCACTCTTATATAAAAAGGGTCTGGACTGGGATAACTATAAAAACTGACAAAGGGTTATTTTTTATGACTAATCGTGTTTTGCCCTACGACATCCACTTCTGCCAACTGATAAACAAACTAAAGGCAATCAACTTATTTTTATCTTGCAATAGCATATTTTTGGACAAGTAATGAGATTTAACGCTAAAAGACGGTGCAGACAAACTGCGACGGTGATGGTATGATATACGGCTTTAACCACGCATTTTGCATCTTGGTTGATTTCTTGGTTGTCCTCTGCAAAACGACAACGTCAAATGGCCACATTCTGGCATGGTTGTTCGAAACACTAACCCAGGGCGCAAAGTTTATCAGCATTTTAGATTCTCTTGTATAAGATTTTGTTCATTACCGCTGTTTTGTGGGGTATGAGATTAGCCACAGTCAAATCTGATGGACAAAAATGATAAACAAAAATACCTCACTGAGAAGTTATGCATTCAAAATGAAATAAAAAATCACGCGCGAATCCTGGATTAATATAAGCATTCACGAGTAATCTTTATGCCGGTGCTTCTATTTAGGTTTGAACATTGTTTCAGTTCATATTTAGAAGACAGCTCAGATGCCGAAACATAAAAGTTGAATGCATCAAGTTGCCACATGCTCAAGTAAAATATAATATAAGTCGCCTTTAGCCCTTCCGTCTTGACTGCGTGAATTTCTACCCGTTCAGACCCTCTAAAAACTGAACTTTAAAGCATGCAAAATCAGGTAAAATTTTCAAATAAGCCACGTCAAATTTAGCTACTTTGATCATGAATATAAGTAATATTGTAATAGTCCCGGCCAACAGTCTTGAAATCAGCGCCATCATTCAACCTTGGCCGCCGTTTTTCTATTGAACAAAAAACAACAAGTGTTAAAATAATAAAATGTTTACCAGTTAAATAAACAAGTTACGCAACAGCTACAACGGAGGAAGGGCCGCTCCTTTAAGAAGAAAATAACTATTTTAGAATTAACAACTGGGAAATAAGATTGAAAGCAAGACTTTGGGAATGAAATAATAAATTATTGTTAACTTAAATTTTATTTGTGTTAAACTTTTGGCAACTTTCTTTTCAGTTCTCGTGTTTCCGTCTTGTTTCTAACGAAAGAATTCATCAATATTGACGCAAACAAAACGAGCATTTTGTTATAGCAATGTAAACACGGTCGCATGGAACGGACTAGGTTTACGCGTATCACGATGCAAACGGAACAGAGAGTTGGAAAGAACCCGAAAGTGCTTTGTATACATGCAAATGTTCGATTTTTACCAAATTGACTTTCGTGTTTGCACTCCAAGAGATCTTAAAGTTGGAGACACACAATTCACCAACCTCTAAAGCTTCTTCGCTTTGCCTCCATCTTCGTCGTCACTTGCGCCGTAATTCTCTTCACCCCTCATTTCTTCCTCAATTGGCGTGGGTTCATACCCCAGGTTTGTAGCCGCTTGCGCACCACCTACCCCTGTCAAACTATATATTGACTCATACAGCGGGTTTACCACTAAGCCAGCACCACTCATCCCTGTAAGACTAGCTGATTCATACAGGGAATTAGAAGCTTCTTTAGTACCGACTTGCTCTGCAAGACCTGCTGACTCATACACTGGGTTTGCTGCAACGATTTCACCCTCCGGTTTAAATGTCGAGAAAGTTGTCTCCATTTCATTGTCACTGCTGTTTGGCGATGCTGGATCGTGCATGCTCACTGCGTAATAGACAAACAAAAAAGTGATATATATATGAAATTTAAATCTGAACAAGCCTTTCTTAACCAAGGTAGTTTCTTGGTAAAATATGATGGAATTATCAATTCAGAAGCGAGAGGTTCAGAGATTTAATATTACGTAGGACATCTAAATATGCATCTGTAATAAAAATCAAATTTTACACACTGCCTGGTGCTTGCCGACGGGGATAAAGCTTTGCAAGCACATTCTAACCTCTACTAACGGCCCCCTCTTTACAGCGGCAAGGGAATTTTGTCCCAATCCGGCGGCACTTAAAACCTTCCTACAAACCCATCTCTTTCTTTCTCCAACGGCCACTTAATTCTATCACTAGGGCGACTGTTGAAGAGTGGTTTAGCTCTAATAATAATAATCCAGAGTTCGAGTTCTTCTCTTTTCCTCACAGCTGCCACTTCACAATTTTCATTTTTGGTGATTTACCCTACGGAATTGCCTTCTTTAAATCAAGTCTTTGGGTATTTGATGCGTCAAGACCCAGACTCACTCTCCCATTGTCAGAAATGAACACTCCTTATAAACTCGTGAAGTCATACACTTGTAAACAAAGCAATTATTAAGCTAATGGAAGATTCCATCTTTATGAAGTCGAGTTACGTTATATTTAAAGATAAGCTGCACTCAAGTGAATAGCAGCAATCGGCGTTGAGCGCGACAAGAGAACAAAAAGGCAAAAAGAGATAACTTTACTTACAATGCGGCCTCTTGGTTTCCTGGCGTCGCGTCTTAGCGATTGTCCTGAAAACAGACAAAAATGACGTTGTTTGCCTTTGTCATACAACTTTGTTTGATTCACTGTATTGAATTAAATCGAATTTGTAAACCGGATGTTTTCTGTGAAAAGTTGAATTGTTTATCATTTTTGATCATTGACTGAAACAGCTATATATTTTTAAAAAATTCCAACGTTTTTGAAACAGGCAGAAACGAAAAAGCTACTGATACTTATAGTTGCACTGTGCGACTTGACCGTTCCAGGCTCAAAGCTTGTGCTTCTACAACAACCATTTCCTTTTCTACCTTTTTTTACATCTGTTTTAACTTAGTTCACAACGGTAGGCTAATGTAAGGCGAAAGGTAATGTGTCACGGCCGAGTTTAGTCTATTTTATGAAGTTTTGCCAAATACTTGCTATGAAACTTAAAGGGGCACTGTCACGGACATTTTTTGGCTTTTTTAGTAAAATGGCATCAAATTACGACTTAGTACTTTCATCCATGCAGGAAATGCTCCTAGGACTGAAAGGGAAGGATATCTAGCAAATTGTTTAAAGAAGAGGGTGACCGTAAATAGTTTTCATCAATTTTTCCAAACCACAAGGACAGAACTTGAAAAAGTCAGGCTGACTTTTTCAAGTTGAGATCAAAAGCTCCCAATAGTATCACAGTGATATCACTCTATATTTAGCTTCAGTACACTGATATAGTAATTTTAAGAACACTTGACCACTGTTAATAGGTTTTCAATGGTGTAAACATGTTTTGGGGCTGTGTCATTTTTGAAGTTATGCTCGTGACAGTGCCCCTTTAATGCGAAGAAATTACTTCTATGAATCTACATCACAAAACCATAGCTTCATTTCTAACGCAAATGTGTCTCGTGGCGTTATAATTAAAAGCTAGAAACAAACAAGATTAACTTTGGAAATTGTTTTTTTTTTAACCCATATCGCAATCTTTAATCATCGTCAATTTTTGTTTATCCATATGAAATGTTTATTCGCTGTTTTATAAGTGGTTATTTTTCTATCTCCCTCGATTTTCTGGTCATTTTCTAAATTTGGCTCAAATCCGTGTCACAGTTCCTTTAGGCAAGCAGAAGCCGTTCTTCAACTGTGCACCTACGTATACTTTTAGAACACCATCAGAATTGCTGGAATATTGCAAATGGAATGTTGCAACAAGTAAAAGGCTATTTTCCAATTCCTTTAGTTAGCAAACGGTTCTGAGTATACATGGGTATGAACACTTTGGAACCCTAAATGAAAGTACCATGAAAGATTTTGATTGAAACACTGATGAGAATTAAAAAATCAACAATGAGATTTTCTCTTAATATACCACTAAATTTTGATAGCCAGCATTATGCAAAAAGTATGACAGATAGTAGAGAGAACCAATATATTTTGAGCTTGAAACTTAAGGGTTAACAGGTTCAAGAAGCCTTTCCGAGATGAATTACACCTACTTTCTCGCTGTCTTTTTGTATCTGTTAATGACACAGGAGGTGACAAAAAGTACCATCACTAAAGCCGCACACACACTTATTGTAGTTATGATCCATGTGCTCTGGTCAGCTCTCATGTTCGACGCAATTAAGATCTTTGTGGTGATTTTATCGCGAGACGCTAGCAAAGCTCCACCGGTGGGATTTTCCAGTTGAATCCAGGCCACACTTTCTGGCGCCTGCCTTCTATCATTGGCGACATTCAAAATGAAAGAGTTATTCCATTGGCCATCTGTCATGGATACCTTCCCAGATGTTGGCCATATCAGGTCGAGTATGTCCGATGAAACATTTCCATAGAGCGACCATTCCACTGTGATGTCACCTTTGGAACCTTTGGATCTTCGAACAGTAATCTCCAGTTTGGTGACTTTCATCCTCCGGGAGACTTCTATGTGGCCATTTGTCTTGTAAACTACAGAAAAATGAAAGTTGAAGCTTTCGGTGAATGATGATGAGATTTGGCAACAAACAGATATATTTTAACTGATAAAATAAAGCGGGACAATTTTAATTGACAAATCAGACCACGAATTGAAGCTATGGATCCCTAAAAAGGTGACGCAAAGCTTTCCTTCTCTACACAAACTCAATGTTTTACCTTTTCCGTGTCTTCTCGCTAAAAGTTATCAAATCAAGTTTGAGTCAATATACAACCCTATTAAGGCCAACAATACTCTTCATTAGCTTACTTTGCGGTGAATGATAAAAAACACCCATTTCGTCAAAAACCTACTTGAATGAGTCTTGTCAAACAGGATCAATCCATTCTGCGCATAGAACGAGAAAAAGAACGCGAATTGAGTCAAATGACAAACGTTCACTTCCAGAAGTTTTATTGACTGGTTCACGTGACTCCAAGGTTCTGGACAAGTAAGGGCCGCGTCGAACCTAGAAGAAAACAGCAAGTGATGCATCATAACTTTTAGAGCTTAGGATGGTGCTTAAAAGATATTGCAGGTTATTATATCCCCTTCACTCACATGTCGCAATACGCCAACAACATTACAAATTAAGTAGTATATCTTTTCTTTCATTTAGTATATTAAACACGGCCTTTTTTTTATATACATATAACGTGATGCAAAATTTCACTTATTTCGGGGTTATCGTTTTCGCTGCCGACTTTAATCTCGTCTGACCAACAGTTCAAGCAATACATTACTTTCTCAAAACCAACAATAGAAAGTTTGCTTTAGGACGCGGATATACTAAGCTATGTGAGAGGCGCGGTGGCCTAATAGTTAGTGCACTGGACTCTGGATCGCACGGTCCGGATTCGAGCCCTGGCCGGGCACTGCGTTGTGTTCTTGGGCAAGACGCTTTACTCTTATAGTGCCTCTCTCCACCCAAGTTTTTTAATGGGAACCGGCGAATTTACTGCTGGGGGTAATCTTTCGATGGACTGGCATCCCATCCAGGGGCGAGTAGGATACTCCTAGTCGCTTCATGCTACGGAAACCGGGATAAACTCTGGCTTAATGGGCCACAAGGCTTGCATGCAGACTTAACCTTTAGCAAATCTTTCGCCAATTTGTGTCCAGTGTTCAATACAAGTATTGTTTTATAAGTACTTAATATTAAGTTGATTCCTCAGAAATAAAACTTGTGGAACAATTTTTTTTAAACTTCCTGAATGTTCCTTACCAAGCATTTTTTCGACAAGTGCAATAAAAAAAGATAGGTCATCGTGCTCGCAAAGAAATATGATGGGCCAGTTATGCCTGTACAGGTACTTATTATTATTATGGCGGTAAGTCATCGGTCACCGTTACATTTTTGCAGTAGCTGGAAGCAAAGTCTAGTACAGAAATATCTTAATACTTGACAGGTAGAAAGCCTCGAGAATGTGGAATACTGTAATATATAGTTTATAAAAAAATCGCACAATTTCAAACAACATCGACTGAAAACGTTCATGGAGTCCATTGTTGATTTCGAAGTATAGGTTATAGTGCTTGTTAACGTTTAACGACTATTTATTTTTCTCGCCAGCCAACCCGTATAGAAAAAACACCGCCATCTTGTCTGTGTGAGCGCGCTCTTATTACGCGTAAATTTCTGCAGAGAAAAGGATGCGCATGCAATACTAAGGAATAGCCTTAATTTTTATGTACATTTTTATATTACTTTATATATGCTATAATTTTCGCGTTTTGGTGTACTTTTATCAATTTGGACACTTGGTGTCTTATTAACTTTCGACTTTCGGCATTTTGGAATTGCGCTGTTTAAAATTGCCTGAAAATTCAACTGCTATTAAGCTTTTCAGTGTTCAATTCAAACCAGAAAATATGAAGATATTTACCAGGTCTCGTTTTCCGGATCCCATAGATAGAGTACAGGGTCTATGTCTTCCTTGGTGACTTCATTATTGACGTGTTTTTTGTTGGCTTTAACCAAGTTATCGACATCATAGAACATGGAGAGTTTAATTGGCTTGACAAACTGGAATGCTTCCTGCACTGTGTTGTTCTGTGGATCCAAAGCTTTGATCTGGAAACTGTAGTTCCCCAGCATGAATTGCTGTTGCGATAACAAAGGTAAAATATGATCTTTAAAGGAAAACAGTTATATCAATTTTTGACCTTCTTTTTTCTGGTACACCCTACAATTTCCTACCAATGGAATATGACTGTTGTTTATCCCCATCCACGCATACGTGAGTAGAAACCAAGGTTTATGTAAAACTAACATTGTTCGAGTGATCATACAATTCAAGGACCAAGAGTCTGCAAATTATGTCAAGAAACAGCTCAAGGACCTTAGCCGAAAGGTGCAGATAACTGTCCAACCCGTGTCCGTTAGCCGTAAAACTCACAAAGATCTTAAAGTACAAGAAACAATGCCACACAACGCGTCGTGTATCGTTTTCAATGTGACATATGTGTTTCGGGGTAGGTGGGTTATACGCGCGGACACTTACAAGCACTTGTGGTTGGATATAAACAACAGCCACCTTCTATAATAAACGCTAACAAGACAAACGCGGCAAGTACCCTGAAGTCCTGCTGAGGCGCCTTAATGTTCATAAGAAATGCAGAAGTAAATTCGATTGCTTTGTGTACGAGATGCTAGGGAATTCTCAACGTGTAATCCGATTCAATTCGTGCAAAAGTATCTCTGTAATTCAACCTAGCATTTTTTATGATGTAAATTTAACGTATCTTATTGAACTCGCAGAATTTGTAGTCTACACACTTACTTACTTTGACAATGGCATCATGAAGACTCCGAAACGTCGGTTAGCATCGCCAGTTTTTATTTGTTTGGGAATAGTGAACATCTGAGTAAAATGCATTTTCATATGAAAAAAAGAACTCGAAAATTCCCGTCCTCACTAATTCGGCGAGAAGAGAGCATATATAAGCAAGTCAGGAGAATGGCAGTTTCATGTTTGCTCAAAAAATTGTTAACTATCTTAGTTTACTGGGTGCGTTTTCCGTCGCTATAACAATATAAATTGATTGCTCTTTTAATGGCAATCCTACCTTTGGTTTTGTCTTGCTCGGATTACTAACAGGACCCTCCTCAGTTTTGTTTTCGTTTAACGTCTTTTCATCCAATCTATAACATCGCAGCTTCACTTCCTCTTCAACCGCTCCCTCAGGTACAGTCAATGTCCCGTATGTTTTCCCGACGCCTCCATCCTCACGTGTGCCATCATCGTTGACATTTACCGTATCAAAGAAAAAAGAGGCTTTTGATGAATTATCGAAGACATATTCAGATTTCCCGACAACAATTCCGTCGGAGGATAGCCAATCTGACAGCAAACCAGCCCCGTTTGTTGCTCGTACGGTAGCGTAGTACCTTTTCCCGACTTTGAGAGCGTCGTCCTTTACTTTAGCACGCCATATGGTGGTATTAATAACCTCTTCAAAGTCTGTCACGTCAACTAAATGAGGACCAGTTCCCCACGCAACCTCATATGACGTCACTCCACTGTCTGGATCGCTCGCAGAGAAGTAGGCAAAAATGATATCAACAAACACCTGTCAAAAACAAGGTATGAATTGTTAGGTTCCCGATTGTAATCAAGCTTATAAGGAAAAACGTTGCTGTAGTAGATGTAAAAACATTTACGCATTTATAGTTCTTTTTGTCACTATAAATCTCGTGTGACTCGAAAAAACGAGAACCGGATATATGTTTTATTTAGTCCGTCTCGAAACAATACTGTCTTTTAAACAACAAAGAAATTCTAGATATAAATGCTGCTCGAATCCAAAAATAAGGAGACTATTTCGACCCATGCTTTCATACCTGATAGTCCATATCTGGCCCCATAACCCCATCTCTGACATATTTCATGACGGGCGGTGTGGTATCTATGGTAACTCCATCGCTGTGAGCAGCTGAACACATCCGGGCTCCATTACAGGCGATAACTGTGACGTAATAGGAATCTCCATTTTTTAACTTAAGACCATAATGACTTCCATTCGGCCTCATTCCAGTGCTTTCGCACACCCGAATGTCGTCTTTCATTGGCTTTCTACCCACACACCAGAAATACTCTACAATGTCGCTTTCGTTGTCCAGGAAATCAATCCACCTGGCATGGATCTCACGCGTGTTGTTGGTAAACTGAACATCCGTGTCCTCGAAATCACGAGTAGAACACTGGCTGTTTTCCCCAAAGGTTGAATTTTCGGAACAATTCATATTTTGGTCACTGCCAAGTCCATCGTAAACTACTCCAGGAACAGGAGCTGTCGAGTCGATCACAAAGGATCCAGACAACGAGCTTGTTGATTGATCAGCTCTGGTAGTTTCAAGTAACTCCACAGTGTAGACGTGCTCAGAACCAGCAACGAACAACGATCCATTCTTTAAGTGAACGTTGATACCATTTGTTGAGTTGCTCAGATGTGAGGTAGAAAGACAGGACGTCTCATCGCAAATACCTGACTTAAAGCTAGAAGAATTGTTAATTTGGGGTGAAGAGCAAATTCTCCCTGCGCACACTGAGCAAGTCTCCACAAAGCCTCCAAATGATTTTCTTCCTTCTTTACAAGGTATACAAGATATGGGAAGTAAGCTTTGTAAACCAGAAACTCTAGTACGAAAGTGATTTGAAGGACAATATGTTGCCGTAAAAACTCTTCCTGAGCTTAACCATTGATCATTGGTAGGCCACGTAAGGATGCCGGGTATTCCGAATAAGATAGTGTTTCCTTGGAAGGACACAGATGTTCGACTCCCCATGCCATCAACTCGTAATCCACTTTCTCTGGCAAACAACGTTCCTAGATTGACACATTGCTGAGGTCCTTTTTGCTGAGAGAGGTTCTTAGAATACATTCCTTGGAAGCCAATTAATTGGACCCCTTCAACACCATCTAGCGTTTCCATGCCAAGGGCAACAATAACTCCTTCCTCACGGGTGGTTACGTCAAGGTTTCCACTCAGTCCATTGTAATACCGCCAAGCGTTGTACTCGCACAGCTCGTAGTAGGAGTTCGAGGTGATGTTAACATGAAACACTTTCAGTAATCTTGATGTCTTAGACAATACTACAAGAGCATTAGTCTCAGTAAGGTACAAAGACAAGGGAGCTACTCGGTTTACAGTCTCTGCTAGACAGATCGTTTGACGAAGAACCAGGGTCGGTAGTGAGTATATAAAGACACAGCAGTTCCTTCCATCACCGGCGACTATCGCCAGAATATGGCTATTCAACGATATAGCGTGTCCGAAGTTTGCATCTATCACTTTGCCGCCAATTGCCTTAATGAACATCCATTTTCCAGCATTTTCTCGAAAAACGGCAACAACGCTGTTGTTAGTAGCCGAGTTAGTTCCAGTTACTGCAACTTCGTGTTCACCAAGAGCAAACACCTGCCCAAAGTTATCTGCCCATGTTTCATTACCAGGGCAATCTTGCGCTGAAACGCTTTTACATTTTCCAATTTCTATGGTCTTGCCTAATACACTCTCAACACGGTCACTAGCAGTACGCTCGTACAGATGGAGCTTATTGTTCAGGAGAAAGCCGGTTCTGTTCCCACGAGAAGATATCTTTACTCTTGCATTAGGATCAGAGTGGTCCTCCAGTGAAATGGAATGACTTGCGGTGTTATTTTTCAGTGACTGTAGAACCACTTTACCTTTAGATCCAATAGCTGCAACATCATTTGGTAAAATCGCCACGGAAACACCGAAGTCCTCGGTTGGTAAGGTTGGCTTAAAGTGAGTGTCGCTTAAGGCAGATGGTGTATTGGAAGACTGTTTGGCACAGCACGGGCCCTCTGAGTCTGCAAAGCCAGGGATTATCTTCATTGTTCTGGAATGTGATGTTGTGTTTGCGTCATTTTGGTCACTTGTTATTCTTTTCACAACTATCTTAAATTGGGCCGTCGGGCTAAACATATTGTGGTCGAGAATAAAATTCGTTCTGTTAGATGTTTGATTTGACGCGTCACTGCTGACAGTGAGTTCTAGCTCCGCCGGAGAAGAGATTAACATGATATCGGTGTCTGCTGCGCTCCCATTGACAGGGGGAATCCTAAGATTTGGCCACCAACGAAGATGTTCTTTTTCGGCAGCCTTGTCGCGGATTGAAAGACCACGACTTGGTGGAGGACTCGGCTCCATTTTTAATCCATCGCTGCAGCCCTCGGAGTAGATACCTCCCTCGTTCCACACCCTTACTATGCCACGATAACGTTGCCACGGATCAAAGGTTACACCTCTTATTGTTGCATTGTCTTGCCTTGACAGAACGTCCATGAAGGGCTGCGTAAGAGGCTCGCCATTCCAAGACATTTGCTGAAGTATTCGTGGTACAGAACGGTTGGAGGATAGTTTTGTGACTGCCACCTGAACACGCAGGCGTGAAACTTCATCGAGATAACTTTCAATGACATTCCACCTAAGTGACAAACTTTGCATGGTGGACCTCCAGTCAATGTCTGTGAAATTGCTTGTGTTAAAGTTTGAAATATCAATCACTTCGGCCAGCTTCGGTGCTACACTTATGACTGTACATGGATCTGATATTACTCGCCTTCTTAGTTCCGCTCCGTTCACGGCATACACAGTGGAGAAAAGTTTCGTTCCTGAGCGTAGTCTGTTGACAATAGCAGCACCTCGTGTTTTCATTCCCATTGACCTCATAGACACCACGTCACATAAAGCCTTTGCTGTTCCGACACACCATTCATACTTCACCATTCCACTCTCTTGGTCTTCATAGCCTTGCCAACTGGATGTTAAGTATTCTTCGGAGCATTTTAGCGTGACGGGACTGCTAGCTTGATTGTCTTTTAATGATGTTAAATTTTCTGTTTTTGGCAAAGAAACAGTTACATTCAGTTGAGTGGGAGATTTACTTCCCACAGAAGGAGAGAAGCCATCATTCATTTGAGTGGGTAATGTCAAATCGATTAATACTCCATTACTTGTCATCTCCGATGACAATCCAATTCTATTTGTACCTCGCACGATAGCGTAGTACGTCTCGCCATGAGAAAGGTGAAGACCATCGATTGTGTAGCTTCTGTTCAATCCTACATCAACAAAGGTGGTGACGGTACAGTTTTGGAGAGTAGAACTGAGGCAAACTTTGTAGTTTTCTATGCCACTCTCGAAGTCCGTAAAAGGCGTCCAGCTGCAAAAGTTTTTGAACAAATTATTATTCTGTTTAGTAGAAGCACCTTACATAAAAACAATCACTTTGTTCTATTTCATCACTCACAGCTGTCAGCACATATCAAGGTTAAAATGAGAAACGAATAATGTGACTTAAGACTCAACGTTAATTCGTCACATTATTTGAGGCATTTTATTTATGGCAATTGCCTACGTTTTTTTACACTCTTATTATCAATATAAACATCATGTTACCTCACAACCATTTTGGTGGAATCTGACTGGTAAATGACACGCCTGTTGCCAACACCAACCCATACTTTGCCTTGAGTTGGAGGAGTAGAGTCGACTGTAAATCCGTTGGAAAATGCTTCTACTTTAAGACCGGCATAGTCTGTCGCCCTTACAATAAACATGTACTGTTCACCACTGTTGAGATCCAAACCTGAAGAAAGCACAGTTTACTTTTTATCCAATTAAGTCTCTTGGTAAATGGTTTGAACCCAGGAGTATCAGTAGTTGGTCAGTTTCGATCCGTATATTGTTAGTCAAATTAAGTCGTTCTGTTCAAAGTCTGTTCGTCGGTTTTGTTTCGTCGAGAATGAAACGCTTTTTTATGCAACACAATTACTAACACATACTTAAAAAACATTACTTACAATACTTTACTCTGCCGGATAACAAGGAACTATAATGGGGGTGTTGACGGGACTTGGGTACAAATACTTATAGATAGATGAGATAGATAAACTTTATTAGTGTGTCAGGGTCACATAGCCTTCAGCTTTCTTACATCACTTATACAGTGGAACCCCTATTAAGCCGCCACCCTCAGGGGAATAGCAACTGGCCTATAAATAGAAGTTGGCCACCTAATATTGGTTCGTCAGAAATAAGCATAAGGTATTTTAAAAAAGGTTACGTGTCTTCAATACAAAATAGCGTGAAAAGGAATGACAGAATGACTTTAAGACGACAATAAACTTGTGTTTGAATGATTTTATCAGCTATCACTTTATTTTTTTGGCTCTGGTTTGTCCGAACTTGTTGAAAACAAAACCAAACATCGTATATGACATTCTTGCTGACCGCTAAATAGGGGTAAAAACAATAGAAAAACGCTCATCGGGACGGCAGAAAGGTGGGCGCGGCCGCTTAATAGAGGTGGACGTTGAAAAGGGGTCGTATTAATAGTATTTTACTGGGAGTAGTTTCGGGACTTCAGTAACTGTCCGCTTAATAGGGGGTGGCTGCTTAATGGGGCTTCGACTGTAGTCTATTTACAATACCCTACTTACATTTCTGAGTAGTTTTTAATAAGCAGTTTTTAAGGTGATGGTAGTTGTTAATATCTATTGACAGGCGTTTGTTTTAAGTTTGTGTACCAGCGTTCTGGAGTCAAACGTTGAAAATAGTTCGTACTGTAGGTTAAGCATCGAGCAGAGTCCCAGTCGATTCTGTGGTTAGTAGGTTGATGGTGTTCACAAATGTGATTGTTGGCATTGTCGTTTCTCGTCGCTCGCCTGTGTTCAGTTAGTCTCGTGTTAAGGTTTCTGCCAGACTCTCCGATGCTGAAGTCCCGGCAGTCGAAGCATTTGATCTTATAAATCGTCCTCTGCATGTCTTTCGTTAGGTTGTTCCCTCAGCTGTGTTTAACGTTAGTCAGCTGAAGTCAAAACGTAGTTATAGGTTTGTGAGCTACGCGGATATTGAAGGGTTGTAGAATCCGCGCAACGGTCTCAGATGTGTTCTTAATGTGGGGTATAGTCGCTGTAGAAACCGATGTAGGTTTCGTTTCGTTTCGGTACTTTCAGTAGTTTAATGAGTGTTTCGTCTAATGAAGTCAGCGTTGTTATTGCTTTTGGCTTTTTGTAGGGTTTTCCGTTGTAATGAAAGTACGTCGACGTACTGCAGAAGTTCAGTCACGCGCGCCATGATGTCTTTTCTCGGTAACGCTAGTGTAACAGTGTATTGTTAAATGGCTATCACAGTGTAACTGGAGCTAACTGAAGTGGACTACTGATAAACAGTGATTTTAAATCAAAAGGCACAACTTCGTAGTCGTCAGGTATCTGTATGGCGTTAATGCCTTTAGTTGTAGTTGGTGTCTCGATTGGTCGGTAAGGGTTTGCAGCGCCGGGGGACTCACCTACACAAATTATGGGGATGTTTGTCAGGTATTTTGAAAAGAACCCCCAAAAGGTACCAGAATCTCGATTACTGGGCGAGGCCCAAATCAGAGACGACTGTTTGTGACTACATTTCATAAAAAGTTTCAAATAAAAATCAACGAAGTGGCACATACATCTTGTCATTTTTTGGCTCAATATCCTAAAAGGTATTGCGATAAGTCTCACGGCAGTCTTTTTATATTTACGCACCCTTAGCTTAGCGGTACGAATGAACAAATTTTAAGCGGCCTGTAAGGTACGGCAAGCACCCCGATCGTTTTAATAGGGGAGTTCCCCGCGGGGTTGTAGTATAGTCGTCTGGTGTGTTGACAGTTGGTATGTTGGGACCCACAGAACGGGACTATAGGTCGCATTGGTTTACCAGGTTTATGCAATTTCGGCAGTCCGTAAAGATCTGGTGGTTGTGGTACTGAGTACCTCAGTCGGTAGTAGCTGTGAGCTTCGAGAGCCTCGGTATTTTTTAGCGTAAAGTTTACGTTGTGGTGCTTGCGTCGGGTCGCGTTAAAGTTCATCGTAGGTTTCTTTTTCGTTAACGAGGGCATCCATTTTGTCGTAGTAGTCAGGCATTTCCAAAACACCAGTAACACGTTCTTTATTGGCTGATAGTATAGCGCCTCACCACTAGATAACTAAATATGTCACTGAGTATTTCAGTTCCAGCAGAACAGTACTTGAGTCTCAATTTTGGCTAAGGGACAAGAAGAAATATTCCTGACCCAGTTGTTGTCAGTTTAAGAGTCACCTGAATCATGTTTGTCTTGTCAGTTTGTGCCTCTTTCGTAATATCATTGCTTGTCTGTTGTTCCGGAATTTGTAAATTATAAAACTGCATTAAAATTTCACCATTTAAAGTATACACAATGTCGTTGACATATCTGAATAAAGAATAATAATGTTTTAATCACGCTGCATTGTAAATATAAATCAAAGTGGGTACCTTCCCATCAGTTTAACCCAGAAAAAGAAACACTATGCTATGCATCATCTTACCTGAGATAGTAACATTAGTAGTGTTTCCCACTGATATGAAGGGCTGAGGACAGGATGAAACGTTCCGGGCATCACATAAAGCGACTTCGTAGGACTCGATACCAGACTCCAAGTCCACAAAGTCTAACCAGTGTACACTTATGTCATCTTCACCATTCACATAATCTACATCTGATGCTATTCCGTCGATCACAGTACCGGAAATGGGCGGGGTGTCATCAACTGTCACTCCATTTGATGTAAGTGATGTTGTCACACCTGCACCGTTGGTCGCTCTGACCGTGACATAGTACCGCTGACCATTCGTGATCGGGTTGGTAAGAACACTGTGGGCAAGAGTGCTATTATGGTCAAGTTGTGTTTCATTCACGAGATCGCAAGTGCCAGAAGACAAACCAGCACACCAAGTGACTTTTAAAACATCACTTTCGAGGTCTTCAAAGGCACTCCAGTGAGCTGTAACGACGGTTCTGCTTTGTTGAATATCAATGTCTTCACCATCTTTATTTCCATCTAAAATTGCACCTCCATTGATAGGGCCTGTCAATATGGACAACAAACTTTTAAAAGCAGTTTTAAGGCCATCAGGCCGGAGGTTATCCCGGCTTTAGAGGCATTAAGCAACAAGGAGAGGTAACGGCGAATTAACTGCTGGGGGTAACACTGCGATAGACTAGCATCCCATCCAGGGGGAGTAGAAACAATTTATACATCTGGGTGGAGAGAGGCACTGTGAGAGTAAAGTGTCTTGTTCAAGAACATAACGTAGTGACCCCAACCAGGGCTTTAACCCGACCGCCCGATCCGTAGTTCAGCGCTCTTACCATTAGGCCAGCGCGCCTTCACGAAATTTCGTAAGGCTCATTTAATATATACAACAGTGTCAAATGTACCTATGTTCCCGAGTAGGAGTAAAGCTGGCATTACTACCAGTTCTTTTCCGAACAGTAACAAAAGTCCAGTAAAGTGTAGATGGTGTCTACAGACGGACAGTCTTTTATGTCTGTACGTAGATTTTAATGTACAACAGCGCTACACGCGGAAATCGCAGAGTTTACTAAGAAAATAAATTGATGTCAACACTTTTATGCTAGGTGTTATTGAGATATATCATGCATGTACCAAAACCGTTATGTGCACTCTTAAAATAACACGTTCTCTCAAAGATCTAAAACATGCCAACATATTTCAATCTTGTTAGATGAAATGCCTAACAGGTAATGAAAATCTGACAACATATTTTTAAAAGTTCTCCAATCAAAATTTAGAAGTATCAATTTTTACCTGTCTTGTCAACAACAATCCCGTCAGATGTTTTGACGTCACTTGTTAGTCCCGCTTTGTTCTCTACCTTGACAGAAACGAAGTACGTTTCTCCTTGAACAAGCGGCAAATCTTGGAAAGTGTAAGTAGTGGAGTGTCTCACATCAGTAAAGTTTTTGCTGTTACATTCCCCTGGTTGAGTCCCAAGGCAAACGTAAGAAGTCCGTAAACCGCTCTCCTTATCCCAAAACCCATTCCACTGGACGGCAATTAGGGAATCTGTGAACAGTTCTTCAGCCTCCTTCACAACTGGGCTTGAGCTCTCCATGTAAATTATTTCACCAATAAGAGGTGGCGTAGAGTCAACCAGGAAGCCATCTGAATAGAGCTCTGTAGAGAGTCCAATGTTATTTATAGCCCGAATTTTCGTAACATACCTGATTCCTTCTTTGAATTCCAGATCAGCCACACAGATAAATGATCGGTTCCCTACATCCAAATCATACAGCAAACAGTCGTAAGTGTCCAACTGAGAACATACGGAGACCTCGCTTTTAAGTACGCCACTCTCCGTATCCACGACATCCCAGCTAACACAGTAACTGTCTTTTGCAGTCAGGTAGTCAGCATCTCCATTACCTAAGCCAGGCTGCAGATCAAAGACCTGAGGAAATAAAATAATACTAGAATTGAGATGAAAAGAAAATGAAAGGAACTTACCAAGAGTTCTGACCACTTTAGACTGACTGACCGACTGACTCACTGACTAAATACAATAAAGGTTATAATAACCTAATAACAAGCAAAGAAAATACAATACATAGAGTGGTTGGCTGGCTGACTGACTGACTGACTGACTGACTGACTGACTGACTGACTGACTGACTGACTGACTGACTGACTGACTGACTGACCAATCGATCGATTGATTGATTGATTGATCGATCGATCGATTGATTTATTGAAAAGCAGAAATTACTTCTGATTAGAAGACTAAAATTTATCAAGAGAACCAATTCCATGCCCCTTTACGGGCCGCAGCAATGCATGCTCAATTTTTAATTAAGTCGTCAAAAGGAATTTCAGTGAGAGGATTACTTCTTTACTTTGAAAGAATTAAGTTAAATAACTCATATGGCGGCAACTAAGTCCTAAGTTTATAACGAAAAACAAAAGAAACAACAAGTTGGAGTTTGAGAGGGTTCGGTCGTTAAAAGAACATTCCATTCGTTAACGGGCGTAACTGTAAATGCGTCGAAAACAGGCGAGAATAAGAAAGGAGCGAACAAAAAGGTAAGCTATAGTTATCACTTTTGTATGGTTCAAAAATCAATGCAAATGAAACTTGAGTTGAAATCAGTATTAATTATTCTACTTACCCTAGAGAGAACCGGTGGCGTGTTGTCAACTATAAACCCATCAGAAGATACCGTGGTGGATGCGCCAGCGTTGTTAAAGGTACTGACAGTAACAAAAATTGGTATTCCTCCAGGGAGTGGTGGAAGAACCTGTTGACTAGCACTGGTGCGATCACCAACGTCAGTTTCGGAAATGATGTCGCAGGTACCCTTTCCTGTACCCGCACACCATGTGTACTGTGTAATATCTGATTCTTCATCCTGGAACTCATCCCAGTTGGCATAAATGTACGTGTCAGCTGATTGGTAATCAATGTCCACCAGTGTCTGACCATCTCTGACCTTTCCTCCTACAGCTGGAGTACTATCAACTCTAATCCCATTGGAAGTTGCTGTTGTGCTGTAACCGGAATCACTCGTTGCTCGTACTGTGACAAAGTATGTTCCATTGTGACTCAAGCTTAACCCCGTTATTGTTCCTGTAAGCTTGATGCCAACACCTTCAAAGGTTGTCTCGTCGCATGTACCTGGTTCTGTTCCCACGCACATCTCGTAATCACCGACTCTGCTATTAACATCAGTAAATGGCGACCAGTTGGCTGAAATTTGAGAAGTAGAGCTTTGATATTTGATATCCTCCTGTCGTTTCAATCCGTCATACACAGTCCCTGCAGATGGCAGTGCACCATCCAGTATAAATTCGTTGGAAGTAGCTTCAGTGAATAAGCCAACCTTATTAAACGCTCGGACAATTACCACATAAGATATGCCATATTTGATACCGAGGGCGTCAATGTTAGTTGCGGTCCTAACGCCAATGTTCACATATGGACTTAGACATTCATATTTTACACTCGTCTCACAAATTGCCCATTCGAAATGGCTTAAAAGACTCTCACCATCTACAAATCCTCTCCATTTAGCTGTTATTAAATCCCCCTTTTTGAAATAGATAGTTCCAGGCGTGTCTCCTACGGTCACATTTCCAACTGACGGCGGGGTTGTATCAATTAAAAGTGCCTTCGTGACGACCAATGAAGTCAGTCCAGCACCATTTGTCACAGCTAACGTTACAAACACATTAGTACCAGACGCCAGTGATTCAGATATGTAATGTTTCACAGAAGTATCTTTTGGATCTACTGGAGTTAACGAGACGATATTGCAGGAGTTATTCTTGGTTCCCGCGCACCATTCAATAGAGGAAATTCCACTTTCTGTGTCATAGGGCTTATCCCAATAGAATGCTAAGTAGCCACCATCGTTTTGGATCATCAGCTGGGGCACATCGTTTTGTTCTAATTCAACGTCATAGTAGACCCCTTCTGTGACAGGTGGCGAGGTATCGACAGAGATTCCATCAGAATACATTGCTTTTTTGAGACCAGCACCATTCGTAGCCTCAACGGTAAAAAAATACTGTAAGCCTTCTTGAGGATTAATCAAGTGATAAACGCTTGATCGAAGATCCGCAGATGTCATGGTTTTTACTTCACAGGTTCCTGCAAAAAATAAAAACAAAGGCTCGTTAATCAAACATCTCTCGATTCTTCGGCAAGAAAATGTTCAGGAAGTGCAGTTTTAATATATTCCAAATAAAAAAACGTTAAACAAAAATCGCTTTGGTTAATTGTAGTTAGAAAGGCTGGCCTATCAATAACTAAACACTGGCAGGATTATTTTCCTGTTTTTAAGAAAAAATTCTAACCTTGAGCTGTTCCAACACACCACTGATATTCAATTACATCACTCTCGGAATCTTGAATACCACTCCAGTGAGCAAACAGCATTCCTTTGTCTTTTTGGTAATCGCTGTCGATAAATACTTGACTCATCGGCCTGGTACGATTGCCATCCACAATTTCACCAGATTTGGGGGGCGTCCAGTCCACCACTACTTGCGGTGATGTTATAGCGGTCTCTAGACCGACCATGTTGACGCCAGTCACGGTCACGTAGAACGTTAAGCCTTCGTGAAGCGTGAAGTTTACTTGGTCTAAATCAAGAGAACGCGTTAGACCATCAGTGGGTCGACTGGCTATGAGGTCACTTTGAAATGGAAAGCTGCCAACGCTAACGTAAAAGTGACTTATTCCACTTTCGGGATCTTCAATTGACCAGGTAACTACAGGAGCAGAAGCTGATGTTAAGAACAAAGTCTCCTTTCCCGATGACGGGGAGATCTGGATTGATTTTGCAATTGGCGAAGTTCGATCAACAATTACACCATCCGAGGACGACATTACAGTGTCACCCCTTGTGTTTTCAGCCTTGACTATAACATAATATTTATTTCCATGCGAAAGTGTCAGGTTATGAAATCGACTGGCTTTTGTTTTTAAATGATGTACTTCCATGAATGGCCATGTACACGAGTCTGATCCAGATGGATTGGGTGGCATGTCTCTAATACACCAATCATACCTTAATATACCAAACACGGGATCCTTGAAACCACGCCAGTGTGCCCAAATTGCTCTGTCATCGAGCTGGAAATCAATGTCATTTGCTGACGTGTCCGGTCCGTCGCTTACCACCCCAGGAGATAGTTTTCCCAATACCACAAGCATTCCCGGCGAGCAATCTGTCCTGTGAAGTCCAGCACTGTTTATAACTCGAACAGCAACGAAATACGTTTCATTTCCTACAAGGGTTTGATTTTCAATTATGACTCCACCAACAGAGTCGTTAGCGACTACCGTAGTGTACAAATCACCGCCGCCTTGTTTGAGTTTTTGGCAGTCTGTTCCAATAGCCCAGCTGGTCGTTTTGATGCCACTTTCAGGATCTGTAAATCCTGTCCAAGTTACAACAAAAGACGAATTTGGCACTTTGCTCATGCTTTGATCATAGCTGCGCGGGAAGGAATGATAGGCAACTACAATTCCAGGATTTGGTGCTGAGTGATCTATAATAATGGCGTTTGAGGAGGATTTGCTGGATAAACCACCTTTATTAATAGCCACTATATTTAAAAAGCAGGAAGTTCCCTGCCGAAACGAAGAGCTTGATACCGATACGTTATTTACTGATGGCGAAACATCAGAAACGTTTTTGATGTCATTTATTTCTGGAGTTGTTCCAAGTCCCCAGAACACAGACACCAGGCCACTTTCTTTGTCACTTGCTAACCATTCAGCTGTTAGAATATCCTTTTGTGGATTAAATGTGAGCTTTAGATGGGTTATTACTGGAGGTGTGCTATCAATTATAACACCATTTGTCCAGTAAATCATCTTCAAACCAACAGCGTTGACAACCTCAACTCCGCTTACATAACTGTGTCCTTCCTCGAACTTTGTTGTCATCCGACCTCCTCCAGTAATAATTGCCGATCCTGATGAGTTAACGCGCGATTTCAAGGTGTAAAACGGAATAGCGTACTGATATGTTTTCTTATCTCTGACCGAGAATCGATATCCAACTATTGGGGATTCATTGTCATAGCACACCCAAGAAATAATGAATCTGTTTGAGCTTGAAGCATATTCAAGATCATCTTTATAGTGTTCCTTGCCATCCCAGACCTTGGAGCATATTGGAGGAGTGGTATCAACAACAAATCCGTCCGATTGTTTGGTAGCTTCCAAACCGACGCCGTTTACTGCTGTTGCGTTGACATAATACGTTTTTCCACTGACAAGATTCTTTGACAGTTCTAAAGTTTCCCTGGTAACATTTCCATCAAAATTGAAGGAACCATACACACGCGGCGAAGAGTTACTGGTATTTCTTCCCCATACTTTAATTCTATATCCCTGGATACTGCTTTCAGCATCAACAAACTTAAAAATAACAAATAAAGTCTTATTTCTGCTTTGATAGTCACCATCTCCAATAAAAATCGGATTAGGCGGCGTATTGTCGTAAATTATACCATCTGAAAAGGATGCTGCTGTAAGACCAACTCTGTTTGTACATCGGACAGTAGCAAAGTAGCGAAAGCCCAAAATAAGGTTTTGAATTGTTTTGAAAGACGTTTGAGACACTGGTAGACGCGTGAAGTTCATTATGTCCGCGTCACCTGGCTGCAGTCCAAAAGCAACTTCACTTGTGGAAAGCCCGGTCTCTAGATCCTCGCACTTCCATGTAACTTTCAGGGAGCTCCCAGATGTGTAGCGTAAGTCGTTACTAGGTTCATGGCCATCACGAGCTGGTTGCGAGAAAAATGGAGGGGTGAAATCTACTAACACGCCGTCAGACGAAACCATAGAGCTAGACATTCCAAGAACATTGTAGGCAATCACTGACGCATAGTAACGATGACCATTCACTAGTTCCGAAACTTTCAATTTAGAACTCGTGGCCGTGTTTACCATTCCAACATTTGTGAACCGTTGAACGTCTTGGCCACCTGGGAAAGAGCCAAACGCCAGGTGATATGACACTATTTTTGTTTCATTCTCTGTAAAGTTACCCCATGACGCTCTCAGAACTGCGTTCTCCATTTGTACATCTATATCCTCTTCTGGTCTTCCATCAGTAACATAGCCTGAAAGAGGAGGAGTTGTGTCTACGACTACACCGTTGGAATGAAAGAGGTCGGAATTCCCAGCTCTATCCACCAACTTGAGGCATGCGTAATATTTTTGTCCTGATATTAAGGCTAGTCCCGATAAAACGTAAAAGCTCGTGTCAGTTGAGACAATTTCTTCTTTTTTGACATCACAGACGATTGAATTAGATTTGCTGGACAACCCGAGGTACGCTTTCTCGACTCCTGAAAAATCAGTAAATCCAAACCAGTAAGCCCGGTAGAGAGAGGTAAAACTTTGATACACAGCATCCTGCAAGCTCCATCCATCTAAAACCACTCCGTTTTGAGGTGCTTTGAAATCAGAGAGCAGAGAAGGAGATGATTTAATGGTGAAGAGGCCTGCGCTGTTAATAGCTAATATGGTGATGAAATAACGCCGGTTGTTTTCCAGAGATGATGGTTTAAGCGATGTCCAGTTAGCTCGCAATGATGATACTGGTAAAGGTAAAGAGAAGGACTGGAACTTGATTATGTCATCAGCCCCAGAAAAACTTCCAACACCAATTTTGTAAGCTTTAACCTTAGAAAGATCGTCTTCGATCACGAAGTAAGACCGAAAAGTTACAACAGAAGCATTTGTAAACGATATGGATTCGCCAAGATGGCCGTGTTGTACAAGTGTTATTACCGGAGGACTACTGTCAACAATAAACGTGTTAGAAAGGCCACGGGCAGCAACACCTGCCTTGTCAGTGGCTTTAATAGCTACTGAGTAGACTCCATCTTGAAAATTGATATTACGACCAGTGTATCTTTGGCGTCCAACTGTTTTAAACGGTGCGAGGAGCTCATCAGTACTTTGAGACACCACAGAGATACCAAACATACCGATTCCACTATGAACATCATAGAAGCTGTCATTGCTGCATTGACTGTAGTTTAAAACTGCAGCTACTCTCTCCTCATCCGCTTTGCACCAATTCCATCGCGCCCATACTGACTTAGTTATCCACTGATACAATACTGGGGGACCTATCAATCCGGTAAAAACGTTTCCAGAATGCGGAGGTACGGAATCTACAATGGCACCATTGCTGCTCGCGTTGACACACATTCCCACTCTGTTACAACCAACCACAGTCACGAAGTAACGCTGACCACTGTTGAGTAGGATGCCCGTTATTGTCACACTAGTCTGCGAACCCACTGAGCTGAATACTTTAATGTCAGCTAGTCCAGGTTTGCTGCCAAGCCCGACACGATATTCTGCCAGTCCACTTTCTGCATCAGCAAACGCTTGTTTCCAGTACGCACTAAACGTAAAGCGATCACTAGTGAAGTTCTTATCCTTTCCTCCTTCGCCATCTTTGATGTACTGTGGAGCAACAGATGGCGGTGTAATGTCTATCAAAATGCCATCCGAGGAGATAGTTTTCTTTAGACCCGCTCCATTGGCGATCTTTATGGTAACATGGTAGCGAACTTTTGCAAGAATCGTTATGTTAAGAAATTGAACATAAGAAGCACCATCCATATTTCTTTGCGACAGCAAGCTGAGTTCCTTAAAGGCTTGTATGTCAGTACCACCTGGGTACGTTCCGACACCTACAAGCTGTGAAGTAATTCCGCTTTCACGATCAAAGCATTTCCACTTGCCTTGAATGCTGTTTAGCTCTCTCACGAAATCTATATCAGATGTGTCCATCTCATTAGTCACGTCAATCGCCTGTCCTTCACAAACCGGCGGTGTGTTATCAGGTATAAATCCATTTGTCTCAATTACTGCTTGAAGCCCGGCTGCATTAGTTCCACGAAGAACAAGTCTGTAAGGAGAGCCCCCTTTAAGGGAGAGACCATCAATGAGGGGTGTCTGTTGGTTGAGTGGTATATCGACAAAAGCTGTGACATCTTCACCAGATATATTCTTCATAATCTTCCATTCATACTTGACAATAGGGCTCTCGGAATCAATAAAAGGATCAAACTTTCCACGAACTCGTCTAAGTGATGGAAGGAACTTAGCGTCATCTTCACCAGCACCGTCTTGAAAATGTTTTGGTATGGGCTGAGTTGTGTCGATTAAGATACCGTTGCCGCACATAACTGCCTGTAATCCAAACATATCCATTGCATACAAGCGTGCGAAGTACGTTTTACCATGTTCAAGACTTAGGCCAGATGCTTGAATGGATTTTGAATCTCCAAGAGGTGTCAAAGAAATCACGTTGGATTCTGATTCATCAAACGTACAAGTTGTATTTGAAGAAACTCCCCATTTTAGATTGACAATCTCATTGAAATCACTTGTAAATGCAAAGTTCATTCCTAAAGAAAAAGTATCGGATTGATAGTCAGCGTCTTTTCCTTTCACTATACCTTCATAAACGTAACGAATTTGTGGTCCTTTTCGCCTTGCGCGGAATGGCGGACAATTAGCCAAGGGACTGTCGATTCCTCCTTCGTTTGTTGCCATGACACTGACAAATACATCTCTACCATGCATCACGGGCAGGTTTGCGACAACCTGGCTAAGCGATGTACCCACCCAGGAAGAGTAGTCGTCACCAGAGCCTTTCAAAGATCCTATCCTGACTTGGTACGAAAGAATTTTCGTATCTTCATGAAAACCATTCCACTGTACAAAGTATTTGGTGTCCGCTACTTGTCGTGCTGTACACGTTCCCACTTCTGGAGGTGTTCTGTCTATATCTTTCTGACAATTCGTAAACAGGACTTGTTCAATTTGTCTTGCTGACCACCACCACTCCTTAAAGGTTTTCTTTGAGCCCCAACGTAATTCTATATCACATCCAAATAACCAGCAATCGATAGAGATATAGCTAAATCTATACCAAAGATAAACTCTGATGCTGAGAGGGGTCATTCGAATTCTCAGTTCGATACATGCTGTTAACGGCCACCTGGCAAACGATACACGTAACTCTGGTACAAGGTAGGTTTCCAGCAGTCTCGCTTCAATTGTAACTCCAGCTTCAACGATGACAAGCGGTACGCTTGCACCAGCATATGCAGAAATCCACGCCCCGGGAATCAAACCTACTTTAAATACTTTGTACTTTAAACAAAGAGTTCCCTGGTAACCTACACTGTAATAACCAGCAGCTCTTGCTTCAAACAAAACTGGTATTCCAAACACTGGAATAACTGTCGAATATCGAAAGAATTCATGAGATCCTCGTAATAAAGTTCCTCTAAAAGGCAGCTCACACGATCCTTCACTTACAGCATTTCGTCGTATTCTTTTTCTTTTTTCGTGGACCTCTTCAAGTTTCTCATGGTAAACATCTGCTTCCAGGAGCTCCTGAGAAATACTTCGCTTCCGGCTTGTTCCACATATCCTCTCTCCAATTGGGAAGAGCTTCCGCTGTTGTACTACGTATTTTTCCTTTACTCTAAAGTAAAGACAGTTCTCAATTATTCCAAAGGTAGAGTCGAGGATTGGCAGCCTTATTTTAAAGAATCTGTCTTCAAAATCACCTCCAACTAGTTCAATATTTTCTTTTTCGGAAAACGTACCACTCGAGAACGCCAATGCAATAACTTCATTATCAACTCTAGTGACAGATTCTAAGCCGGAGGGAGTTCGAACCACTCTTGCTAGGGTATTTTCTCCCGTTTCGTCCCCACTATTCAGGTGATGAAATTCAAGTTTGCATTGGAACCCAGCAACCATTGCACACTTTGAGATACACGCATAGTCATTGCCAAATTGTCTTACAATCGTCATCCCTTGTGCATTCTTTCCAATGTAAATAACTCGCTCCGGGGCTATGCCAGCAGTAGCCAAATCGCCATCTGATGAAAGCTTATAACCATACGCTTTTCCCATGTTACCGTCCGTTACCCACAGGACATTGCGTTTTTCGTCATAAGATACAGACCCGGCTGTTCCCTCGACAGATACGGTCTTAGAAATAACAACTTGTGAAGGTTTAGGTGAAGAAAATGTTGACGTAATGTGAGATTTTTTAACTGACAAGATCTCATTTTTATCACTATCGCTGATCCAAATATATTCTCTAGCTATGACTACACCACCAATTTTCACAGACAGAATACCACCTTGTTTCTTCAGTTGAATAATTTTTTTGACGCCTGCATCAAAGTTTGTTACAACGAGAAGCGATTCTTTATCTTCATTACTTGCTATGCCGTACATTCCAAGAATCATTTCGTTATCGGAGAGTTGAGTAATTCCTTCCACTTTATAGTCATCAAACAAGCCTGGTGTCAGCCAGCGTCCGCTCTTTTGCATTGAAGACAGGTCATCGAGATGCGGAAATTTCCAAGTGAAACTGGTCGACAAATATAGGGGTGAGGATCTTCGTATAGATCTTAAACAGACCTCTTCACTGCAGTAAGGTATATCTTGCCAACGTTTGTAATCTCTTGGGTCCAAGCCCCTCTGTCGCGTCTGAATCGTGTTCAAGAAATCGGTCACTTTATCTAAAAATCCGTTGACTTTGTCAACAGCTTCTGTCACTTCTGAGGTATACTTATCAAGATAAGGTTTCACTACATCACTAAGCTCTTCCATATCAGCAAGAAGGATGATAGTTGGATTTGAAAACAGATCAGTTACATCTCGTAACTTATCGGCAAATGCCAATGCACTTCTTGTACCGGTGTCCAAAGTCTTCATAGCGCTGTTGACATCTTTCGTCTTCTGCCACAGCTGATAGGACAATTTAAGCTTGGAACGCATGCTCTTCACTGAGTGAACGTGTTTAAGTATAGCGTCATCGTAAACACTACGTAATGCCTGAAAAGTACTTTCTTGAAAATTCTGAATTTCGTTTTCCACTTCCTTGGCTTTTTGCATGTAATCAGCAATTCTTTTAAGGCTATTCTTTGCGTCTTTTCCGTCTGTTATTGACCTCTTTCGACCTCCACTTGCTTTTCGTTGGTCATCTCCATCAGGCGTTCGTCCTGTGATCTTTTGCAAAATGCTCTTCATTCTTTTAGTTTCGTCTTGAAGAGAGAAGTTCTGTACTTGTTCCATAAGTAGCTTTATGCTGTCCACCAGTTCTATTATGTTGTTGACACCATCTCCACACTTGCTGAGCAAGTCGGTGTATTCACTGGCTTTCTCAAGCATTCCTTTGATTATATTTACCTTTTTTTCAATAACCTTTCCTTGTTCAATGAACGCCTTGGAAATACAAGTACCTCCCTTCTCGCATTTCTGTATCTTGAAATTCTTCCACGTTGCTGAAACCAATTCATTAAGGACAACTACCTCTTTCTTAAAGTCTTTATATTTATCGATAACGAGCCCGCCGACCTGGAGTGCTTTTCGAACGCACTGTTTCGTGCTATGAAGAAATATTTGATTCATCCGCTGACAATTAGGTAGCTTTGTCGCTGTTTCAAGTATAGGCGAAAAAGAGCTTGTAAAAGGCTTGAGATTTTGCAGAACTACGATCACTTCACCAACCATAGAACTAATCTCTTGTAGCTCTCCTTGTATAGCGTCTACAGAATCCCTTACACTCTTGAATTTCGGCAACGCTTTATCAACGAAAATGTTGGCTTCTTTATTGAAAAAAGTGCTAAAATGTTGGGCAACATTGGAGGTTCTAACATTTCCAAGCGTTACTGCAGCGATGGCTTTGAACTCGTTGCAAACATTCTTTATCCGTTGGTCAAAATCAATTCCGAACTGTTTTCGAATGTCAAGCTTTTGAATTTCATCTTTAAAACTCTGAGCGCCGTTTGCGAAATTAGTGACTGCGTCTACCGTTTTCCTTGCCTTGATTGCATATTCTGGAAGAATTTTTAGATGCTTTATCACTCGATATAGGCGAGAAGCAGTATCTCGAACGACGTTAAGGAAGTCATTTTTTGTGTTTAATGTTGATAGAAAATTTGTTATTAATTGAAAAACACGAGAAATCTTCCCCACTCGAGCTGCCAGATTTTCTTCGTACCAGGCTTCGACTTTATCGACTGCTGACTTCATTTCTTTCCCAACAGTCTTGATGTTTGCTGCCACAGTTCCAATCACAGAATCTAGATCATTAATGGCCTGACGAGCGTTATTTTGTACTTGGTCGATGACATCAGCGGAGAATGCTGCTGCATTGGTACATGCCCCACTTAATTTAGACGACGCTCCATTCGTAAAGTTCTCGACACTATCTGCCAGATTCTGAATGCTCTTCAAGTTTTCAGTGGTATCCTGCAGGGAATCCGAAATGAACTCTTTTACAGAATCGGTGAAATTCCGTTCTATCGCGTTTATTGAAGCATCTAAGGTAATCGTAAGATTAAGCAATTCTAAAATAATGTTTTGCATTGTACTTTGAATGTCCTTGAGGAAAACGATTTCCTCCTTTTCAATCTTATCTTCAAAGTGTTTAAACTCCTGGAAGAAGTTTAACGCTGTTTCATGGATTTGGCAGATTTTCTGAACACTCTGTTCTGCGAATTGCGTCACTGCTGGTCCAAGCTCTTGAAAGAAGTCCGTCATGTGACTTATAGCAGAAACATTTGAAACATGAAAGTCTACTATATCAATTACTTTGGTGAGGAAGGCCTGCAGTAAGTCGGACGGGTCAGAGGAATTTCCGTGGCTAAATCTGTACATCCCAGGAAAATGCGTCTGCAAGTCAAATGATCTCCCAGGCAAAATCTCTTGAAAGAAGTTTTCGAGATCGAAATCGAGGAGCGTGAACTGACTAAAAAAGTCTCCGATGTTTCCGAGGAGGGCAATGAACTTCTGAAAGTCGTGTGATTTAAGATTGAGATCGAACTTTAAGGCAACCTTCCAGTCAAAACCAAGGCCAAAATTAAATTTTCGTCCTTGATACATTGGAGAATGTAAATTCAAAGAACGCAGGGTTAATGTTGGTAACTTTGTCCCTTCCAGTGAGTCTAGCAAATAAGACATTTCCAGAAATGTGTTGCTGAAACGTTGTAATCGTAACAAGACTTCCTGAAACGTATCCACTGAGAAGGAAAAGTGAATAAGAAACTTGAATGGAAGCTGTAAGCGAAATCTATCAGGTACAGGCGATCCTAACTTCATGAAATATTCCTTAATTTGGGCATTCTGTTGATTAACAGGAACCTTACTGAGAGTTTTAAAAAGGTTCTTTATGTTGAAATCATCCGGCAAATTGTTTGGCAGGTGCTTGCTTACGTTGTCGATAATCCCAAGTATCGTATCAAGAGCGCCAAGAACTTTCTTGAACAGGGTATCCAAACCAGTAAGCTTTCCAAGATTTTGCTGTATTTTCTTGATTCTATCAATCAGCGACGTCCAGTCTTTGACACGAATGCTAAAATCTTCGGAAAAACCGATGACTTTTTTGGTGCCTTTCAGGGCTTGAAAAGGAAGTGTTAGCTCTTTCAAAAAGTTATCAATTTTCCTGACAAAGTCCGTGAACTTGTCAATGTTTAACGGGACATAACCAGCGAGTTTTGAACGGAATTTCTCTATTACTTTAGTAATGACATTGGTAATACTGTCGAAGTTTCTAAGAAGTTCATCTCCAACATCTGCAACAAAATGAATGAGATCTTTCGGAAAGTCGTTCTTAAAACCTGCCGAGGCCTTGAAAGCGGCTTTGCCCTTTGCTATTTCAAAAGGGAACTTGAGAATGTGACTGTTTATTAACCCGTAATTATCAAGATTTATTTCGAATTTTCCGCCAAAAATTCCAACCCGTAACTTAAGTTTATTCATGAACTGAATGGCAGTTTCAGCTCCCAGCCAGTCTCCTCCAACTCCCATATGCCAGCGCTTCGTTCGGCCGATATCGTACTCTCGAGGGCGGAGCTCTGGAATAAGAGCACGCTTGTGGCGATGAATTACACTACGTCTGGTACGTAAGTAAACTGCTTTGGTATGGTTATCATGATTTTCTAAGAACTCTTGTATTGACGAGTCCAAAACGTCGTCCTTGTTGGCATTCCACAGCGCATGCTCCAAACCTTGAACAACGGATTCAGTCAAATTCTGGTGACGATCTATAAAAACATTGACAACTGCCGCCTTGACTTCACTGTGTTCATCCTGAAACAAGGCTCTTATGAGATGGTTGTCCGTGTCTTTTGGAGACAGTGTCCGCATAGCGGAAATCACGGCTGATCGAATGTCAGAGTTATCATGGTCAATATGTTCGAGAATGACTGGAAGTCCTGAATGATGTCCAAGATTTCCAAACGCCCAGATATGGTCTCTCAGGTGTGACTCATATTCCATACTTTCGGGATGATAGAGGCTTGACCTATTTATGTATCTGTTGTGAATCATCTCAGCGACGCTATCACTTAAGGTGCCATTGTATCCTGCTCTATTCGCTCTCTCTGTAAGTGCAGCCAAGACTAGCATTGCTGTGGCTGTAATATCTTCTCCTCTACTTTCTTCTAACGATAGTTGGAAAAGGGCATTAAAGAGACTAGAGTGAAGCGGTCCTTCAGTTAGGTAGGAGACTGATATTAACAAAGCCTCATATTCTTCACTAGTGAGACGTCTGGGGTTATCTGTCTCGACGGCATGCGCTAGGACATTTTGGGCTTCATATGTGCCATGTGCAGTCATTGCGGCAACATAAACGGCCCACGAGGTTAGGTTCTGGTGATTTCGATTCTCAACCAGTCTCTTGAGGGCTCTAAATACACTTCTATCGTTGCGAACCATGTGGTAAAGCTCGTTTGTACAATAACCAATTTCTCGCTCTTTTATGCTCTTGTCAACAAAACAGCGCAGGACTTCGTGCAGAGGTCGTGATTTCTTCTTTTCCCCACCTACCTCTGACCATTTTATCTTGTCATTGTCGTCAAACAGTAAAGTGTCTCTGGTAAGAGATTTTATAGTCTTCAGGTGTTCGTTCTCGGTGATAGAGCGCTTGGACCGTTGATGGTCAGGATCGGAACACGATCTTAACACCAGATTACTGTAGCCACTGGCTGACATTTCTATGTCCTGCTTTACAAAGCCTTTGAAATTCTCTGCCCTTGGATGACCTTTGGCCGGTCTGAGAAATGCATTTGTGGTACGGTGAACTTTTTCCACTTTTCCATCTTTCACATGAACGTGAGCGCTGTGCTGAGACTGTACCTTGTGTTCCCTTTTCGCCGGAGTACCGTCTGCGAATTGCTGGTAGTCGTAATTCGTCCAGGTTCGATGAAGATGAGCATGTGTCATTGGCAGAGAGGACACTGTACTTGGTTCGAAAGATGCCAGAATCATCGTGTTCTTGAACTTTATAGACGTTGGATTTATGCGCGTCCCTCAGGTTGAGTTGAAATGCAGCAGCGATGCCTAATGTTGAGAAGTGCATCACAAGTTATTGTTAAGTTGTTTCCAATCAAAAGTATCCGTTCATGTTTCGGTTATTTGACAGAAATTAAGATAAACACTAACATGGATTTGTTCAAAAAGTACGCTTCAGTGTATTTAGTGTTAACAAAACTGGACCGTCTGGAAAATACTCTTCCAGATATGCTCAAAGAAAGGGGAGGGGTGCGAAGTGAAGTTGGACTTCCTTTTTATTGTTGTAGCCGCGTGTATGGGTCGAAACTGACGACGGGCCTGGAACTGGTAGATATAAGCAAATGGTAAGCACATTTTCCGTTCGGATATTCCGGTTAGGAATTTTGGACTGCCTTTTAAGACGTTCCGTTAATTTTGGAAATTTTCCGTTCGGGCAAACAAATGGTCTTATCATTTTCATTCCAACCGAAATTGTGGGAATTTTGGTCAATGGTAAACAGCCTGCGTTGGGTAAATATATAAAACCAAGGATTATTTTCAAAATTTCTCAGTAAACGCCAATTTTCCGTTCAAAAATAAGGACCTCCCCCCCCCCCCCCCCCCCTTCCAACGATATTGGCATCCCAGAAAATAAGCCCACCTGAAAGAGACGTTGTGCAAATATAAGCCTAGGGCTATTTTTCGGAATTTTACGCTACAGTTAAAATCTTTCACTATGGAAACCAGGGAAAGAAAAAACATTTTAGCCATTTACTTGTTTCATATACAGCTATTTCAATTGCTGGGATGCAACCACGTGACAAGGCGGCCATGTTGGGCAAAACAACCGAAAAAAAATAGTTTCGCAGAATTTGCATTTTCAGACTTGTGAAGAAAAAATGCTTTTTCGCGGCATTTACTTTTAAAAGAATGATTCAAACCAAGTAAAAGTGAAAGAAAATATACAAGAAATGTCTCATGGAAAGAAAAACAAAGAACCAATAGTTCACGTGATTTCCTCAACGCTGATATGGAAGTGCCAGTAAACACCCATGCCATCATTCGGTCTTGACTCGTAGGTTTGAAGCTAAATCCGAAAACGTCAATATTGTATAAAAGACGTAGCCGGGTCCATAGCAGCACATGTGCTTTCTTGGGTGCACGCATTTGATGCGCACCCTAAAACTACGGAAGGCAAGTTACCCCCAGCATTAAATTCGCCGGTACCCGTTTATGAAGAGAGGAACAAAACGACCAAAAACACAAAATGGCTCGAATATGCTCATTCTTGGGACGATCTGGGACCCCCGCTACCGCAAAGTCCGCCAGTTCTTCGGTCAGCGGTAGTCCGCTGGGACGAACTCTGGGAAAGTGAAAAAATATCTTTTTTCTCTTAGTCATTCGCAGGATTGCGGCTCAGAACGGCTTATATTAATGAATTATTTTTAATTCTACCCTTCTCGTTGATCTCGAAAGATACCATGAATTTTTGAACGGAGTTTTAGAGTAACGGTCGTGAAAGAGAAGAGCTCCGCAAATTTTGCTTTTTAAATGCGTTCCCAGTTCATTTACATGGAATTAACAAGCTAATATACAATATAAACTACCAATAATTCTTTCCATACAAGCTAAAAGAAAATTTAAACAGAATTTATGCAATAATCCTGAAAATTCAAAATTGATGTCCACCACGCACAAACACTGTTACGACATGAAAGCTCAAACAGATAATGCTGAACACATCAATGACAATCGTTTCAGTATTTTGTTTTTATGGGTCAAGGATTCAAACAACAAAGATAACAATGCTTTGGAAAAAATCTCTACATTTCGAAATTTGGCGAACTAGGAGCTACGCTCTTTACAAACGTTCTTGTTGTACTATCGTGAAACGGGAACAATAACCAAATTCAATTTTGAAGCGACAAAATTCAAAACTACAAGTTTCGTTTGCTCTTTGGCTAGCTTTTATGTGGCATATCCTTGACTAAAACCTTATTTTTCAGCAATAAGCGGATTAAGATTTCAGAAAATGAATTTATAAATATTTATTTATTTACTTGCAACGCATTTATCCAATGTAATTGTATTCAGTATCGGCGCTAAGCTCAGGTCGCTTGTGGGCAGGAAATTCCGTGATTTCGCAGAACAGTGACTGATAGCGACAGGTATCTTTCACTTTTTCTAAACCTCGCTTTCGATTGTTTGCACCCAAACAGCAAAACAGAGAATTTTATACACGAGAATCTTGATGCTATTTCTCATAGGCGTACGGGCCGGGGGGGCTGGGGGGCTGGGGGGCTGCAGCCCCCCCAAATTTGGGGCAACTCAGATTTTTTGGGCAGCAAAAGAAATTTGGGCAAAGCCAGTTTTAAAAGAAGTTTCCATGTTTTTGTTTTTTGAAGAGATAGATATTTTCTATTTTAACTTGAAGTCGGCGTGGTAAAGCCAGTTAAATTCACACGAGACAGTGGTTGCCCAGCACGTGATGAGTTTCTGGTTATTAATGTAGTATATATCCTTGCAGTGATACCTGCTACATCGTGTTCAGCAGAACGATCATTCAGTGGCCGTCGAAATGGCCGAGACAGCTATTTCTTTTAACGTGTTTTATGAGCTCATATGATAGATTCATTTGTAAGAATATTTTCACTTCATAAGTAGGCCTATGTTAGAGCATCGTATATGACCCTCGTTTCTTTTCGACTTTTTCGTAAAAATTTGGGCAACTTGCGAGAATTTTTTGGGCAAATGGTTCACCGCCCCCCTGGTAAAAGATTGCCCGTACGCCTATGCTATTTCTTGTACTGCTTTGAATCTATTTTTAGTTTAGATCAAAAGGCCCTATTGGGCCACGACTGTTTTTGTAAGCGATGACGATGTTTTGCATTGGTTGTAAAAGAAGCAAGCTCCAAGCAGACAAATTCAAGTTTGCGTGTTTTCGTGCTAGCGTGTGTACACTCTTTTCCCTGTACAGCGTGTACGATTGACGTTCAATTTCCGGAATGTGTTTTGATAGTGCCATGAGCATGATCTTGCATTCTTTGATTGCTGTGAAAATCGCGTGACACTGATAATCTCTCTGTCAGCTAGCGATTACACAAACTTCGCTTTCAAGTCTGATTTTGCGGTGAACTCAATCGTACGTGGAACGACTTTTTGGTGGAATTCGATTGCGTGTATATCTGGATAACTTTGGGGGCAAGTTGTTTTCTTCTATGTATTTTTCTATTCGTGTTTGAAAACATATGATCACTCTTAACGATCCGCGCATCGTCTTTTATTTTAATATGCTTTTAAAATATGACTTTGCCTGTCTTCTGCGACCGCTATTTTGGTTGCTTGTACTGTGAATTTTGTTGTTCCTTCTTTACTTGCGGTAGGGTCCTCTGGCTTTTGGGATAGGTAGTCTTCTGCTAGGAATAAATCTCGCTCCAGATTTTATCTCGTCGTTGAAACTCGAGTGTTTTCCGCTGCGACCTGTGCTGATGATTTTGCTTGCATGCGATGAACATTTATCTGTTGTGGGTTATAAAACTCAGCAAGGGTACTTCTTAACTCTGCTTAACTCCGAGGCCTATAAAAGGTGTTTGAAATGCGTTGATTTAGCTTGTCGCTGTGAAGCACACGATGTAATTGTTCCTTCTTGTCGCTTCTATTTAACAAGTGACCAATTAAATCGTCGAAGTCGAACGTGCATCACTTGTAAAGATCTATACGGATTTACGTTGTTTTTCATTTTGTTTTGCATTGGTTGTAAAAGAAGCAAGCTCCAAGCAGACAAATTCAAGTTTGCGTCCAGCTGGAAAATAGGGACTGGACTCTGGACTGGACTCTGGACTGGACCCTGGACTGGACTCTGGACTGGACTGTGAACGTTTTTTAATATAGTTAACAAAAAAGTTAATAATTGACTAAAAAAATTGTAAAAAAGGATGGATATCGTGAATTTTGAAATTTCACAAAAATGTCACGAAATCTCTAAATTCTTGCAAAAACCTGAACGATTTTCATCATATTTCGGTAAAACACACTTTGAAGCAATATAAAATTGTTGTTCATTGTAAGCCGTGGGGCCTGTGTAAAAAAAACACTAAGATCAGAATTGATCTCTTTTCGTAATTTGAACATGGCTGTCTTTTTTAAGGGTAATTGGGATAAATGGTCAATTTCAATGAAACCTTAAAGAAATTGTCCGCCATATATAGCATTTTGATTATTGATGGCCCCCGGCCGATATCCGGGGGCGTTTTGGGAGTCCTGAAGGAGTCTTGTTATGAATAGCGTGACCGAGGTGACGTGGAATATTCTTGGCTGCACACTGCGAACTAAAGGATTCCCCCAAACTGCTTAGGACAGAAAACTTTTCGGGCGTATTCAACACTGAAAAGTATGAAATGATGCAATTGTAGAATGTATCAGAATAACAGATGTACTTTCCGTATCTAAAAAATCGAACAATGGCAGGTATTGAACAAACGTGTCACGTCATGTACTGACCACAGCACGACATGATAACGTACGGTACGCTTCAAACCTCGTAGCATTCACGCAATAGAAGCCAAACGTTCTGGATTTGCCTAAAATTACCGGGTATTGCTTCAAAGTGTGTTTTACCGAAATATGATGAAAATCGTTCAGGTTTTTGCAAGAATTTAGAGATTTCGTGACATTTTTGTGAAATTTCAAAATTCACCATATCCATCCTTTTTTGTACTTTTTTAGTTAATTATTAACTTTTTTGTTAACTATATTTAAAAAACGTTCACAGTCCAGTCCAGAGTCCAGTCCATGTTTTCCAACTGGCCTTTTCGTCCCTGTACAGCGTGTACGATTGACGTTCAATTTCCGGAATGTGTTTTGATAGATTTCTGTGAAGATTGAGCGTCGCATAAAATTTATTTTGAAATCGGCTAGGTTGACCTTTGTCGCGTGACACTGATAATCTTCTGTCAGCTAGCGATTACACAAACTTCGCTTTCAATTCGGAGTTAAGAAGTACCCTTGCTGAGTTTTATAACCCACAACAGATAAATGTTCATCGCAGTAATGATTGCAAGGGGCATATCCCATGATTGCATACTTGGCTCTGATTTTTTCCAGCACTTCGGCTGTCAAATTGACTATGGCACTGGAACCTTTGTAGTGGGCCATACCGAAATTCCAATCCGGTACTGCAAGGTTACACCAAGTGTTTGTAAAATTTTTCTGAGTGATGACATAGAAGTGGAACCCGGAACTGAGCAAGTGATCAAAGCCAAATTGGAGAATGGATATGATCGTAACACTGGCAGTCCGGGGATTTTAGAGGAGTTAAGGTAACTGAGGCGCAAATCAGAAATTAATGTAGCATGTTCTTCAGTGATCCCCAGGGATGGACTGACCATGGTTCGTATTGCTAACTTCTCGGATAGGCCGATCAGACTGCTTTCAGATTTACCTGTCGCTGAATATCACCCCATTAGTAGTGTGGATGGCCGTGCTGTGCTGTGTAATATCTGGAAACAGATCCAGATATTACAAGTGCCTTTCATCCATCTTGCTCGGTTATTGACAGGCCAGTAGTGAAAGATGAGCAGCCAATGAAGGAGGAAAAGTGGAAATCAAGTTTACAAGGTAACCTGGAAGGGCTGTCGGAAGACCAGAGAAGACAATTTGTGTCTCTAGTAACCGAATATGAGGACATCTTTGCAAAGGACAGCTCTGATTTAGGAAAGACAGGCCTCTTAAAACATGCCATCGACACCGGTGATTGCAAGCCAGTGAAACAGCCTCCCCGTCGGGTGCCACCCTACAAGCGAGAAGTTATTGACCAGCAAATAGATGAGCTGCTAGCTACAGGTAGGGTTGAACCATCTCAAAGTCCATGGTGCTTGCAAGGAAACATGATGGAACATATCATATGTGCATTGACTTCCGTAAACTAAACCAGTCTACAAAGAAGGATGCCATACCCGTGCCTCGGACAGATGATTTGTTGGAGGTCTTGGGTGGAGCTCAGTGGTTTTCTAGCCTTCATTTGGCTTCGGGGTACTGGCAGATGCAGGTGAAAGAAGAGGATAGGCCTAAAACAGCTTTCTCAACTCATCGTGGACAGTTTCAGTGGACAGTGATGCCATTCGGATTGACAAACGGACCAGCTAGCACTCAGTGGTCTCACCTGGACTCACTGTTTAGTGTATTTGGATTATATCATCATCTGGGCTCCTACCTTTGAAGATCACATTTGCCGTCTGCGGTTGGTGTTTGATCGTATAAGGGCTGCTGGTTTGAAACTGAAGCCAACTAAGTGTCGATTCCTCAGAAAGGAAGTTGCCTCTCTGGGACATGTTGTGTCTTCCGATGGGATAAAGACTGACCCTGAGAAAGTTAAAGCTGTCAAAACATGGCCAGTGCCACTGAATGTGAAGGAGCTTCAGAGCTTCCTTGGCCTTGCTAGCTATTATAGGAAATTCATCCTTGGATTTTCCATCATCGCTGAGCCTCTTTATCAACTCTGGCTGCAGGAAGACAGTGTCATTTAGTTGGCAAAAAGAGCAACAATCGGCATTTGAGGAGCTGAAAGACCGCCTGGTAAGCGCGCCAGTGTTAGCTTATCCTGATTTCGGTCCTGAGGCGAGGTCTTTCATACTCGACACTGATGCAAGCCAATACCAAGGAATTGGAGCAGTTTTATCGCAGCAGCAGCAGGATGGGACTGAGCGGGTGATTGCTTATGGTAGTCGTTGCTTGAATGAACACGAAAAGAACTATTGCACCACTCGGTTGGAAATGCTTGCTTTAGTGACATGTTGACTACTTTCGATACTATTTGTTAGGGCGAAGGTTCCGTATACGAACTGACCATTCCTCATTGAGATGGTTGACGTCCTTTAAAGAGCCTCAAGGGCAGGTAGCTCGCTGGCTTGAACGCCTTCAAGAGTACGACTATGAGGTACAACACAGTAATGCAGACAGCTTGTCTCGACGGCCTAGGCGAAATCATGGAGAATGCCCCTCATGTGTTCCACCTGCAAAGTCAGAGGTAGCAACGGTCACCAGCAAGCTGCCTTGTGGTCAAGAGGACAATGAAAAGGATCTGTGGTCATCCGAGAATGTGGCGCAAGCTCAAAGTGAGGATCCTGATATTGGTCCAGTTGTGGATCGGTTGTTGCTGGAATGGAAGAAACCAACCGATGAGGAACTCCGACCCTTGAGTCGAGCAACAAGAGAAATCTGTGCACAATGGGAACTATTGGAGCTACAAGAAGGAGTACTTTATCTGCGGTCACCCGAAAGAACGTCAGCTAGAAGGAGGATGGTCTTACCTCGGAAGCTTGTTAAAGAAGCGCTCATGGAAGTTCATGATGATATAGCAGGTGCCCACTTAGGAAGAATGAAGACCCTGAAGAAGATGAAAACCAGGTTTTGGAGACCAGGTTTGACAAAAGAAGTCCATCGGTATTGTAGCAGTTGCCTGACATGTGCCAAGTGCAAGTCCAGGCCTAACCCAAAGGCACCCCTGCATCCAATAACATCTGGAAACCCTATGCAGAGAATCCATATTGACATAGTTGGCACCTTACCAAGGTCTCGACGGGGAAATCGCTACATTCTGACTGTGCAGTGCAGTTTTACAAAGTGGGCTGAGGCGTATGCAATTTCTAACCAATGCGCTACAACTTGTGCAAGGGTGCTGGTAAAGAACTGGATTTGTCGGTATGGTGTACCAGACAGCATACACAGCGATCAGGGAAGAAATTTTGAGTCCCAGGTGTTTGAGGAAATGTGCCATTTGCTGAACATCAACAAAACTCGGTCAACTGCGTATCATCCAGAGGGCAATGGGCAAGTTGAGAATATGCATAAGACACTTAAAAGCATGTTGAAAGCCAGAGTTGAAGATGATCCACAGGGCTGGGATGAACAACTAGATTACTGCATGATGGCCTTCAGAAGTAGTGTCCACTCTTCCACGGAACATACACCTTTTGAGTTAATGTTTGGGAGGGAGATGAGGATTCCCCTGGACGTAATGATGGGCAGTGGGCCCATGGGTAATGAAAGCAGTTACTCTGAATTCGTGGCGGACCTTCAGGGTAGCCTAGAAGCTGCATACCGTGATGTGAGGCAGAATCTCAAAGTAGCTCAGCGTCGTCAGAGAAGATGCGTACGACAAGGGAGTGAGACACTTGGTGTTTCAAGCTGGTGATTTAGTGTTGCGCTACGATCCACAACTGAAGCCGGGTGAAGCAAACAAGTTCCATCGGCAGTGGGAGGGACCATATGAGATAGTGGAGTGAATCACTGATGTTACGTACCGTGTGAAGAAGGTCAGGGGACATTCGAGGAAGTCTCAAGTAGTCCATTTCAACAACTTGCGGTTGTACAAGAGAAGGCAGGAAGGAAGCATGGAGGAAATGGGTGCCGTGGAAGCAGTGGATACACCTCGAAGAGGCATTGGAGACGGTGAACAGGTACAGACAACATTGGAGGGGGTGGTATCAATGAAACCTGATACTGTTACTAGTGGAACTGAGGAAGAAGTTGTCTGGGCCACGGCTACTAGAAGTGAAGGGTACAACAAGGTTGTTGACATGCCAGACGAGATTGCAAGCGGGGATCCGTCCTACCTTGCTGATTCTGCTTTAGACAGAGAAATTGTACAGGATGCCGAAAGTGACCGCGAGATTGCAAGCGGGGATCCGTCCTACCTTGCTGATTCTGCTCCAGACAGAGAAATGGAACAGGGTGCTGGAAGTGACCATGTAGTGGATAAACCAGCGTCTGAGGGAGGTGGACTGTTAGAGGATGCTCACGTTTGTTACAGGAATGGGGGGGAGAGCAGAGAAGATGAAGACGAGGTCGAAGAAGAACAGCCAATTGGCAAGAGCCAAAGACCAGCACGCGCAAAAAGACCACCAGACCGTTATGGTGAATGGATTCTGAATAGTTTGCAGCAGATAACGGACCGCTTAAAGATGTTGGAGGACAAGCGGAGGCAGGACAAGGAGTGGATAAAGAAACTGAAACCAAAATTGCTGAAGAAGGCTAGAACATTGCGAGAACATTGAGAGTATTCAAACTGTTTCAGAACTTTGTTAAGAGACTAAATTAACGGATTGACTTTATTTTGTCTTAGTACACGGACTGATCGTGAATCTGGAGATTCATTCTTTCTAGTAGAGGGGATAGTGTAATGGGACACTTTGTGCATGATACATAGTGTAAGAATCGGATCAAAAGCACGTGGTAGAGAGAACGAATCGACTTCGGTGTGTGTGTTTTGTATCTTACTCGGCTACGCGATTAAAACAGTTGAAACGACTTCCGGAACTGTCTATACCTTCCTGTATGACGTTTATTACATTAAGCTTACGTTTTACTTTGCTCATTGAGTGTACGCTTGTTACATTCAGATTTAAGCTTACATAAATGCCGACGTCATCCTGTTCTTAATTAATGGAAGGGTTTGTTCGATCTTGTCTTTTTTCCCATAGCCCTTTTCGCTTCTCTAAGGCGGCAGGGCCTTGGCACAAGAAACGAAGGGCTCTGCGGACATGGGATTTTTGAATTAATTCTATTTTTTGATTGGCCGTGTGAAACAAAGAAATCTTGAGCCGAAGCAAAAGACGCCTTGACTCTCCCATACAGTATATAGAAACATCGCAACTGCATACATGAAGACCGGAAGTCCTAGAGTTACATGTAACCAGTGGCACAGTGAAACAGTGGAAGAGTGACACAGTGGCACAGAGATACAAGAGCTCAGTTGGAATAGTGGAACAGTGGAACAGAGGTATGGTGAAAAAGAAAGAGAATTCTAGACAAGAACAGTACAGGTAGTCAATTGGCACCAAGGAAGAATTGTTCTTGACAACAGCATTCCTGTGTGACCACCATAACAAATGAAAGAGAATCGTAAACAACATTAGCAGCTATGCATGTAAGATTGTGGTAACAATAAATCGACAACAGCACAGTCACAGCGTCCTTGTAAACTGCAGCAATCTTGTGTGACTACTGTAACAATTATGAGCAAGCCTTTTGTGAAACTAATAATCCAGGAGTATCCTTGACAATAGCAATCGTGTAACTGTTGAAAGAAAGTCCTAGCCATCAGCGTTCATATATGTATAAGATTGTTGTGACTAAATAAGGAGTGTCCAAGGTTACATTGACACAAACAAGACCTTATGTGAATTCTGTAACAAATAACAGAAAGTTCTTGACATTATCAGCCAGCAGTCCTATAAGATTTTAATTATAACTATGGGAGGAGTGCCCAAAAACAACAGCTAAATATCCTGTGTGACCACTGTAATAAATGGCTGTGAATACTAGACAGCATCAGCAGTAAATAAAAAAATTCTAGACAACACCAGTAGTCTTAGCAAAACGATTCTGATAAAGAAAGAAGGGAATACTTGACAGCAGTAATCCTGTGTGATGTTGTCACAGTAGCTAGTATTTTGTAGTTTTTTGTAAGTCGCGGCCAGATTTTGCAGTGTTATATAAATTCCCCTATTTGCTAAGCTGAAAAATAAGAGTTACTAAACTTTTTGCACCAATGTCTATTTAAATTTATACATAAATGTGACAAATAAACAGCGGCTATCTTCCTAATGCGACTGTTACTAATCGTCTTGAAAATGGAACAGTTGTAGATAGCATTGCAACTGTGGGCTGTAATATCTTTTTACTTCAATCCTAGCGTTCATAAAAAAATTAAATTCAGATATTTAGCACTGTAGATTTTTTGACATTTTTTTTGTGGGGAGATCTTGGAAGCTCCCACCCTTCTACCCCTCGGCATCTTTGAAGGCAGTGATCATGTATTACTGGTCACAAATAAAATAGAACGTGTATGACTAACTGCGGTACAAAATTACAGCCTCGGTGTGTTCAATAATACTGGACTTGCATGACTGGTGACAAAAAACGGAGTGTTCCACACAAATGAACACCATAAAATTGCTAACAAAAGAAAAACCAAATGTTTTAAATAGCAGCGGTCTTGTAGAAGAACATCCCTGATACTGATAAAGATATGTCATTTTCTAATAAACGGCACGCAATGCATGCAGAAGCAATGACGTTTTACGACGGAATCTTTAATAATTTTCAGGAAATTTGTCAAGAATAAACGCAAATAACAGGAGTTGACAACTTACGTGTTGAATGATTGTTCAACAAACGTTGCGTTATCTTATAGCGTGACAACCGATATACGATATACGATACAAGGTGAAACGAGGTGAAACGATGTCTTGAAATTGTTTACACCGTCCCTTTGTAAAAACAAAAACGTGAAACATTTCTGTTTACCAAATATTATAGAACTCCAACCTCGTTCCCGGGGCCTTTCTCCTTTTCCTCGGTTGATAGAAGTCGTCAAATATAAATTGTGTCTTTGCTTTAGACTTTGTATTAGTCCTAACTGCCTGGCAGTATTTATTCGAGTTCTCTGCGGCGATTTCTTGTTGAGTAAGTCACGTTTATTCTTGTAGTTATTTTCCAGTCGTATTCGGTTCGACTGATCGGTCGATCGATCGTGCGCAACAGATCTGGTCCACTCGCTCGATGACGTTGAGCGTTGACGTCATCGCTTAAAAACGAAACTAATCTTTTAACATTTTTTTAGCTTGAAAGCGTAAATTTAGCCTGGTTATTAGTGCATTTGTTTACAATTTGTTAAAAAATGCTTGGCAGATCTATTAGTCTATCTCTGTGCTTGTTTTTGAATAAGTATACATCATTAACTTTGAACAAGGCATAATTGAATTAAAATTATTCAAAATTAAATAACTTTAGTCATGTCTCTACTCGCCCACTTGGTCCTGTTTACAACTCTGATGGTTTCGCCATTATTCTGGGAAGAGTTGGTGTTGTGCTCTTTAGCTAAATGGTGTGCAATCTTACCTTTTTTAAAGGCAGCAACTTCCGGAGATTCAGCAGCCTTTGGGAACAGAACGTCCACTACAGTACCATGTTCTTTCTGCCGGAAGTAAAATGGCCCTGACAGCTGTTCTTCAAACTCTTCGTTGACTGGATAGTTGGTAAGAACACGTCCATAACGCACACGCCTCAATCTGGGTTTTCTCACATCTAACTTGTAAAGATGCGAAGGAGATTTGCCATCGTCCTCGCGTGATACAGACGTTACGTCAACCTATGTGTTTATTAATACAAGTAATTATATTTTTGATACAACAACATTTATTAAAAATACAAACAGTGACTGGTCACGCAAAATAACTTAAAAAGTAAACTAGTTGGGTGACCTACATCTATTAATTTAAAATATACACAGGTCAGGAAAAAGGCATTAATTATTAACTTATTCCACTAAATATACACATTATAATTATGAGTTTATAAGTACAGCACAAATACTTACTAAATAATTCACATGCAGATATACAATAGAATGGATCAATTAATAACTAAAATTAGCAAACAGCAATAACAATAAGCCATAAGCAAGTATCAATAAATAAATAAATAAATAAATAAATAAATGAATGAATGAATGAATAATTAAATGAATGAATGAATGAACGAACGAACGAACGAACGAACGAGCGAGCGAGCGAGCGAGCGAGCGAGTGAGTGTGTGAGTGAGTGAGTGAGTGAGTGAGTGAGTGAGTGAGTGAGTGAGTGAGTGAGTGAGTGAGTGAGTGAGTGAGTGAGTGAGTGAGTGAGTGAGTGAGTGAGTGAGTGAGTGAGTGAGTGAGTGAGTGAGTGAGTGAGTGGATGGATGGATGGATGGATGGATGGATTATGATTATGAGGGGAAATTAATAAAATGCGAAGTTAGTTCTCTTTAAAATGAGTATGAGGTAAGGTTCTTGAATCTTTCATTGATTTCATTCCATAATTTTGATCCGTTGTATCGGATATATTAAATTTACCATAAATGCGTCAAAGATTCTTGGTAGTTTGATACACAAAAATAAAATACCACAAAATTCTGATAATGCGCCCACCCAAAATGAAATCCTCCCGAGTAGAACTCCCCCTTCCACTTCCCCCCAAAAAATATCTCAGGAAGAATTTGTGCTTCTGAGACGCAAATATCCTTCCGGTAATAACCAGTGATATAACCACTGTGATATAAGCCTTTGGTATTTTCTGTCACTACAGTATACCCAGATCGAAACATTTTTATCAACTGCAGAACTTGTCCGGTGTTCTGTATTGTCGTGTTAGGAAAGTTATACCACGTGCTATTTTACTTTAGTCTAATTTCCAGAGGTGAATATAAGAATGGAACATTTTGATTGGTGGAAAAGCTCAAGGTTATGACGCTATATTCACCTCGCTAGGAGGTGAATATAGCATTTCAGGGCTTGGTTACTCAGCCACGCCACCTTTGCCATCCAGGCAAGTAAACATGGCAGCCACTCCTGAATGCAATTTTCGTTCACTCTGAAGAAATCACTCCAAATCGGAGTATTCAGCACAGTTGGAATTTTGAAAATTGTCTGCCAAGGCTTTTGGACCGAAAATATTTTCAAGAGATGATTCCCAAGGCATTAGAATTGATGGTAAACACGGTGGTTTTGTAGATCGCACGCGGCCATGAGAAAACCAATGCGATCGATTGACCCAAAATTATTCAGTTCTCTTCAGACCAGAGCTGCTCATTTCAAGAGGATTTAGACAATTGTTCAGAAGTCGCCAACGACTAATCAAAGGTACTAGAGATCTGTCTTTTTCTTAGTATTTGTTTTGTTCCGTTTTATTGCTTAAACAGTGTAAATTCTGATTTACGATGAATTAAACTTGTTTACACGTATGCAAGCGAGCATTTGTGTTTGTTGTTTCCGTGTTTTAGTTCTTTATTTTGTAGTTCTTGATATTCACCTCTGAAAATTAGACTAAAACAATTATTCGCCTCAGGCTCAGTGAATCTCGGCGAATATTCGCCGAGATTCACTTCGCCTTCGGCGAATAATTGTCATATAGTACCTTAAGTTTTTCAGACGCGACATCCCTTCCTAATATAATTCCAAACAGTTTTTAAACCCGAAATTCCTTCCAATAACAACCTTCACTCCAAGCGTTCCGATAATAAACCCCTCCATCCCGATTATACCCCTCCCCCGAAAATTTGCCAACCGAAAGGCCTTTTAAACGCATTTATATTTGATTTTTGCAAAATTAAGTCTCGGTTGTACTTTGGTACTCTTGGAAGTGAGAGGTTTATTAACAAATTTTCCTGTATTGACCTAGCCAGCTTAAGTGTAGGTGAATAAATGAACAAAGCATCCACCAGGTTAACTTAGCATTCTTAGTTTTAACTAAGATCAGCATTTTCCGATGCATCATTTACGTTAGCAGACATGGATTGTATTTGCACTTACCAAAGCGTGAACTTGAAAGCCGTTACTTTCTGTAGACTTGGAGCCTCGCGCGGTATGACCTGCTACCTCGTAAGAATAGGTACATCTGGAGTGTTGGACAAAGAAAAGACGTTTTTCCTTCAGCTCTTTAAATGCTGCTGCATTTTTGCTAAAAGCTAGAGCTGAAACTTGCAAGAATAGTAAAATCCAGCAGCGCCAATCCATGGTGGCTTGCCTTGTAAACTGCGTTTAATCCTGCTTGCATTCCAAGAAATAGAGAAAATCGATAGCAGGAAATTATACCTGTCAACTTAAATGTATGATCAAATTTTAGTTTGTCATTTTCTGCTGCTGTTACGATGTCGTGGGTCACATATATTTGTCTACATTTTATCCTACTATAACAGCAATTTGTGATTTGTACAAGACACGGATCAAGTTCTTAATAATGTTATTTTGTTCCTTGATGCCTTTCAATTCATGGCAGAAAATAACTTTGTCTGTTGCTGCTGCAACGATGTCATGGGTCGCATATTTTCTACATTTTATCCTTCAATTGTATAATCTTCTAAGGGACAACTAGAAGGTGTAGACAGAAGAAAACGTGCACTTTTCAAACCGAAAAAAAATTGCTGTTGATCGTTTTATCATTTTGTTTTAATGCAGCAGATAGTACCGGCGATGACACTATTGCAACAAAACTCAACTGCAAATTTATCAAACATCACATCCGTGACTTCTGTGCACTTGCCGACGTTTCCATGCCGATGCCATTAAATCAAGCTCTTAAAAACAACTTAATTTTATGTTTAGAAACACGTCGCACTGCATGCATACATAGACTTTATTTTTTTTTCGAATTTCAAGAGTAACATTTCTGCTTATGTCTTCGAGATAATGTTAGAAAGAAAGGAAGGAATCGAATTAAATTTACAATTAGTGGAAAGAAAGAGATTTAAACATAGCATGCAGACAAATTTATACAAGATCATTGTAGGACAAAGTTAGCCAGGAGTTGAAATCCGTGCCGGTAGGGCGGCAGTGATAAGGAAGTGCGTTCCAGAATTTGGCTGGGCAATTAAGTTGTTATATAGCGAAGAGTTAGAAAAATAATGCACTTTTTCGATATAAAATGTCAAAGTGCGGCGCTCCACTTTCTACCATATACTCATAAACCGTAAATAACTCTGTCATTCTTGCGTTCTAGAGAGTAACGTAATATTAGTTGGAGAAACATGTTTGGGCATGAAAAAGGTATAAATATCCGAATTGTGTGCTTCTATGATCGATGTCATGGGGTCAATCCTGTATGATATTATCTATTTGACGACGAGGATCAGTATAAACAAATTAAAATTCACGACAATACGTTCTCCCTTGAAGAAGTTACTTATATGACTGGGTTACAGTGTAAGTTTCTTAGTATTGCGCCCAAACTGCGAAATTTGTGGTGAAACTAGGTAACTTAATTAATCTTTAGGAGCGGACCGTTATGTTTTTGGAAGGGGAAGGGTAGAGATGAAAAGTCCTTAAAAAAGTTGTTTTAAAAAGCAGGGTGATGGATAGTTGTTCTCGCGCAATACGTTTCGTTTCTGCGAGTTTTCCTCTCTGGTTTGAAGTAATGTTCTAAGCTTTTCGGACCATCCTTGGTAAACCGTGAATAAGTCTGTCTTTCTTGCATTCTAGCGAATAACGTAACATACGTGATCCCACACTGGTTGAAGAAACATGTTTGGGCATGAAAATACTTTAGCACAGAGTTTGTAAATCCAATAGGTTTATTCCTATAAATATCCGAATTGTGTGTTTCTACGATGTCATGGGGTCAATCTACGCTTGCTGTATGATATTATCAATGAGGATCAGTATTAGCAAATAAAAATTCACGACTATGATACGTTCTCCCTTATGGCTTATGGCTGGGTTACATTGTACGTTTGATTGTGATTTGTTAGTATTGCACACAGACTGCGAAATTTTGAGTAATAACTTAATTGATCTTTACCTCCGTGTCTTTTCGTCCATTCTGATAGCGGAATATACTGTATAGCAAAGGAATTAAGCCTGTCAACATAACCACATTAGGATTAAATTTTAGTCTGCCGTCTTTTGCTTCTCGGTGGTACCATGTCATGGGTCACATATATTCGTCTACATTTTATCCTTTTATAACAATCTTTTGAAGGACAACTGCAAAAGAAGCAAGCCAGAGAACGTAGTGTGTAATTATTTTGCTTTAATGCTGGTACATGTAGTTTGTACCAGCCACGATGTGTTTATTCCAAATACCGACGTGCCAGCTTATTACTTCCGTGAACTTTTTCATACTTCCGCGATGCTATAGGATCCACAGCTCTCAATGTAATTTTGCTTCTTGATACCCGTCAGTAGAAAATGGTAGAAAATAAATTTCTCTGTTGCCAGTCTCATTTTGTTTTAATGTTTGCAGATTGTACCGGCGAAGACGCTATTACAACAAAAAAATCAACTGCACGTTTATCATCACATGTTTTTACGTAGTAATACTTCCGTGACTTTCTTGCTGACATTTTCATGCCGATGCGAAACACGTCGACGTCGCTGGATGGCACAAAGTCGGCGGTTGTTATATAGCGAAGAGCGCAGGAAAAGCATAAAAGTATTGCACTTTTTTAATATTAGAGGTCGAATTGCGGCGCTCGACGTTCTACCACATACTAAGTAAACGGCGAATAGCTCCGTCTTTTTTGTATTCTAGCAAGAGAGTATGAATACTCTCTTGATTCTAGCGACTAACATAACATGCGCGATTACAAACTAATCAAAAAAATACGTTTGGGCATGAGAATACTATAGCCTCTGGTTGAAGTCTGTAAAACCAATAGGTTTATTCCTATAAATATCGGCCCGAATTGGGTGCTTCATGGGGTCAATATACGCTTGCTGTATGATATTATCTTCATAAGTATTCGACGAATCAGGAACAATATTAAGACTAAAAATTCACGAGTATACGTTCCCCCTTGAAGGCATTACTTATGACTGTACTAACTTTTGAATGTGGTTTGTTATGAAATTTGAAATAACTTTTTATTTTTACTTTCCCCGGTTTTCGTCCATTTAATTTTGACGACGTTTTATTATGTCATAAGTTAGTTTAACTCTTAAACCAGGGGCACCCAACAGACTGTTTCGGTGAATATCTGTTCGGAAGACCTATAATCGCCTACGATTTTCGGATTAAAGAGTGATGAAAAACAGGGGATTTCTTTAGCTCAAACTTTCGTGACATGGGGAAAGCAATGCCTGTTGTTTTCGGAGAGTGAAAAATGCCGTTTTGGGTACGAAAAAAGGCCAGCTACGATTTTCGAGAAGGCAACAGCGGCTCGTAAATTAGGTTAAAATATTTCGTTCTCTAAAATTTTCTAAAGTTTAAATGTCCAGCTAGCGTATCCAAAAAGATACACTTTTCTTAGCGTTTAAAAATAAGGCTTTTAATCGCACAAAAAAGACACTAATAATCTAAAAACGGTGTTCCGACACCTATAGTAAAATTTTCTCGTTGGGTGCCCCTGTTAAATCTCTGACATTCCCCATGTTTTCTGTTTGCAGGAGTTTTCTGTTATCTGATGAAGAGCTTACTAACCCTATGACATAATACCTTGAACGTCTTCAAAATTAAATGGACGAAAACCGGGGAAAGTAAAAATAAAAGAAGTTATAACTAATTTCATAACAAACCACATTCAAAAGTCAGTATACTACTGTCCATTCATAAGTAATGCCTTCAAGGGAGAACGTATACTCGCCAATTTTTTTTCTTAATATTGTTCCTGATTCGTTGAATACTTTTGAAAAGATTACTTGACACATTGTGAGAGGAAAAGCGTACCCCGCATTTGGAGTGTTGGACAAAGGAAGCCGCTTTCCTTCAGTTCTCTTAATGGTACTACGTGCTTCTCTGACGAGCTACTGCAGCTGAATCTTGCAAGAATATCACTACCTTAATATTACTACCTTGCTTGCATTCAGAAAATTAAACCTGTCAACATAACTTTATGATTAAATTTTATTGTGTCATCTGCTGCTGTTTCGATGTCGTCAGGTTACATGTCTTGTATTTATCAACATATTATTCTTCAATTATAATCTTTTGATGGACGTTTCTATTATCTGCTCAGATATTCTGCTTTAACAATGTCATGGTGTGAAAGGAAGAGCGTAATGACAAAAACAAATCAAAAACCTTTTACAGTTTGGGGATGCTAATTTTGTTCTACAAACAAACACCGGCTCTCGGCACTTTACTGAAGCCGGGTCAGTTATTCCATCTTGTACAACCACTATCCATTGGGATCCAGTGTGCGTATAGGCTTGTAGACAGGCAGCCTGTCCTGGTATTAATCTCACCTGGATATAATTATAACAACATTCGCTTACGTGTATTTTTTTTGGAAATAACGCTATCGCGGAGTCAAGAGGTTAAGCGTTAATCCATTCTGTGAATGTTTGTTGATACAGCGACTCAAGTTCGAGATACCTTTGGTAGATTTCCTTGATAAAAGGCAGCTCTGTCTGTATTCGTCAGTCAAATACTCCCACTTCTGATTGTTAGTAGCTTTTCTTGGAGGCAAGGAAACTTTTAATTTTTTTCGCGCATCAAGATGACAAATGTAACGACCATTTTTTGCTGGTTATGTATTGTCATGCTTTTTACTGAAACGAGCACCATTCTTTGGTCAAGGCGACGACGACGACGACGAAGATCTCCACCACCACCACCACCTTGTCAGCCCTCCGATTGCACAGTCAGCTCATGGTCAAGCTGGAGCGTGTGTTCTTATCCTTGCGGCACCGGTGGCACCCAGTTAAAATCGCGATCTGTAACGAGTTATGAGACCTGTGGTGGACGATCTTGTCCTCTTTTATATAAATCACGAACTTGTAACACAGAACGTTGGCGTTGCAAAAACTATGGTACACCACACAGTACAGGGTGTCATTGTAGACCCGGATATACTAGAATTTGCTGCGATAAGGGTAAGTTTTATAATCATTTGACGCAACGTTCACGAAAGGCACAAAGTAAAGCATTTATGCCGTTTATATCTTCTTTTTGTTCTATATTGCTCTCTTTTTTCGCACTAATCAGTGGGTTATCCAAGGGGCAGCAGGAAAGGGGGAAGACGAAGAGGTGGTACAGGGGTCCTGGGCCACCACCTTTTCGACGAAAGTGAGCTCGAGTACACACCCTTTTTACTATCTGCGCGGCCAACCTTGTTCCTGAGACAAAGCGTTGTGATGCACGTTGTCGAATTTTCGAACATAGTTATTTTGCTTGTGATGCTTGTTTTTTAAAACAAAGGAGGCTCGCAACGGTTTCAAGTACTTTCCAGCTCTTAAGCTTTGTTGGTCAGTATTACAAATCTTTATCAGTTACTGCTAAAATTATGATCTCAAATGTCCAATCATTGCTGAACAAGTTGTGGTCATTTTCTTGATGTCAATGGTTACCATAGCAACAGTTCCCTTTAAGTTAAGTGTTGATAACTCAAAAACGAGCATTTTGTATTATTGAATAATGATCAGCAAAACAAGATACAACTATTTGCAAAGTTAAAAAATTTCTATTTAGTGGTTTCATAGCCTGCGTTGCAGACGACTCGTCTGCAACGCAGGCTAGCGGTTTAAGAGCCACCTTTATTTCCGATAGTTTTAGAAAAAAAAGTCAATTGTTAGAATCAGAGATCTTTGAGGAAGGCCTGGTTACATGACGCATCAGTTTCTCGTTTCTGCCGTTTCTACCGGGACGTGATGCCGATAGCAAGGTTAGTCTTTTTGCAATCGCTTGGAACTGTTTTTTAGGCTAAAGATTGAATGTATGTAATTATTGGATGTGGTTGAGCGTGATACCGAAAATTTTCATAACTAAGGTTTTTGTTGAGGTGAAGCCGAAAGCTGAAGGATCTCACTGAAACTCTAGAATGACAAGAAGTGACACCAGGCAGTGTTTAATTTTATTCAGTAAAATACGTGTATCTACTCTTGATTAGCTTCAATTTTCAGTACCAGTCCTTACATTACGCTTGGGTCTTGACTCCTATGATTTAAAACACCCAAAAGGGGAGAACGATCAAGTCAATGCGATATGCAGCCATATTTAGACCGAACAAACTTGGTCAATTATTTTCAATGGAATTAATTATAAGCTTATAGAATTTTCAGAAAGTTAAAAACAACTGATGCATGTATCACTTTTGGATGTCAATTCCAAGCTGATAATAATAAGCTCCACATAATAAGAAAAACCAACTGCAACTGAGTTTTTACGAATGAAAGCAAATATCTGGATGGGACAAAGGGTGACCCGAAAACACTGATCCCCGGTCTGTGGACCCCACTACGGACCGTATCCGTATCCTGGTTACAGACCGGTCTACGGACCGCCCCTACGGACCCCCTCCACAGACCACCCCAAAAATAACAAAAAATTGTAAATATGCTTAAAGTTTTGACTTAGCAGTTGGATAACCGCTTGTGCCGGCGAATTCGATGGTTTACGCTTAGTAAATTTTATCAGATTTAACATTTCCTTGGCTAGCTGTGGCAATGTGTGAAAGACCAGGTGTTTTGAAAGACCAACAATGTTTCGATATTAAACTAACTCTTACAACTCTTCTCAATTCTTACCAGTCACCCATGGCTGCCATGAGACGTGAGAGAGTGAGGTTGTATTTGGTTGTGTTGTATTTTGTGGAGCCTGGGATGAGTTCAAAACCTGCGTGATAATGGGCCAAAAAATGGTGGAGGGAAAGAAAGCACCAATACAGCTTAGTTATCAGTCATTTTCAAGGTACTCTGGTATTATATACATTGTCACAGCAATGGAAATGGCAATGTTTACATGTAAACTATGAATGTACATGTACCTTGTGCCCCAGCCTAAACCAAAGTCCGTTAAGTCTGAATAAATTTACTAAGCATATACAGAGCAAGGCTGCTGCCTAACGGGCGCCCGGTAGCCTGGGGCGCCTAAGTTACGAGTGTGGGCGACTAAATTTTTGTTCAAGGAGCCCGGATGGGCGCCTAAGTATCTATTTTCCATTCTGATCTAATGACTTCCATTTCCTTGTAACTCTGTTCCACTGGCGTAAGATATATCCTGTTCAAAGCAATAAGTGCTTCATTTCAAAACGGAAATACTGAAATTTTCCATAATCGAGATAATTTTAACGTATCAAATACCTAATGTGCCTTTGCAAAATTCAGCAACTTCAAAAACCATTTATTTTCGACTGTTTAGGACTGAGACTGACTCCCAAATATGGAATGAAGAATGAATGGTATTATTACTACTACCCCACCCCTCCCCCTTGATCGGCCATGGCAACTTTTAGGATTGGCCCCTAAAGTAATGGCTTGGGCTGCTAACTTTTGATGTTAGGAGCCCGAAGGGCTCCTTAGAAATTTCCTTAGGCAGCAGCCTTGCAGAGTACGGTTGAATTTGCTGGCACAAGTGGTTTATCCAAACGGTTAAGTCAAAACTTTAACCATATTTATACTTGTAATTTTTATGTTATTTTTGAGGTGGTCTGTAGGGAAGGGGTCCATAGGGGTGGTCCGTGGACCGGTCTGTAAGCAGTCCATGGACCCAGTCTGTTGTGGGGGTCCACGGACCGGGGGGTCAGTGTTTTCGGGTCATCCTGGGACAAATGTATGTTCAGCTGAAGACTCACAGCTTAAAAGATCAGGAAGAAAGTTTAGGGTTTCTATTATTTGTTATTTGTCTGCCATTGCATAGCAAAATAATAATAATAATTTAGGTAATAACATGTCCAAAATATCACAAGCTGCTTCCACGAGTGATATTTTAGACAAATACTATTTTGAAATATAATATTTCAAAATAGTATACATGTCTACAAACCAGTATTATTACCAACTACTACATACAACTCATGCCATTATTTGTTTCTAAGGCCTGGTTTAAACGTCGCATTTTACATGCGCTGAATAAAATACTAATTATTTTTGTCGACTCAAATTAAAAAATTGGGCATTTGGTTTTAAACGTCACATTTAATTGTTGCATTTAATTCCCAGACTCCACTCACTGCTCAGTGGACAACAGCGATGAGGACAACACCTACTGAAAAAAAAAAGAATTTCTATTTTACTTGAGAATTTTGCAATTATCCAGATGTATTCATTGACTATCCTTTAGTTTTAGAACTAGCTCCAGCTGAATATGGAAAGAAAGCATTCAATTCTAAATATATAAACCAAAAATTATCCCTCATGGTCCAGGTTGTCTGCAATACACAAAATTTGGTCATTTCATGTTGTTGTTCTGCAAAGAACAGCTATGAACGGCAATGAATGGCTTCCTTAAAAACACAGCATCTCATAGAAAATAATTTCTGCATCTCAACTGATGTGTACTTTGTTTGAGCGAAGCACGAACCACACATCCTAGTATCAACAGTTGCAACTGCCAGTTGCTAAAGTTCATTCTGCATTGGTTCGCAGCTTTTTTTCAAAGAAGTGAACATTTCTTGGCATCCATTAATATTTTCCTAACAGATTCCTATACCTAAATTATAATTACACACAACTCATGATCATGATCAGGTAGAGGTTTCATTTGAACAACAAAAAAATTGTATTTAGAAAACACTAATTAAAGAAAATTTGAATGTCCCCTGCTTTATCAAACAAACAAGTGGCCGCCAAAATATTTTTAGTAAGAAATACCAATCATCACAAATTGAATTTGCATGAAGTCTAAAAACTGCGGGTAAAGGTCATGTATTTTTCACAACTTAATTACTTGATGATTGTACATGTTACAGGTCAAAGTTAGCTTTAGGTAATTTTTTTCAACCTAGGTTATTTTACTAGGTTAATAAGTAGAAAATTAAATTAAAATACCTCCCCTCCCTTGATGTCTCTGAACCCCCTCCCCGATCTTACTTACCCTTCCCTACCATCTGCTATTATCCCTCCCTAGGCAGTGTCATCTCTTTTTTATTTTACCTTTTTACTAACCTGCATTGCTAGGATTTGAACTCTCAACCTCCAGACTTGCTGTTCAACCCCTTATCCACTTTGCCACATAGGAAACGTTGGGTGGACCACTATTTTTTAAAAATATTATATGACTCCAATCCAAAACCCTAACCCTAATAATAATCCTAAATTTTACCCAGGTTGAAAAAAATAACCTAGGTTAAAAATAATTTAACCTGAATTTAAATTTGACCTGTAACAAATACACTAAAAAAAAGGTATTACGTCAGCCATGGAATGCGCTGATGTTGCAGCTTTCACTTTCGCTACGCAACACATAAGATCATGTTTATTTTGTAAGGCTATTTTGCCAGAAGCGATTGTCATTAATTTATTTGCAATTTTGCGAGTATTTCTTGTGGGTTTAGGATATTGAAGAAAATTCTTTGGCTGTTTTAATCGAAGCGAGTTCAGAGATTTAAGGGAAAATTAAATATCTGCTGAGGTAAACAATTGAGCGTGCCCGTACTTGAAATGGTTACGTCATTGGTAGGGAAAAAACCACCTAGCTAAAGATAGCTGAAGATAACGTAAACCACGGATTGTGTGACTCGCATGACTACTTTACTGGTCCTTTACTCATAGTCCAAAAAAATTATTCTTAACGGTGACTTTTGCGGAAAGTTGTCAATGAGCAAAAATGGAGTTAATTTTTAAAAGCGCGGTTATCGAAGCATTGGATTGAAAGGGAATATTGAATACACTAAAAAAGGTATTACGTCAACCATGGAATGCGCTGATGTTGCAGCTTTCACTTTCACTACGTGACAAATAAGATTGGGTTTACTTTCCAAGTTAATTTCGCCAGAAGCGATTGTCATTAATTTATTTGCAAATTTGTGAGTTTAGGCAATTAAAGTGAATTCTTTGGCTGTTTCATTGAAGCGAGTTCAGAGATTTGAAGGGAAATGAAATATTTGCTAAAGTAAATAATTGAGCGTGCCCGCACGTGCAGGGGCTACGTCATTAGAAGGGGAAAATCCCCAAGCTTAAGACAGCCGGGGATAACGTAAACCTTGGATTGTGTGACTCGCGTGACTACTTTGCTAGTCCTTTACTCATATTGCAAACAGATTAACTTAAACCATGACTTTTGAGAAATAAAGCTGTTAATTAGCAAAAAATATAAGCGCGGTTTTAAGTTGCTAGCAACTTCTTGTTTGTGATGATTTCCCTCCGATGCATTTTTCTGCCCTTCTGAATTACCCACTTCCATGTCATATCTGTTGCTTCGAGTCGCTTTTAACTAAAGCAATCCATTGTCGTTCATTCTTCGTCAAACATATAAACAGTTCGTCAAAGAAAGTATTCAAATAGCCATTCAAAATCCATGGGGAGCCACTACTGCCACTAAACCCGGTTTGTATACAATTCAACTGACAACAAAATCTGCAATCTTGGATGACGTGAATTTGAGCCTGCCATCTTGGTTAGCGGCTGGCCATTACTCTTGCCATCGCATCACGCACAGTCTCATGTGTGTTCACTTTTCCTGAAGGTTCATTTCCATTAGTGAGTGGTTTGTGTTTGATGTGAATGTGAAAATTCCTTCAATTTCTCTGTTGAATAATTATATTTAATAATAATTCATAAGAGAAATAAACCAAATTGACTTCAGTTTGATGTTTTCGCCATGATGACACTGATGCTGTCAACAAGCTTTGGAAAGTTTGAACCCTTAAAATAATCCGTAGAATTATCTAACACATTCTCATACATCCAAAAATTTCGTTTGCATTACTTTTTCACGATACTGTATGCTCAATGAGCTTGACAACAATTTATGGGGGACTTTGACTAGACCGCAGCATTAACCAGTTACAAGCAAGCAACTTAAAACCGCGCTTATATTTTTTTGCTAATTAACAGCTTTATTTCTCAAAAGTCACGGTTAAGTTTAATCTGTTTGCATTATGAGTAAAGGACTAGCAAAGTAGTCACTCGAGTCACACAATCCAAGGTTTACGTTATCCCCGGCTGTCTCAAGCTTGGGGATTTTTCCCTTCTAATGACGCAACCCCTGCACGTTCGGGCACGCTCAATTGTTTACTTTAGCAAAGATTTAATTTCCCTTCAAATCTCTGAACTCGCTTCGATGAAACAGCCAAAGAATTCATTTTAATTGCCTAAACTCGCAAATTTGCCAATAAATTAATGACAATCGCTTCTGGCGAAATTAGCTTGCAAAGTAAACCCTAAATCTTATTTGTCACGTAGCGAAAGTGAAAGCTAAAACATCAGCGCATTCCATGGCTAACGTAATACCTTTTTTAGTGTATTCAATATTCCCTTTCCATCCAACGCTTCGATAACCGCGCTTTTAAAAATTAACTCCATTTTGCTCATTGACAACTTTCTTCCGCAAAAGTCACCGTTAAGAATAATTTTTTTGTACTATGAGTAAAGGACCAGTAAAGTATAGTCATGCGAGTCACACACAATCCGTGGTTTACGTTATCTTCAGCTATCTTTAGCTAGGTGTGTTTTTCCCTACCAATGACGTAACCATTTCAAGTACGGGCACGCTCAATTGTTTACCTCAGCAGATATTTAATTTTCCCTTAAATCTCTGAACTCGCTTCGATTAAAGCAGCCAAAGAATTTACTGCAGCGTCAGCGCATTCTATGGCTGATGTAATACCTTTTTTAGTGTATTCAATATTCCCTTTGAATCCAACGCTTCGATAAGACCAAAAGAAAAAATATTTCATATACAATAAAGAAAACAATAACCGTAACATTTTCCGTACATAAATGTTTCAACAGCTTTTGGCAAATAAACATCACAGGTTGCGTGATTCAGTCCCGATCATGATTTGGCCGAGTGGAGGTTTGCATCTGGGCACCAACAAAAAAAAATTAATAATAATAAATCCCGTGCAGAGCAAGAACCGCGCTCGGCCCATGGCCGCGCGGTTAAAAATGAGAAAATTTTTGCAGATTCCCCAATTTAATTCCAGAACAAGTCCGGACCACAACGCCAGAAACTCTTACCGAAACTCTAACTCTATAATTGCGTGAGTTCTTTAATTTCTCCTGCTGACCATAACAGTGAAGGTGCAGGAAATGGGTCCTACGGTTAATATCCTCTATATCTGAGGTGACTAGAATTTCTAACTATTTGCTGTCACCATACCGAGCCTAAATAGGTTAGGTATGACTCAACAGGCAGAGTTAGAGATGAGTACATGTTTCTGAAGTGATAAGCATCCGAATCAGTAGTTGCAGAATTATCCTCTACATGAATTTGTAACTGATATATTCGTAATTAAGTTTTTGGGACGTTGTTGTAACCAACTTTTTAAAAGTCTTGCAAATTTATTTGCCTCAGACTAACTATAGGTTAACAGAGCTTAACAAGCTAAGGGGGACAGGTAGGGGCAGTGAAGAGGTAGCAATGCACCTGCCACTGCCCCTCCAGCTGTACCAGCACCCCAACTTCCTGTAAAAGATATGATGATCCTGATGCAGCAGAGACTATCCTATGGCTATGACTGATTTATAGGCATTGATTCACAATGTAACTTGTTTCAGAAAAGATTAAAGACACCTTGATGAAACCCCAGGAGTGTATATAAGCATCATATAATTATAGCTGGTGATTTAGGGGTTTGTGTGTCAGTTTAAATACATCTTTAGAAAGTGCTACAAACCTTCAGTGTGTGTTGGGCCAGTAGGTTCTAAAATCAGGTTTGTGCCTGGTTGTCACACAATCACAGTGACCTTTTGAAAGGGATACAGACTATATTTTTGTATTGCAGTCGTAAGAAAAATCTAATGATTAGATCAGCTAAAGCACTTGTTTATTATGCAATCAGACAATATTCTTTTAAAGTGAAATGTAAATGATTAAGTGACAAATGTCAGGTTTATTTTTCACAAAATTATTAGTATTTAATAATTATCTTGGGTTTTAATTCGGTTACTTTCAGTCAGCATCTCCATTGGTGATTGGAATTAAGCCCCCCTCCTAATTCCCTCCTGGGCAGTTGGGTAGATAAACGTTTTAAATATTGTTATTTACAGAGTATGAGGATTTTTTTCTTTAGATGTGAATGAGTGCCAATCAAACCCATGTGAATATGCCTGTGTTAACAAAATTGGATCTTATCAATGCATCTGCAAACCCTGCTATACTGTACGTGGACGACGATGTTACCTGGAGCAATGCAAAATAAATGGGAACTGTTATCCATACGACAGTCACAATCCATCAAATCCTTGTCAGGTATGATTGTATTAGTGTAGTATCAAGAATGGCATATGAACTTACTGTCTGAGTTTGAAGGTCAGATGGGAAAATGCTTTTTTTTAAACAAGGAGCGAGCCTATAAAAAGGACCCCCCTAGCACTTTGTTGGCTTCAATTTTAAAAAGCCATGTCAGAGTAACAATCATGATAAAGAAGAGCCTAGTTTCACAAATTTTGCTTTTTAAATGCGATCCCGATTCATTTGTGTGGAAATAGCAACCTCAAATACAGCGTGTATATGTACTACCAACCCATACAATATATACAGGTGTACTACCTAGTTACCCATACAAGCTTCCTTGGGAAGCAGTCTTGATTGGTCAGTACAAAATGCAGACTGCAGACCGGGTAGAATATGCAGACTATAGGTACAAAATGCAGAATGCAGACTGCAGACGAGGTACAAAACACAGACCATATACAAAAACTGTTTTCTCGCACAATATTGTGAACAAGAAGCTCTTATAGCTTAAAACTGCGCTGGTCACGTGACCACCCTAGGGGAGCCATGTGGGGCAAATAAAAAATGAGCCTCCTCCCATCCCCATTACCCACGTGAAACAATGTTGCGGCTGACAAACAAAAATGGTAAGAAAACATGTTGTGTGACATTTCATGGTTGACTAGTTCTGCCTCGTATCTGTGAAATCGCTTCGATGAAACAGGCAGAGAATACACTTCGCTTGTCTAAGATATCGAAAATACTCGGACAATTCCAGTTAGATCAATGACCGTTAGTGGTGGCGAAATAACATTTCAAACGAAGTACGACCCTGTTTATCACGCTTACAAAGACAAAGATGCAACGTCGACACATTCCATCAATGAAGTAATACGCTTTTTTATATATTCAATACTCGCTCCAAATCAAACCCCTTAATAACACAATGCAATTTATTTCATACTAAAATTTTCGGTAGCTTAGAATAAACATCACAGATTGCCTGATATGAAGCCTGAGACAATTTGGCAGACTGAAACTGTTTAACCAAATTATTGCACCATCATTTGCAGCCATTGTGAAATCTCCGATAACGTCATGGTCTTAATCTGGAACCTCGCTCGGGACATGTGTGGGAATGATTGATATGAAATGACTTTTCTTTCTAAAAACTCGCGCTTAAAATTAATTGCTTTGTGCTATGACTAAAGCCGATTAGCAAAGTAGCAACACGAGTCACATAATTCGACGTTAACCTTATCCACAGCTATCTTTAAGAACGGTGGATATTTCCCGTACCAGTGACGTAATCCGGGCAAGTTCTAGCACGTTCTTGCTTGCTTTCCAAATATTTAATTTTTCTTTCCTGTCTCTGAACTCGCTTTTAATGAAACAGCAACAGAATTCACTTGAAAGTCGCAACGTCGGCACATTCTTTGACACGAACGTAATCGGGTGTCTACTTATAAATTCTAGCCCGTTGAAACATACTTTTCGTTCATAGCATAAAAAAGTATTTTCTTTGAGTCTGAATCTCAAAAATCGAACACTTCACACTAGACATTCTATGTAAAGATCAGAGGATTCGTAAAGTTGCCATTTAAATTGTAACTGATATAGCTTTCATTGGATGACCGAGTGGAGGTCTGGGTCTGGTCACCGACAAAACTAAAAAAAAAAAAACAAGAAGTTGCTAGCAACTTAGAACCGCGCTTATATTTTTTGCTAATTAACAGCTTTTTTTCTCAAAAGTCACGGTTAAATTTAATCCGATTGCATTATGAGTAAAGGACTAGCAAAGTAGTCACACGAGTCACACAATCCGAGGTTTGCGTTATCCCCGGCTATCTTTAGCTTGGTGTTTTTTCCCTTCTAATGACGTAACCCCTGCACGTTTGGGCACGCTCAATTGTTTACCTAAGCAAATATTTAATTTTCCTTCTAATCTTTGAACTTGCTTCGATCAAACAGCCAAAAAATTCACTAAACAAGAAATTCCCTGAACAAAATATACTCGTAAAATTACAAATAAGTTAATGACGGTTTTTTTTTTCTGGCGAAATAAACTTCCAAGTAAGCACGATCTTATTTGTCACGTTTCGAAAGTGAATGGTACAACTTCTGCGCATTTAATGGCTAACACAATACCTTGTTTTAGTGTGTTTAATATCTCCTTGAAGTCCAGCGCTTCGATAAAACCAAAAGAGAATATGTTTTATACACAATAAAGAGAACGAAATCCGAAACATTTTCCGTACAAAACACACGGTTAAATTTAATTTATGGAATGAGTGAAGGACTAGCAAAGTCACGCGAGTCACACAATCCGTGGTTTACGTTATCCCCAGCTATCTTTCGCTTGGTGGTTTTTTTCCCTACTAATGACGTAACCCCTGCACGTTCGGGCATGCTCAATTGTTTACCTTAACAAATACTTAATTTTCCTTCTAATCTCTGAACTCGCTTCTAAGAAACAGCCAAAGAAATGCAATATCGTCCATGCACCCGAATCTGATCACTCCGCTGTGTCTCTTATCCTCCAGTCTGATCACCAAAACCAAAAAAGAGGTCCTGGCTTTTGGAAATTTAGCACAGGCTTACTTAAAGATGAAACGTACGTATCAGCGCTTAAGATAAACATTCCAATCTTTAAAGAGAAATACAAGGAAACGCAAGATTTAGGTTTAAAATGGGATATAAGAGGTTTCACGATTCAGTACTCTAAACGAAAGGCAAAAAAAATCGAGATGAAGAAAAAATATTGCACCAAAAAGTAAATAATCTTCAAGCCAAAGCTGAAAACAACCCGCATGACAGAAATATCATTCTAGAACTTCAACGTGCTAGATCGTGCCTTAAAAAAATCATGTTGATCAAAACCAAAGGCGCAATTCTAAGAAGCAAAGTAACATGGCACGAGCAACGAGAACGCAACACAAAGTATTTCTACGGCTTAGAAAAATGCCATCATGACATTAAAACAGTATCAAAACTTAAAGTTGGCAAACACTCTTACATAGAAGATCAATTTAAAATACTAGAAGAAGAAAAAAAATTTTATGAGTCACTATACTGCTCAAACAATATCAACGACAACAAATTTAAGAATTCCCCTTTCTTTAATCCAGAAAACGTAACCGCACTAACCGAAGAGGAAAGGAAAGCCTGCGAAGGATCATCCTCGGAAACCCAGGGCTTCAAAGGGGATGGGAAGGGAAGGGAGAGACTTGGAGCAGGAAAAAAAGAAGAGGGTTAGGGGAGGGGAAGGGAAAGAGGAAAGGGGAAGCCCTGGGAAGCTTCTCTATACAGATCATTTCTCGATCGAAGAGCAAACACCATTAGCGAGGTGTGAAACAGAAGCGCTCGTATGACAAAAGAGACCGGCGAGGTTCAATTAGCACCTTCAAAACTGCACGGCAAGATATGTCTATTTACCAGATGATATCCGGTAAATCGTTTTCGGTGGCTTTTGTCCGCGAGCATAACAGATCAACTTGCTTGTGTTCCGACCATTTAGAAATTTTCAGTCTGCTTTTCTTTGTTTAAGTTTTTTGTTTAATACAGTTTAGATTGGTAGGACTGAAATATTCGAGTAATGACGGAAGGACGTACTACGCCGAAGAAATTGGCGCAAGATCTTTGCCAAATATAAATTCTGTTGTTCCTGTTGCAAGCTTTTGGTCGATGTCGGCGCTTTCGCCTATACACGCTGCCGTGATCTTGTTATTTCTCAAAGACTGGACTTGTTCCATCATATTGGACTTTAACGGACATGCGGTAAACACCAAAGGAAATTTTGGGAACGAATCTTTGCCTCTCTAAGAGCTTTACAAACGCCAGGCAAAATTTGGTCCGAATCCTGTTGGCAATTCTCCAGGCAATTCTGCATACACATCTCTTCCCTCTACAATTTTCCGGACGATTATGCATTGTTCCTCTTTCATTTGTCTAACGCTTGGAAACGATTCCAATGAAGTGCAAACTCCTTGTTCGAAGAACTCCATGTAGCGGAAATGCGAACATCGAGAAGTGAAGAAATAAATATAGTGTCCGCGTGATGTCAAATTCTTTTGTTTTGAAGGTGTTGCAACGCGTGGGCCATGTCATCCGCTAATGTTTACAATGCTAATTCGGCCGTAATTCGAGAGTTCGTAACAACTTCCAAATCAGCATGTGACCGCTTTTCATTGGCCTCATTTTAAATTTAATTAAAAATGAGGCCAATAACGGCTCAGAAAAGTAATTGATCGAGAAATGATCTGTATAGAGAAGCTTCCCAGGGCTTCCCCTTTCCTCTTTCCCTTCCCCCCTCGCCCCACCTTTTTCCCGCTCCCAGTCTCTCCCTTCCCGTCCCGTCCCCGTTGGAGCCCTGGGTTTCCGAGGATGGCGAAGGATTAGTAAACGAAGAAGAATGTACAAATGCGCTCAAAGACTTCAGCAATAACAAAACTCCAGGCACTGATGGTTTGCCAGCAGAATTCTATCAATTCTTTTGGCCCGACATCTGCTTTGATCTGCTAGCTAGTTTCAACTACGCCTTTCAAAATGGTACACTCTCTATAAGCCAAAGACGTGGAATAATTTCGCTTATACCAAAAAAAAAACAAGGACAAAACGATTCTTGAAAACCTAAGGCCCATCTCACTCTTAAATGTCGACTACAAAATCCTCACTAAAGTCATGGCCAACAGAATAGAAAAAGTTCTGCCAACCTTAATAAACCCAGATCAAACCGGTTATGTTAAAGGCCGCTACATTGGTGAAAACGTAAGATTAATCTACGACTTAATAGATTACACAGATCAGTTAAATGAAAAAGGCATTGCTATTTTCTTGTACTTTAAAAAGGCGTTCGACTGCATTGAATGGAATTACCCACTAGATACACTTTGGTTGTTCAATTTTGGCCCTGACATCCAAAATTGGATAAAAACTTTCTACTATAATGTTACAAGTTGTGTTCTGAATAACGGTCACGCTTCTGCATTTTTTTCCCTACAACGGGGAGTCAGACAGGGTTGTCCATTGTCTGGCATCCTCTTTGTCCTCGGCATAGAACTCCTCTCTAGAACTATAAAAAGTGATCCCACAATCAAAGGTATCCAAGTCAACAAGCATGAACTAAAAATAAGTCAATACGCCGACGACACAACAGTATTTGTTCGTGACCTTGACTCCGTTACGAGTCTATTAAGACTGTTAAATGATTTTAACGAGTGCTCTGGTTTAGAAATAAACACCACCAAATCCGAAGCAATGTGGTTAGGCGAATGGAAAGACAGAAGTGATGAACCTTTTGGCCTCAAGTGGCCAAAAGAACCTATCAACGCTCTCGGTGTCTTCTTTTCTTACAACCAAGCAAGCGCTGACAGATTGAACTTCGGCAAAAAAATACTTAACCTTGAGAAAACGCTAAATACTTGGAAACGGAGAAATTTAACCCTTTATGGAAATTAAAGATTAACATAGTTAAAACACTAGGGATATCTAAATTAATTTATTCAGCTTCCGTACTGCCTGTTTCAGACCACTACATTCAAGAAATAAATAAGCTAAATTTCAACTTTGTATGGGCTGGGAAGCCCCCTAAAATCAAAAGAAATACCATAATTGGAGAAAAGAAAGACGGTGGTTTAAAAATGTGCGATTTTAAAATCCAGGAAAAAGCACTCAAAATAGCTTGGGTCAACAGAATCCAAGACGATTCACAAGCCTCCTGGAAAATAATCCCTAATCAGCTCTTGCACAAACATGGAAACCTTGCCTTTTTAACAAAATGCAACTTCCTGACAAATATACTCGACCAGGAGGGGAAGCTTCCCACTTTCTACAAAAAACATTAGTTTATTGGTGCGAATTCAAAAACTCAATGGAACTCGACTTCAATTTGCATCCTAAAATCGAACTATTGTGGAACAATAGGAAAATTCTCATAGAAAATATAAACCTGTCTTTTACCACAAGTGGTATGACGCCGGCATTATCAAGATAAGTGACAAATTATTAAACCAAAGCAACGATTTCTTGAAATGGCACGAGTTTGCAGTTAAATTCAATTTGAATGTCGCTTTTACCAAATACTATGGCCTGGTCAACACAATCCCAAAAGTCTGGAAAGCTAATATTAAAAACTTAGTTCTGAATGTTGAACACAACACCTCTGTCAACACCCTTACAACCAGCTCTATTTACTCCTCTCTTCTAAAAACCGTCTTTGTTCCTCCCACTGCTGAAACCAAAATACTTTGCCATGGGCTTGCAGAAAACACTATCAAGAAAGTCTATCTTATGCCATTCGCAGTAACAAATGAAGTTAAAATTATAATGTTTCAATATAAAGTCATTCACAACGTGATTCCAACCCGCGCCACACTCTACCGAGACGGCCTCTCAGAAAACCCCATATGCAACTTATGCAACATCGAACTCTGCACCACCTGCTGATAAATTGTACTATTACAGTCGAATCCCATATCCTTTACAGCTGGCATGATAGAACAAAGCATTGGCGAGTACTAAATTACTGTCTACTAACAGCCAAAATATTGTATTTTTTGCGCAAGCCTTCGCAGAGATGTCCCAGACTTTCAAAGTTTTCTACTTTCTGTTGACGTGAAATTTGTCCAACATTTTGCGAGATCTATCTGTGTATTTTTTCAAAAGCGCATTTGTCATTATAAACATGCTACCGGAAATTTTCATAGATCCTGCAGACATGAATGACAACATTCGAAGCGCACTTCATGTAAACAAACAACCATTTCTAACTCAGTCAAATCAAATGTACCACAGGTAGCCCAAGCTCCTTTATGAGCCATCAACATGACAAAGTGTAACAGCTAGCGTTATTACAGTGTATAAGAGTTTGTATGGAAATATAACGATCGTTCAAAATAGTTCATAATTATTAAGGAAAAAAAAATAAAAAAAATCAACTTACCTGTCCTGTTGTGTGTATAACTTGCATTTTTATGGCGTTTGGAGGCGTTTCTGTTTTCCTCTCCATATATAATTCCTATATTATATATGGAGAGGAAAACAGATAAGCTAAAAACCACTGGAATTGCTCTGAAACACCTCCAAACACAACAGGACAGCTTGGGCTTGTGCTACCTGCGAATGTAAGTGCCATATTTTGCTTCTTCCCGGATGCTTTTGTTCGCGATCTGGCGATCATTTGTTTCTAACGTCTGGGAAAGGAAAGGAATGCTGTGTACCTGTCAAATGATAAAATTATTTGCTAGCCATAAACTCAAATTTTGAGGGATCAAGTCACATAATAAAACCATAACATGCATATTGTTAACCTGGCGTGACTGCTTAATCTTGCAGTTATTTGCTTTCAGGTAGTCAGAGGAGAATGATAGGGACCAGTATATCCTTCGTGCAGATAAAGCCTTATTAATTAATTTCGTCTTCATAATTCATGACTTGACCATTTTCATTTGACATGTGACAAAGACGAGCTTGCGCTGAGAACAACAATCCTAATTGATGAATTGCAGATGGAACACAATTTCTTTCTTCTTGTGATTTCTTCTGAACATTCTTACTATGTTCTAAACAAACAGCATGATGATGAAAGTGAATATGTCATTTCACTCCTCTCATGGAAAAATAAGAACTTGCAATGGACATATGGATAAATAAATCATAAAGAACTGAACAATCAGGGACTCTTGTTCCCATAATAAAAAAAGAGACCGAAACATTCTTATCTTAACCTTAAATGTTTCTGAGTAAACAATTGTTGCAGACTCCTTGGCGCTTTGTTAATCCACAGAAGTACATGTTTTTCTTAGTTTTGAAAAGAGTGGAAATATGTTATTGCTTCTTCTGTGTTCATGCATATGCCAGGTTTGATTCCTTTACACTGATGGATGACTTTCACTCAAAAAGAAAATTTAGAGCCCATTAACCATAAGATTATGTTTGTACAGGAATTCTATGTTGGAGACCCCATGGCACCTCCTGAGAACTGCAAACTAGTTAAATCAGTCTTTTAGCTACTGCTGTCTTGGTCTTTTCACTTACTCAGAATTAATTGCTGGAGTCTCTGTGGCACCCAGTGAAAACCACAAATTAGACTAATAATAATTATTGCAGGTAAAAACTGTTTTGTTTTTGCTGCAAGCAAACTTAACAGGATGTTTATAGATACGAACAGGACGTAACTTGACACTCTTGTTTTTCATGTACGAGTATAGTTAACCGCGCGGCCATGGGCTGAGCGCGGTTCTTGCTCTGCACGGGATTTATTTTTTTTTTTTGTTTTTTTTTTGTCGGTGACCAGACCCAAACCTTCACTCGGCCAAATCGTGATGGACACTTCGAATCGCGCAAACTGATGATCTTGGTAATCTTGTACACTGTTCCTTGTTCGTTGTGTGCGGCTGCTTCCTCTGCCTGGGATGCAAGGTTCTCCATGTACCTCCGTTTATCTGCTCTTGCTCGACCCTTAACTTCCTTATTCGCTGCCCGGTACATCACTTGATGCCTTTCTTTAAGCCGTTGGGATTTTGAATCCATGACTTTCCTTTTCAATCTCCGTCTGTTTTCTATTGCTTTCCAGGTGTCATGTGACATCCATTCCTTCGGCTTTCGCTGCCTGTAGCCCAAACATGCCTTGCTGCTTTCGCTGTAAGCAGTCACAATGTTCTTCCAGTTCCTGTTCACCCCATCATCAATATTATCTTCCTGTTCGTCCATTTCCACAAGAGCCTCAAATCTGTTTTGCACCTCTAAGATAAAGGACTTTCTCACACTCGGTTGCTTCAATTGCCCCACATCGAAACGGCTGTGCCCTTTGGCTGGGCGCCCTGCACTCTTTAACTTCAGTTTGAGGCAGGCTGTCACAAGATGGTGGTCGCTACCAACGTCAGCCCCTCTCCTCACCTTGACATCCCGAAGGGACCTCCGCCATTTGCCATTGATCAGCAGATGATCAATTTGATTTCTATCCCTGCCATTTGGGGAACACCACGTGATTTTATGGATTTCCCGGTGTGGGAAAAGGGTGCCTCCTATCACCAGGTCATTTGTTGTGCAAAACTCGACAAGTCTTTCTCCATTTTCATTGATGGTGCCACATCCATGCCTTCCCATCACCCTATCACTGCCTGAGTTATCAGCACCAACTTTAGCATTCAGGTCTCCCATGATGATGATAAGATCTTGCCTGGAGCCTGAGATAGAAATTGTCCTTCAGATCGTCTTCACTATCATTGGTCGGAGCGTAACATTGAATCAGGGTTATGTTGTTGTGTCTCCCTTTCAGCCTGGCCTTAATGATGCGACTATCAAAAAGGCTTCCATTCCATGAGCGATCTTTCTGCTCCTTTCTTCAGGATAATCGCCTCACCCTCGCGATGTTGTCTATCGTCTCGCCCAGAGTACAGGACCGTTTCACCCGACACTGCCTTCATTCTCCCTGTCCCTGTCCATCTACTTTCACTAACACCCAACACATGTAATCTACACCTTCTCATTTCTGCTGTGACCTGAGCAAGTTTTCCGCCTGATCTTGGTTTTTGCACTCAGCACTTCCAACTTCATGCCAGTAGTTTCCTTCTGGCTTTCACCACTGGCAGTCATACGGTTTGGAGACCCTGGAAGGTCTGTGTGCAGGTTGTTGTTGGTTATCTTCGTTGCTGTTTCCGTAACAAGTAGTTTTTACGGGATGAGGTTGTTAACCTCAAGCCCAACCCCCATACCTGGAGGGCTGTGGGACTGACTTTAGTCTGGACCCTACTCCTTGATCTTTCCGGCTTGGGAGGCCCTACCAGGGGTGTAAACACCCCCGCCGGCATAGCTCTTGGAGTCATTGGGACGCACAAGCCACTCAGCCACGTCAAGGCAACAGTCCCAGTGAGTGGGCACTCTTGGCAAATGCGAAGGCTACTTTGTCTTGTCTGTCTACACGTTACATCTTGATTAAAAATAAAATAGTTTTTAAAAAACTGAGGCACCTTTCCACTAATACATTTAAGAACTAAATTATATACCATGATTTTTGCGCCTATCTTCTATTGTTTCATACGCAAGAAATTGCAATGCCTCATCACTGCTGTGATGTCTAAGGATCAGTCGCGCAGCCCTTCTGTGTAGCTTCTCTGTTGTTAAAGTGTGTCTGACTCTCCATTGCACATCAACCAAACTTGTAACCTGAGAATTTTCATTCACCTAAAAATTGCTATATGGCGTCTATGACATGGAGATTGTTCTAATTCTCTCCCACTCCGATAAAAAATACATTCAGTTATACCCCCCCATGCCAGATATAAGCCCCCACCCCCCAGATACATGTATAAGCCCCCTTCTAGTTTCCCCCTCTAGGTTTTGATTTATTATAGCATTTTAAAGCTCAATTAAAAACCAAATTAGAAACAGATTTCGATCAACACTGCTGTGGTTCATAATGTAAGCCCCTCTGTTTATAAGCTTATCCAAAACCCCTTACAGTTGTAGCCTGTGGTTTATAAGTGACAGGTTACAGTGTTACCACAGACATGTTCAATTTAGTGACAGTTTCATATTGTCTTTTTTTTTTGTTCATGTTCTTATCATGCACAGCCCTTGATAGTTTAAAAAGAAACAAAACTGTAGAGACTAATTCTTGGACAGCTACATTATTATTGAGGAATCACAGACTGGTTTGGTCTTTTTTTTCATATAAGAAATGTCACAGTTCCTACAAGACAAGATGGACCAATGACAATTCTCGGCGATGCAGTGATGGTATTCATGCCTGCACCAGAAATGACCGCTGCCTCAATGGAAGATGCATTGGTACTCCATTCACCTGCCTGTTATGTGAAGAGTGTTACAATGATGTATGCCGTGTTAAACCAGGATACTGTACAATCATGGTGGGAGGCGTTAAAACATGCTTTAGTCATGGAAACCTGAGGCCAGGGTATCCATGCCAGGTGATCATCATGATTGCAACTTAAAAAGCATAGTTAACAGCTGCAAGGATTTGGGCTACATGTGTACATTGTACATATAAAAACAACCCATTATAATGAGTAGTATTACAATGGATCCTGATATATCACACTTTTGATTTCTCAAACCCCTTGATAACTCAAACCAAAAGAATGTCCCCTGAATTTGCTTCATGATCACTCAGTCAAAAACTGCAATTTTCCCCTAAATATTCTTTGGAGGTTTCAGAAACCAGGATTTTATAGTAGTCACTCAGTATGTGTGTGACTGGTGCAGAAACATATGAGAAGTACTGCATTAGACTCTGGATTAGCCTGCTTGATATAGCAGGTATTCCTGTGTTTTGGACTTGGAAAAATTGATGCAAAGAGAATAACAGTAGAGGTAGGGGGAGAGGAGAAGAGGGAATGTTTGCCAGCTGCTAACCCCTAAATTTTGAAAAATGCCCACCCATTATTTTTCTTCACAGTTTAGTTCATTTCATTTCATAGATTTACAGCCTGTACTATTTTTTTGGTGAATGACGAATTACCATTTACATATGTAATTTCAAATTGGTGTTTTCTGTTGGGCTAAAGTGATAGTGTTGAGAGTTTGACTGCAAGCTTAATTTAAATTCATAACAGAACAATTTATCGCTTGCTATAAATTAAGCTGAATTCAGCACAATCTTGCAAATTACTTTTGAGATTAACCCTATCCAGACCCTGGGGGGAGGTGGCGGAAAGTGCCCGTGCTGCTTTGAATGTTTATAACTTTTTCAAGATTCAACCAAATGCTGCCAAACTTAACGAGTTTTTCTAAAATTTATCTGGGAATAAATTGGTAGGATAGGTTGTTGTGTCTGGAACTTGACATTACCATGGCAACATCATTTTGACAGACATTTTTTTCCAAATTTGTAATTTTTGTGTTTCCATTAATAAAAATTAACTTTAATTCAACTATTTTCACCTCTTTTAGGTTTTTTTGCACTGTTTTATAGATTTTGAGTATTTTTCAGTAATTTTGGGCGGTCTTCTGATGTTTTGGAAAAATTTTGAAATCCAAGATGGCGGATCCAAGATGGCGGCTGTGTTGACATCATGATGTAATTGTCACGTGATGTGACGTCATCACCGCACGTGACGTATATAAAAAGATAGATTTTTGGACATACTATATATCCTGTAAGTTTTATTGCGATTGCTTAAATATTCTGGAAGTTACGGAGTGGGGGGGGGGGGGGCGGAATCTGCAACCCCCCCCCCCCCCCCCCCCCCCCCGTCTGAAAAGATCCAAAAAAGCCCGGTATGAATAGGGTTAATAAGTTGAATGTTCAGCTTAAAGTATATTATTACATGTAATTGAAATGCACTTTTGATTATTCTCATAGAAAAAGTGCAATTTATAAGTGAAAAAATTAATGCTATTATTATGATTATGATTATTATCGGATTATGATTTATTATGAATATTATTTATTTAGATTATTATAATTATATTATTATTATTATTATTATTATTATTATTATTATTATTATTATTATTATTATTACAAGTGAAACCGGTAACAACAATATACAATTATATATCCCACAGAAAACAGGTGAATGTGGATAGGTTAACAAAATAGATTAGTGTGAACCAATCTGCAGCTTACTTTTATAAGCAAATGCCTACATTGTGCAGTTCCAGAAAATATCCTTACCCTCGCCAAGGTGATGGTCATTGGAAATTCCGAAGGGGGAGGGGGGGGGGGGGTGATCTCAATAACCCAAGTTTTTAAAAGAAAATATGAAGCTATACTGGAAATGCCACGGGGTAGGAGGGTCCAAACCAAAGAACCATCCTTGGGGGAGGTATGGATATTATTTGGAACCACACATTTTAATTAGACTGCCATTAAACTATTGAAGACACTTTTTCCTTCTCCCTCACTCCGTTCGTACGAAGGAAAATCATTTTCCTTCTCCAGAACACTGAAGCATAACACATACACACAAGACTGTAAGGCAGGCAGAGTGAGAGCACCTGCCTGCCACGTTGAAAAAACAAAGAAAGGGCAAGGAGCATACCTCGAAAAAGAGACCGGTCGTCAGCACCGCGAGAAGTATGAGCACTGAGGGGAGCCTTATTCTTCTCGGATTTCTTAAAAGCATTTTGCTTCTTCTTCTTCAAAGCCCTCTCCTGCGCCTTCCTGATCCTCTTCTCGTCGTCGGAATCACAAGCTAACTCCTCCGCCTCGTATTCCTTCACCGCAAGCCAACCTGCTTCGCTCTTGTCAGCCAGTTTAATGATCTTCCGACGATGTCGCAAACTTTTTCTTAAGTCCTCAATCTTTTCAGCCGCTTTGTCGACATCGTGCAAGCCAAGAAAATTAGCGGCTTCGTCTACCGTCGCCTGAAGTTCGGAGTTAAACAGGAACTGGTCTTTGTTGCCTTGGAACTTAAGCTTGCCAGCCTCAGACGCTCTTTGCAATTTTCCAGTTTCACTTGACGATTGCGAGCTTAATCCCGACGAAAAATTTTCAATCCTGTGGTCAAGGTACGTTTTAAAACGTTCGAAAACGTCCTCCGTAGCAGTTTCTTTAGGGTTCTTCGAGGTTTCGGGACTCGAGGGCATCTCAAACACGATGAAACAAACACGAAATCTACAAGCACCGTCGAGTAGTGTCGCACTTGATGAATATATCAACCTATTCACTCCTTATATATATTCCAACTGGAGTCTCGAGAGACTCCACGTGCTAACACAAGATGTGTTAGCATAAATCACATGCATGCCCACGCTGAACTTCCGAAGGAAAATACATTAGCCTGTGCTGCAAAAAAACTTGACGTCTTTACTTAACCTGGAGTAAACTTTATGGTCTGTGACAATAATTATGTAAATTGTCTGTAATTTCATTATTTTTATTGGAACAAAATATTTTTGTCACAAGCCCCAGAATGGTTTTAAAACTTACATGTAATAAAGTGCCAGTATTCACATGTAGCCTAATTGGGTTCTGAGATGCCCATATTACATAATCACTTACTTATCGTCATCGGGCCCATGAGAACTGTTGAGGCTGGGTTCATATTACATAAATAGCTATGAAGGTCACTAAAGTATATTCAGGTTTAAACTGGCAACATGTGGGAATCAATTGTGACAATTTTATTACATTAACAAAATGTGTATTTTTGAGTTCATTTACAAGTTGACTTGAGAGGAATGTCATTGCAAAGTCTTCAAGTCACCTGTAAATAGAAACAAAACAAACAAAAACTATTTATTTTGATGAAATTGCTATTTTTCCAACATGCAAACTGTATATTAAAATTAAATGGCCTTTTTCAGTGTGTGAAAAAAAACTGACTGCTTTCATGTTGGGCTATTGGATCTAATAATTTTTTACACTTGCTAGATAGAAAACTGATATTTATGGATTTTTTACTTTGTTGTTGTTTCCAGAGAAACATCAGTCTTTGGATAAGCATATAATGGTTTCACCTTGCCCAGTCTACCTGAGTCAGGCAAGGAAGAAATCAATTTTCTTTGCACCCTTCCTTTCAGTAATCATTGCAGAAAAATGTCAGATTATTAAATGTTTTGGACCCTAAAGCTGAATTTTTGTAATCTGTTCATCTCAAAACATTACCTTACAGAAATCTTTGTTTGGTTTTCTCGTAGAGCAAGTTGTCAACAAAAACTAATATGGAGTTTATTTAAATCAAATTTACAGCTACTACATGGCTAATTTCCAAAAGTAAAAAAAAAAAAAACTTGGGTCTTGACAAAGTGCAAGCCAACAAGTCATGAGAGGCATTCCAGTTAATCTGAATAGCACACTGGTTAGCCTTAATAGCTCTCTGGTTAGCCTAAACAGTACTCCAGTAAGCCTGAGTATAGTTAGCTTATGTGGCTTGAGGTTAGGCTATATATTTATTGGGTTAGGAATTTCTGGCTTGTATGGCACTTATGTGTCATGAAACATGCGAGCCATTCCAGTTAACCTACATAAGATTCCAGTTAGCCTAAATAGCACTCCAGTTAGCCTTGAAAACACTTTGTCTGTTGCCAAACAGTACATTATAACAGTCAAGAGATCAACAACTACCAGAACTTGTTATAATCCACTCGGTCAATATTCTAACAAACATTTCCTCACGTCTAAATAATGAAAGGATGCGATTCTTATTAATTTAACTATGGCGGACGGCTTTCGAGTAAGGTCCGTACTCATTGTACTTTTTCTTAGCTATATCATCTTTCCATTATCTGAAGACAACAGAGATACACTTCTAAACAGAACGACCTCTCGGAGCAACCATTTTTGGACACGGAACGTGACAGCATACTTGTGTAGGCAAAGATTTACATCGAAGGCGCTCAATGTCATAAATCGTAATGGCTTCCACAAATCAAGACACCTGCTTCAACCAAACTGCGTGGCCACATTTCAAATCTCGCGGCTTATATTATTGGGGGACATATCTACGAATCCAGGACCTCCTACTACCGACACCGAAGTAAATGAGAGCAAAGACCACCTAAATTTCAAACTCAATAACAAGAGACTCAAAGTGTGCCATCTTAACGTACGATCTCTCCCAGCTCACCTTGATGAGATCCAAGCTCTTATACAAATCAACGGCTTCGATTTATTCCTTATGACCGAAACCTGGCTTAATTCTACATGGGAAGACACCCTAATCAATATTGATGGCTACGATATTTTCCGCTGTGACAGAATAAACAGAGGAGGTGGTGCCGCTGTATACATCAAGAACTCATCAAGAATCTTTCTTCTAGACGATACATGCAACACTGAGTATGTCTGCTTGGAAGTTAAACAACACTGTACTGGTCCAAAGATGGCTTTTATTGTTTTATACCGCCCTCCGAACTCACCCGCGCACTGTTACAATAATATCACAATGTTAATACAAGCAGCATCGTACCGTTACAATGAAGTTATTGTAGCCGGCGATTTCAACATCGACCTGTTCAAAAATACAGATGTAAGGCTATCTAAAATTTTCCAGGATGCAGGTTTAGAGCAGATTGTTAAATGTGCTACGCGAGTATTTGAGGGAACCGAAACGCTGATCAATCATGTTTACACTACACATCCTCACAGAATAATTGATATCAAAGTGCCAGTGTACGGCCTTACCGACCACTACCCAGTGTGTTTTGTACACAAGGCTGGCAGAGGTAAACATAGGAAATACCGCCATGAAACAATAACATACAGAAACTTCAAACATTTCTGTCAAGAAGCGTTTCTTAATGATTTAAATACTGCTCCTTGGTCACTACTTGATGTTTTCCATGATGTTAATGAAAAGCTTGATACTTGGAATTCTTTATTCATGAGCATAGTGGATCAACACGCTCCCATTGTGACTTGTAGAGTGAAAAACAAAGAGCTAAATGAATGGATGACCCCAGAGATTATGGAACAGATACGCATCAGAGATCAACTCAAATCACGTGGCAAACATGATATACCCGCCAGAACAATGTATAAACAAACAAGAAATCACGTTGTTAGGCTTATTGCCAGCGCCAAATCGAATTACTTTAAACAAAAGATCATGGAAAATAAACACGATGTAAAAAATCTGTGGAAAATTTTGAAGCGCGTTGCACCAACAAAGCCGACTAAAAAGTCACCAGCGTACATCGAAGTTGATGGAACTCAAATATCCAAACCTGAGGAAATGGCAAACGCTTTCAATCAATACTTCACGTCCATATCTGCTCCTACGGCATCGGACAATGTAGATTCCACTGAATTTGAGACTCTACTAAGCGAATTTACAGAAAGTAGATCATTCAATACACCACCTCTTTTCGTGATACCACCTATCACCAGAAGTATTGTTGAACAAGACCTCAGAATGATCTCGCTCAACAAAGCAACAGGTCTGGATGGAATAAATATCCGCCTACTAAAGTCAGCCTTACCAGCGATATCACCAAGTCTCGAAAACATCTATAATGCAAGTATTTCTAGTGGTATCTTCCCGGATGCTTTTAAAAAAGCCAAAGTAACTCCTGTCCATAAGAAGGAATCAACCCACCAAAGAGGCAACTTTCGTCCAATCTTGGTCCTGCCGATACTCTCGAAACCTCTCGAAAGACATGTATCACTTGCATTCCACGAACACCTGAAAACCAATAAGCTGCTTTACATCAACCAATCAGCTTATAGAGCCAATCACTCCTGCGAGACTGCTCTTCTTAACATCACCGACAAATGGCTCAAAGAAATGGATGATAGTAAACTTGTTGGAACTGTCTTCATGGACCTCAGTAAGGCTTTTGACCTAGTTAATCACGATGTTCTTCGGTCCAAGCTTGCTAAATACCATCTAAGCCCTAAAGCCCTAGAGTGGTTCACTTCATACCTCAGCAACCGCTCCCAGCGATGCTTCATATCAGGATCATTGTCCAGCCCTCTAGAACTCAAACTAGGAGTCCCCCAAGGGTCCATATTAGGGCCTACTCTCTTCTCTATCTACATCAACGACCTGCCACTATCACTTAAGAAAGCCGAAGTAGATATCTATGCAGATGACACAACAATCTGGTCAAGTGGCAATACTTGTGAGGAGATTCAACTGAAATTACAGGATACACTGGACAGTGCAGGAAAGTGGTTCAAAGCTAATGGTATGATGCCAAACACAACAAAGACCAAACAGCTACTAATTGGTACAGCCCAGAAGCTCAGTCATGCAGACAAAGACTCTTTGGATCTGCTCCTGAACAACACCAGGCTGGACGAAGCTACTGATGAAAAGATTCTTGGAGTTAAGATTGACAAACATTTAAAATGGGACCAACATATTGACTATCTAATCAATAAACTAAATTCTAGAATTTGTCTTTTAAAGCGAGCAAAAGGTTATTTAACATTTCACTGTAGGAAGATGTTATATAATGCGATTATCAAGCCTATCCTAGAGTACTGTTGCACTGTTTGGGGTAATTGCTCCAAAGAGAACTTAATAAGACTATCAAGAATCCAAAAACGGTGTGCGCGATTAATACTTGATGCTAAGTTTTCTGATAACTCTGTGAAGCTATTTACTAAATATTAGGATGGCTCCCCATAGATGATATCATACGTAGCAGAAAGCTTGATCTATTACATAAGATCAGTTTTGGACACTGTCCAGATTACTTTATTCCATATATACATTATCTAAAGGACACTCATAACTACAACACTAAAGCCACAACCAAGAATAACCTAGTTCTTCCTAAGCTGCTTTAAGGAATTTCAGGTTGCAGGACTTTCCACACAAGCGCTACTCGCCTTTGGAATAATGTGGATGTTTCCATTCGGGATACGACATCGCATAAACAATTTGCAGGAAAAGTACGCCAGAAGCTACTGAAACAAAATGCTACACTAGAACACTTTGTAATTACTAGCACTTTTTAGATCTTATTGGTATTAAGTTAATTTAAATTTTAATCACTATTCACAGTCATACAATATGTAAATAATTAATTAGGGTCCGGTTTTTTATTGTGTTATACATATATATATATTTTCGTTTTACTCCATTTTATGTAAAACTACATGTAGGGAGGGCCATATTGTAAACTACTGGGCAACCAGTAAATTATGTTACCCTCGTTAAATAAAGTCATATTATTATTATTAAGTAGCTTAAAATTCAGATGACAAGCATAAATACAAAGTACATGCCATGACGAACTGACTGACACTCAAAATCTTTTTTTTTCCTTCAAGCTCTGCTTTAAGGACGTTCGCGCGAAAATTTTCTAGTCGATAGATTTTTCTAAAATTTTTACTGAGGACGGATAATGAGTTACTTGTGTCAGAAATACCAAAAAAAGTGGGGGTCACCGACTTCGTTTCAGAGATAAAGTCTGTAGAAAACTACTCTGATTTTGAAAAATTGGCGCATGTTATTTCGCACCGCTTTCAAGGTTTGTAGTTAAAATTATCGATGATGAGAAAAGGGAGGGAAACGATTTTGGGGATATTTTGAAGAAGTGCGTCTGTTGCGTAAATAATTTCAAGTGTTGCCATCTTTTATGCAAAACTTAGCCCTGGAGGAGGCATTTGAACCAGTCGTACGACAAAACGAAAAGATCGAAAAGCGGAATTCGAACGTGCGTGGGGCAAAAAAATCAACCTTTTAATCGATAGATTTTTTTCATTTTCTCACAAAACGTAGATAATCGTTAACAAAAGTGATCTTTTAAGAAAAAAGTAGGGGTCACCGACTATTTAAGCTAGCAAACTGCAAGCGAAGTTATCGCAATGGCTACTCACCCTATATGTGGTTGGAAAGTTTCCTCAGCGCGCGCGCTCGATGCATGACGTGGCGTAGCATTGCGACAGGAATTACGTGCGCAGTAAGGATGCGCATAAACAATTAGCACGAACGTCCTTAATTCCAGTTTGCACGATTTTATCGCTAGCACTTTTATATATGCTCACACATGATAAACGTCAAATACATAAGCTTAAACCAGTGTTCAAAATAAAATCGTTTTACAATGACAAACACTTACCTCAGGTCCCTGTAAGTTTCTGTAAGAAATGTTTGCGAAACGTTTCCCTCGCCGTTTCTCCTCATTACATATTCTTCGTTATCGGGAATACGAATAGAAGATGAATACCCCGTGTTTGGAAACTCGTTGTGATTGCGTCAAGAAGGGAAAACATCGGCAAAACTACCCTATGTAACTCAAACTATGTAACTCGTCGCCATTTTGAACATTTTCTTGTCGTGAGCCCGCAATACGGACCACCGGGAATCCCCTAGCAGCAGAGAGGGGGAGGTGCTGCTGCTAAACTTCTCCCCAGGCTCCACTCCTTTCATCTGAAAGAAATAAAATCCATCCTGGCCAAAAGCAATTAAAATGAGAAGAAACTGACAACGCCATCATAAAGAGTATACACTCCTGCCTTTGGCAAAATTTTCTTTTGTTTCTACCGCAAATGGTCGCTGAGCAGGAAGCCAATAAACTTTTCAATTGTACTTTTCACTGCCGTACATTTTCAGGAAAAAGTAATCATGGCCATTTTTAAAAGCACTATTTAAAAAACTACAACTTCGCTTAAAAATATCCTAAGAGAAAGATTCTAGTAAAGTTTTCAAGCGAATTTAAAATTGTGGTCCTTTCTGGTCACCTGACCGATGACATCATAGCCATGAAAGTGTTAAAAATGGATTTAGCATGGAAGTATCTACTAACTTCTACTTTGTTGTTTCTTCACATTTAATGCAACGCCAGATACGCACTTGTACCCAGACTCCCACTTTTTGAAAATTGCACATAGCTCCCTTAATATTTATATTTTGTTCGGTTCCTGGGCAGTCCGAAATGCCTCACGCCAATGTGCTTCAAGCTGCATTGACTGCTTTTTTAGTAGCAAACTATTTTCGTCATAGTTAGCAAAAACGAAATTCTGAGCAAAGTCACGTGACTAATGACGTCATCACCCTATGCCTCATATGAGAAGTAGTTTATGGTAAGAGCTATTTGTATACGACATAATACTACTGCAGGCTTTAAACTGACCAAGTTATTTGGCATTTACGATTTTTCAGTTGAAAAGGATTCTGGGAAGGTTCTTATTATAATTATATATTGTTTTTATAATTATTATTAAAGAACTTTCATGCCTAAATTTTGTGATTCAGTAGTTTGACAGTCATTTCATTCTCCTGCTGCAAAAAGTATTAACCTGTGTTTGAACTGGAAACAGTTGTTTTGCTTTGAAGCTGTCTGTGCAAAATAATTAACTATTTGCAAAAGGAAGATGAGTCGCCAACTTCTAAACTTCAATTTCGCATTATCTGGACATGTCAAGTAAAATGACTCGCAAAAGCTAAGTGATATTACTAAATGATAGTAGCAAAGCCTGTTCCCCCATTTTTCTTTTGCCCTCACCCCAATTTTTGTGCCACCAAAAAAATTAATACATATACCAAGCTTAATACAGGCTAACTCTGGATGAAGATGTCTGCATTCTTGGCCTAGAAATGTTATTCTAACAATACTTCTTCCAAATGCAATTGGTTTCCAGATAAGCTTAAAAGGCAAAGTGTCAATAGCCAATAAGAAATCCAATGGTCAGTAGATACCTGTATGACTGAGCCTCATCAAATTTGTTAACGTGGCTTACTACAGTTTTTACGAGGCAAGAGCGTGTGCTCCGATTCGTGAGCAACACTAAAGGAAACGAAAACAAGTTTGAGCCCTTTATTTGAAAGTTAACAGTTTCAGAAAGTTTCAGAAGGTTTTAGACATGTCATAGGATGAAAACAATACTACAGATAGGTTGATAAACAACCGACAGAGGAGTTCTAATTCGCTTTTTTCATCGCTCAAAACATGTGGCGTCATACGAGCGTGCGCTCACATAATAGGGCATGTGCAATTTGATTCTTGTCGGAGGTTGTAAAAACCTGACTTCGGCTCAAAATATCTCGAAAACCTACCGTACGACCCATAATGAAATTTTCACAATTACTTTTTTGGGGTGAATCGCGTCAACTGTCAAAATCTAAAAAAAATCTGTAAGACAGATTTTGAGCTATTTTTAAAATAGGCAAAAAACCACATTTTCCTATTTTGCAAAAAATCTGTCTTACAGATTTTTAATTTGCATGAATGTTTTATCTGATCCAATTTCTAATTTCTGAATTTTTGAGGTAGGGTCATCCGGGCAGATTTTGAGAAAAACGCCATTGAAACTACTGGTGCCCAGTCTCCTCTTAAGCACTCTGATATTCATTTTGGCTATTTATTAGCATCTATATTGCTCAAATGTCGCATATATTGGTTGTAGGATGCAACAAACAATAATAAGTGAGAGCTAAAACCTTTCTGGACATTTTATTCAAGGGTTAAAAGCTGGGCTCATTTACCCCCTCAGAACTGTAGTAAGCCACCTTAAGTCAGGTGGTGAACACTGTCAGGTTTTTGACCATGCCAGAAACCCCTCTCTTATCTGGAACACTCAATTTATGAGTACCAACACATGTACACTGTTAGGCCAGCCTGTCAAAATGCTGGGGGTAATATAGCCTGCAAAACTGGACTACTATCGATCATCTGATATGGAGAAGTAGAAATACTCCTTTACAAAATGTAGATGCACTTCATGCTACAGCAGCAGCAGCTGTAGTCATGTTTGTAAATTCTGTGATGAGCCTTATGGATCTTTGATCCAAAGTTTGATACCTTAAGTACGTAATTATGTCTGCATACATTTTCATCCAATGTTTGGAATACAGTAGATTGTTTCTACTGAATTATTTTGATTTTTTTTCCTAGACTGGCTGCTTCCACATTAAGAAATTCCTTGATTTGATTTGACCATTATCATTTAGATGGAGACAAAAAAAACAAGAACATTGAACGCTACTGATTGTCTGTCCAAAGATATAATTTATAATGTAACATTACCTTTTTTATACATGTTTAGACTAATTTGAGCTTCTTAAATGAATCAGAGGCCAGGGATGGATAAAAATATTTGACTTTAGGTCACCGCATTATGGATGCAGGCACAGTGAGGCAAAATGACTAAATAGTGCAATATTTTTCGCTCAAAGTATTGCTTCTGATACAACTTCAACAACTCAAGTGTGTACCCCGATAAAATTAAATGTACATACCGGTATGTATTGAGCTGTACATCAGTACATGAGTCTCAAATTAGTAGAAGGCCCATAAAAACTAGTCCAATAAATTGATACAAGATTTCAATGTGTTGTCTACTCATGGCACATTGTTCCTTTCAGCAATGTAACAGCAATTACCAACATCAATGGACCAACAACAACAACCTGCAATGCAGCGACAACAACTTAAGGACAAAGAATGATCGTTGTGTGAATGGAGCATGTGTGGGAACACCCTACAACTGCCTTTCATGTGAAAGACATGATGGCAGTGGCTGTCCAATCCAATCTGGATACTGCATTATACAGCATAGTGGTCAAAGGACATGCTTTGCTAACAATCAGTTTAAACCTGGAAATCCCTGCCAGGTACATGTAATCTGATAATTATCTGTTAGAACCTGTGACAGGGTAATGTATTAGTATTGTCCATTTATGCCAGGCATTACACTTTGTTTATTGAATTAATATTTAGATTTTATTAATTACTAAAACCTAAAAGAAGGGCTATAATCCAAACATATAACTTTTATAAATTGGGATAAGTATAAAATGATGCTTTATTTACAAGAATGATAATAAATTATGAATGTTTTACATGGCCCATCATGACACACAAGACTGGTCATCACCATCACTATTTTGGTCATCATTGGAGACCCAGGGGCAGCTAGTTGGGGTGATGGTATTTTTGGGCAAAAGTTTACAACAAGAGCAGGAGAGCCCCTGGGCACTTACTCTTAGAAAGTAGAGAACTATTTTTCTGGCCAATCATTTATATTAAAAATACTTTTAAAATAAATGTATGCAAAATCAACATTTTGTCATCATTTCTAGCTTTTAACAAGAATGCACTGCACTTTAGTGGAGCCTCGCTTTCAGCAAACCGGAATGCACTGTGCCATGGCCATTTTCAGAGGACCACAGTGCTCTGCATGTCAACCAGAATGCACTCATGCACTCTGGTGGAGCCTTGCTTTGAAAAACACAAGGATGATAATTTAATGTGAATACAGCTATTTCGAGAAACGTTGTCGGAAAAAATCACAAAACTGCACAAGCCAATCCCGAAAGGTAGTATGGGTAGACGTATTGAGTTCTGCATGTGTTGAATACTAATGAGATATAACAACTGACAAAATAAGCACGAATTCCAGGTTTTCTTTCTTTTCAGACATGTAGAAACTAGGTACATTTAGCCTCTCTGAAGTTTAGAAGAATTTTCCTCACTCAATTCAAAGACATGTGACAGTAAACGTAAAGCTACAGATATAGGCCCCTTAGAGGAAAACAAATTTTCCACGTGCAAAAATACAAACTTGCAAATTTCCTCTAGGCCAATATGCAAAATTCCAGTGAATACCCAAACCACCTTTCGGTCTTGTCGCGTGCACTTTGATGCTTTTTTCTGACAACCTTTCTCGAAAAAGCTGTATATAAAAGCCTTTTTAAGCCAGCTAGGTGTGAAATTCAGCAAGAAGCACATGATACATCCTCGGAGACCCAGGGGCAGTTAGTTGGGACCAACCTGGGAAATGAGTCTCTCCAGACCATTTCCAAGCCTTTGTGCGAATGCTGGCTCCTGATTGAGCAAAATAAATCCTTTGTATTATTTTGCCCAATTGGCAAACAGTAACTTCAGAGTCACTTTCGTGTGTTCTTACACGGCATTTTATTTCAATTAACATTAGAGAACCACAAAAAAGTCGGGGAATCATTTCGGATGTCAGAAAGAAATATATTTCAAGATCTACCTGGATATTTTCACTTGGACTGATCAGAGGAATCGAAAATAGTGGCTTGGCATGTGCGGTAAAACAATGTACGCAACGGTGCGAAAAAATTGCAGTCGGCTGAAAAATATTGAGATAAAGTTAGAAAAATGTAAAATCAAATGTACAAGCTCGTACTTTCAATGCTTTTAACCCCAAATAAAAATTTCAGAAAATTGAGACCTAGATTAGCTTACATCAGTCACTCATTTCATTTATTTTTTATATATATTTTTTTCATTTTCGGATATTTTGGCCAACTGGAATATTCCCGTGCTGCAAAGAAATGCACGCATGCAAAGAAAAACATAGACGAGTATGCCGAACCGCCCCCAATGCATTGCACAGGTAAACAAGACGCAATTTTTACGACTGTTTTTGCGTATGCAAAACGGGAGTTTTGGAATGAGTGGGGAGTTGAAGCCGTCCTTCCTTCATTGCTTCAGTCGATCAGATGTAAAGAAAAGGCTGTTGACAGATGGTTGGCAGACCTACATGTAACGCTACTTTCAGTTTGACGTTGCGGTTTATTAAGACCAATGACAGACCATTGTACCTTAGGCGCTGATGGTTTTGTTTTGATGGCTATGTGATGATAATTTGAAAATCCATTTTGAACATATTCTATTTTTATTTTACCTTAAATCAGGTGTATGTTGTTTCTGCCCTATAGAAAAATCAACAGAATTGTCTTAAGTTTGCATGTGACAGTCAAAGCGAAATTGAAAGCGAAGTTTGTGTAATCGGTAGCTAGCTGACAGAAGATTATCAGTGTCACGCCACAAAGGTCAACGCAGCTGATTTCAAAATAAACATTCCGGAAATTGAACGTCAATCGTACACGCTGTACAGGGGAAAGAGTGTACACACGCTAGCACGAAAACACGCAAACTTGAATTTGTCTGCTTGGAGCTTGCTTCTTTTACTCCCAGTGCAAATCGAAATGAAAAATAACGTAAATCCGTATAGATCTTTACAAGTGACGCACGTTCGACTTCGAAGATTTGATTCGTCACTTGTTAAGTAAAAGCGAAAAGAAGGAACAATTACATCGTGTGCTTCACAGCAACAACCTAAATCAACGCATTTCAAACACCTTTTATTGGCCCTCTGAGTTAAGAAGTACCCTTCCTGAGTTTTATAACCCACAACAGATACATGTTCATCGCATGCAAGCAAAATCATCAGCACAGGTCGCAGGGGAGAACACTCAAGTTTCAACGACAAGATAAAATCTGGAGCGAGATTTATACCTAGCAGAAGACTACCTATCACAAAAGCCAGAGGACCCTACCACAAGTAAAGAAGGAACAACAAAACTCACAGTATAAGCAACCAAAATAGCGGCCGCAGGAGACAGGCAAAGTGATATTATTTTAAAGCAAATTAAAATAAAAGACGATGCGCGGATCGTTAAAAGTGATCATATGTTTTCAAACATGAATAGAAAATACATAGAAGAAAACAACTTGCCTCTAAAGTTATCCAGATATACACGCAATCGAATTCCACCAAAAAGTCGTTCCACGTGCCATCGAGTTCACCACAAAATCAGACTTCATGGTTCAAAATTGCAATCATATCGGCGATACAAACATCACAACAACATCAATATACTTAGCCGTACAAACGTTATACAATTCAGCAAAGCCATTTGGAGCTGCGCTCAAAAAGCCAAGACTCTTGTTGTGACTGTAGAGTTTAGGACAAATAATCTTCCTCTTATCATGATATCAGAACCAGGCCAACTGTACTGACTTAAGTATACGCTTGTGCTGGCATCCCGCAGGTTTGTGGTTGCAAAAGATCTATTTTAAGTTCTAGTTGCCAGCAGGAGAATCGGCAAATCAAACATGACAACATCGGTTGTTTGATATTTAACACAACTGTGAGAAAAATAATAAAGTGAAGGAAAGCTTCCAAACAAATTGCTTTAACAAAGGTGAACAACAATGCTCCCATGCAGTAGTTTTCCGATCGATGATATTCATTTAACCATTTAACTAAAGACTTTAAAGTCTAAAATGTACCATCTTTGGTTCTAAACATACTGGGTTTCAATTTTCGCTGAGCTGTTGTCGTGCGTACTTGCACGTTGCTTAGATTTTAGGGCCGTGAAAATGGCTGTTACTTCGAGAAAGATGGTAAAACGAAGCGCACACTGAAATATATTTTTCCCGATCAGCAAAATCACAACAGAGCTAGCCTGCGAGCAGACTCTCCGAGCGAAAAAAAAAAAAGCCGTCGACAGATTAGTTTAGGAATTAAGACGTAAAAATATTCGTTTCATGGCCAGTTTTTTTCGCTAAACTGTTGTCATTCATAGTTAGACGTAACCTTGATTTTTGAGCCGTAAAAATGGCTTTTCCTTAGAGAACAATGGTAAAACGAAGAGCAAAATCACAACAGAGCCGTACATGGATTTGATACATGGAAATTCAAGTGACAACCGGAAATGAATTGAATTGGTTGAAGTGTTATCATCCGCTTTACGCTGTGGGGGGGGGAGGGGGGGGGGGGGGGGTGAAAATCTGCCAAAAAAAAGCGTTTGTGTAGATCTTATCTTCTTTCACGCGTATTATCGTCCTCCATTCCACGTAGGAAAAGCCTAAAACTCAGGTTAATTTATCATAAAAATCGATAGCGTAATACAATGAAGCTTTTAAAATGATGTAAGTACGAGAGAGAGATAGAGGGGGGGGGGGATTAACAGCGGATGTAATTTTTTTTTTTTGGTTTCCACGTAGATGGGCCTATGACCGGAGGAGCTTATAATTGGTGGGTGGGGGGGGGGGGGGGGGTTATAACCGGAATTTTACGGTATACTGTAAGCTGCTTGCTTGTGGTTAGCTTTTACTACGGATTGCTTGCGATTAGTTTTCACTCGTGATCTTTCTTACTTGTCAAAGAAGAATAGTGCCGTTCGCCTGACAGTATATAATATGACAAAACAAAATGAAATTCAATTTGAAATGTGTGATTCCAAATAATGAAAATACTACCCACACAGATTACCGAGGATCAAGGGTACTGCACTCGTTTCAAATTCTATAAACTATATAAAAAACAGCAAATTTGATGACCCTTGCAAAAAAATAAACGTCACACAATGCATGCAGAAGCGATGACGTTTCACAAGGGGTCTTTAATAATTTTCGGGACATTTGTCAAAAAATTAAGGTAAATAAAAGTAGCTGACAACTTCTGTGCTGAGTGACTGTTCAACAAAAGCTGCATTATCTTGGCGTGACATCCGATATAAGATATACAATGCAAGGTCAAACGCTGTCTTGAAATTCCTTACACCTTTTGTTTTAAAAGAATGGAAAGATTTCTGTTTACTAAATCTTATAGAACGTATCATATAATTTGTCTCTTTTGTTTATACTTTAAATTAGTCCTTTCTAACTGCCCAGGAGTATTTTGCTTTGAGTTCTACGCGACGATTTCTTGTTGAGTTGACTTGATTCCTTTCCCAGTCCTATTCGGTTCGGTCCATCCAACAGACAACAGATCCCGTCCACTTGCACGAAGACATTAAGCGATGACGTCATCGCTAAAAAAAAACCAATCGTTGGCTCATAAGGGCCCTTTGATTATTTACGATACCTCTGATCGGTCCAAACAAAAATTACCGGTGGATGTTGAAACTGTTGAGACCTCAAATGTAATAAATGTCCCTAAATGTAATAAAGGTCCTAAGTGTAATAACTTTTGGTCCTAAATGTAATAAAGGTCCTAAGTGTAATAACTTTTGGTCCTAAATGAAAGAAAGGTCCTAAGTGTAATAAACTTATGGCCCTAAATGTAATAAGGGTTGTAAGTGTAACAACGTTTGGCCCCAGTGAGCCACACACAACATTAAGTAGCCAATTTGGAAGCCGCTAAACGACGACCGCGTCCACTTACACAGACATACCTGCTGACAGCGAAGTCAACCAAGTACAAGAGAGGTCACGAACAATATAATGATAATGATGATGAGGAGGACGATAATGAACTCGCTGAGAATGCTACCAATCAAATCGAAGAGATAAGTAATGAGGAGTATGATGATGATCACATGTCCACCGGCAGAGCTGTCAATCAAGCAAGATCGAAGTCTTGAGGAATTTCATGATGATGATGTGCAAGGCGACAGCGCTGGCAATCAAGAAGAAGAGATAAGCCGAGATGAAAATGATGATAACAATACTGTTGACAGCGCTGCCAAGAAGAAGATGAAGAGGAAGATTATGATAATGATGACGACGATGATAAAGTGACTTGACCTTGCATTAACTCGAACTAAATTTAGTGTTATCACTACCAGTAGTTCCCTTTGTCAGCTTTGTTACAACCATCGGGTCACTGCACGTAATGGCTACCATAGCATGCGCAAGTTATGCAAAGAATTTGGCACAAGCAGCGGACTTGTATTGGCTCTTATATAATAGCAAGTCCTAAATTGATCCTGTTTATAGGAACTGGAACTTGGATGTTTGTCACCAATATATGGTGGAAATGGCAAAGCAAAAAGTGATAAGAAGACGATCATTTTGTTTTTACATTTAGATAAGAAATCAGAGAGGTGTGTTTACTAGATCTTCAGACTCTCGTCTGTTTCTTTTTGGTTTAGATACCGATAGTAATTAGTTGTTTCCTCTATGTATTAATAGTTCTTGTTACTCCCGTTAATTCAACACGTAGTTGCCGTACTACTTTGAATCCTCGCATACTCAGTAAATAGACTATAAATTGTAAACTTAAAATATTAATATGATCGAGCATTAAATTGACATTGGTCAAAATGTACCACTTTTGTGTTACACTAATTAACTACTGTTGTTGTTGGGCACTGGCGAATAAGACGTGCAAAATATAGTGAAATTATGACACTTGCTGAAAGCCTTCCATTTTATTGGATTCTGATAATTTTATATTTGGTACATTCTGATCGGGATCACCGAAGTACATCTTTTGCTTTCTTGCCTTTGTATAAAAACGTGCAAAAAAGCCAAACAGTTAAATCTTATTTATTTATTTATTTATTTATTATTTATCATAATGACTTCATGTTGAGCTGAAGCTAATTGCTGTTATCATACTCGAGACCTTTGTTTCATTTAGAGTCGAAAGTTATTACCCTTAGGACCATTATTACATTTAGGACCAAAAGTTATTACACTAATAAGACCTTTATTACATTTAGGACCAAAAGTTATTACACTTAGGACCTTTATTACATTTAGGACCAAAAGATATTACACTTAGGACCTTTATTACATTTAGGGACATTTATTAGATTTGAGGCCTCAACATCCGAAATGACTTTCGACTATTTTCGGCTATCTAATGTTAATCACAGTAAAATATGGCCGATACAATAACTGCCGTGTAAGAACATATGAAAGTGACTCTGAAGTTACTGTTCGCCGATTGGGCAAAACAATACAAAGGATTTATTTTGCTCAATCAGGAGCCAGCATTCGTACAAAGGCTTGGAAATGGTCTGGAGAGACTTGTTTCCCAGGGGCTCTTATACTTTTATAGAAAACTTTTGCACTACGATTTCTGCCCGGTTTACTTCGTTTCGCCCCAACTAACTACCCCTGGGTCTCCGAGGATGCACTTGATGATACTATATCATAAAATGCAGAAAAAATATATATACTTAGAAAATTTTTGTGTGGCAAATACATGAAAGCCTGACTACGATTCAAGTTTAATTTAAGTTTAGCAATGCAATGTCTGGCATGCAAAATATTTTCGATTAAAGTTAATGTTTGCTGAGTGCCAAATTTTGTTGTCAACACCAAAAATTTCTCACCTTGCTAGATGGTTGAACTTCTTTGTAAGCTGCTCTAAACCTCACTAGATCTACTCTCTTTATATATTTTGTTGGTCGCTTATAATGTGTAACCCTTTTTCTAAAATGCAAATATACCAAAATAACTGCAGTAATTTCATATCCTTGACACAGTGTACATTGTAGTTTTAGCATACTCTACACAAGAATTTATGCTGCTGTATTCAAAAAATAGATTTCCTGTTGTTAAATTGTTTAACTTTTTTTTTCACTTTAGTGGTGTGATCCAAGAAGAAGTATCAACACATGGTCAAATCGTGATGGTGTGGCTTGTGATGACAGTGATAAGTGCACACGTGGAGACACATGTCGCAGTGGCCAGTGCACAGCCACACCTTTCGCTTGTAACTCAGATTGTCAGTACTGTAATGGCAACAGCTGCAGTCTAAAAACAGGATTTGGATTCGTGAACAACAAGTGCACATGCAAGATAGCAGGTAACTAAATTGTTATAGTAATTACAGAAAGTGTTGCAAATTGTTATTAATCATAGAAGGTGTTGCTTCAGAGCTCCCACTGAATGTTTATTTATTTGAACCCCTCTGCATTCCTCCAGAAATTCTAGTTAAGCTTCAAATTTTTCTTAAAAAATTGTGGCAGTCCTCTCCCCCTCACCATCCTTGTTACAAGTACATGTTAGTTTGCATTTCATTGACTGCATGTGTTCCAGGAAACATCCATAACCCTTCCCATAGAAGGTTTTTCAATTCAAACCCAGCCCCACCTCTTCAGAATTACAGTAAGTTGTAAGTCCCCTACCCTCCCCCCTGCCCCAGGCCCCCTGAACTGGAATTTCCATGCAGTGACCTTCATTGTGGCTGCTATGGATGTTCCTTGGGACTGCACAAGCTTTTCTTAGACCATACTAGGTATTGGTACTGGTTTACAGAAAGCATTCTGTGTCAATTCAGTTTCTGCTTACAGGTCAGGACTATGGCCATCAGACTGTAAATCCATCTAACCAGTGTCAGTGGTGCGACTTGTATGATGCAACCCCTCGTGCTAACAGTGCTTGGTCTAACCGCCCCACAGTCCCATGTGATGATGCAAACAAATGTACGAAACAGGACACCTGCAAAGCTGGCAGGTACATGACTGTATATGTTGTTTTTTAATATTACCCTTGGTACAGTTCAGTATTTTCTTTGGTCTGGCTACATGTAAATGGTACTACATGGAAATGAATATAAAAGAAAGGACAATACCAAATTTTACCAAAGGTAAAATTAATGTTTAAAAGTAACTTCAAAAGAGCATTTGAAAAAAATTAAAAGACCAATGCAGGAGATCAGAGAACTTTAGAGACAGCATGTATATTTTAATTTTAATGCTCTTTTGAAGCTACTTTTAAACATTAATATTTGTAATATACATGTAAATTACATGTAATGATTGATAGTGATGTTACTACTATACATACAAATGTATAACAGGGCTGTGGGTAGGTACTCAGAAGAACATGTACAGATAATATCCCTGGTATGCAAGAACCTTGCAAAATCCTTAAGGATCTTTATCTCTTTGATAAGCAATATTCAAATGGAGGGTAGGTACCAGTTGTGAGCAATGTTGGCAGTAAGCAAGACGGCAAAGCTGTTCAAAGCAAGCCACGAGGGCAAACCTCCCTGGCAATGATCAGTCAAATGCACATGCGCATGGCGATCATCTGATGCCCAACAGAAATCCACCAGTTAACTATGATTATTGATAATCTAATTTAAAGAAAAATGCTTAGAATATCTTTGAAAAAGCTCTTCTCAAAGTCATTAACAATTCATCAAGTTAAAACAAAGAAAATCATAACTGTGAGGAGGTTTGGATACCTGGTCTTAATTATTAACATAGATTTAATTTTTAAGATTTTATTTCTCCACTTCATTTTGATTGAGACAGTGTCTCATCGGCTACTGTATTTACTCGAATAAGCACCAACCCTGAATAAGCACTGCCCTCGAATAAGTGCAGGATGTGGGACAAAAAGTTTATAAGTTTCACCCCCAAATAAGCGATTTGGCACTTATAAGAGGAATTTTGTATAACTAAAAAACACTACTTTTCATCAAAAGCGATGTTCTTCAGTTCAAAGTGACGTGTCACCACTCTCTCCATTAAGTTTTCTATTCAGAAAGTGCCAGAGGAGACGAATGGTGACAATCAAAAGACATTTCTGTTCATTACTGTAAAAGTTTTGTACAGATAGAAAATATTTGTCATGTCCAATTTTTAAATAAGCAACACCCTCAAATAAGCGCCTTATTTGAGGCGAAAATTTGATAAGCATTGCAGGGCTTATTATTTTGAGTAAATACGGTATCCAAACACCTTGAATGTCGTCAAAAATTCTTTGCTCCACGTTGTATTTTCAACTCTCCTCAGTGTTTGGATATCACTATGAAACACCGTATCTCGTGTTTGATATATTACTTCTCAAATTCATTAATAATTCAACAAGTTGAAACAAAGGCAATCAGAACTGTGACGGTATTTTGGATATATAAACAATAGCCTCCATTTGGCGCAAAAATATGCATGGATATTTGTCCGTGGACATCATCTATTCTGAGAAGCGAACAGTTTTTTGACAGCAAAACTCGAGGAAAACTGTGAACTTCGAGGAACAGATAATGTCCGAGGACAGAAATCTGTGCATATTTTTGAAGTCAAATGGAGGCTTTTGTGTTTATCAACCTTCAAATATTTTTTCTAAAGGCCGTATTAATTCTGTCGGTGCTCAAAATATTGTTAGTCTATTCAAATTGCGTTGTTCTTTTCATTTTAATAATTTATTCGGGATGAACACTAAACGTGCAAACGTTATGGGCTGGTACAGATCTAGAAGTTATTCGTTTTTGTTTAATTCATCTTGAAAGTTGTTGAAAGTCTTGTTAAGCCCTGACATTGGTCGTTACGAGCACTCGTTCGGGTGAAACGAAAATCCTTAAAAACGCGAGAAAAAAAATGATCTGGTCAAGCGGATTGTGGTTTTAGTATAAGTACATGAAAGTCTTGCAACACACAAAAAATAAGCGAAATCTATTTTTCAAGCCAGATCGACCAGACCGCTTTTACAGAGACCGTCTCTTAATTTCTCTGTTTTATCCTTAATTTTAGTTTCAATTGAGAAGTTATATCAAATTCTTAAGAGAGGGTGTCATCACATTTCCAAACACTTTAGCATTTGTCAAAAATACTCCACTTCCCTCTCTTCTTGGTGTTTGGAAATGCAATGAAGCTCTATCTTGTGTTAGATATCTTACTGGTACATGTACATGAACGATCTTAGCACAGGTCCTTGCAGATGCATAAAAGATGATGACCCAATAAAGGATGGTCAATATGATTTCTCAAGGATCCCAAATGATGTACAAATGTGTACATTGTAAAATGTTATTTCCCGCCATATGTCACATGTTTAATTATTATTTCTGTTGAGATACATGCGCTTGAAATGTCTTCTGTGTCCTCTGTTTCAGGTGTTCAGGGCTGGGTTACTCTTGTCAATCATCTTACCCTTCGTCAAGTTGTATCAAGACTTCTGAGTGTGTTGGTGATGGAACTTGCAAATATACAGTGAGGTCAAGTGGAACTATATGTCGACCTGCTGTTGACATTTGTGATGGGTCAGAGAGGTAAAAACAACTGCTGTACATGTAAATGAGAAGTGTTATCGAGCTTCTCTCAGAGTAAACAACCCATGCAGCCTGACCTATCAATAAAAAAATCAATGATCGGAAATTAATTGATCAATCGATAACAATCAATGATGGTTAGTTAACCGGCCAATCAATGACCAATTGAAAGTCACAAATTAAATTTCCTTAATTACATTGATTGCTATAGATTGCCATTTATTGCTATCGGTTGCCATCGATATCTCGCAGCATGCATGGGCATCCCATGGCCAGGATATCTGAATATAGATTTATGCAATCCTGAAACGACTGATCACGAGCGCACAATGTCTGAAGAGCAGGCAGAAGAAAGAGATGTGAATGAATAAATGAGGTGTTGATTGCTTTTAAGAGTCACTGAGTTGATGTAATAGCACCCATATTGAGTTGAGCCAAAACAAAAAACGATCGATGAAAATTGATGACAATCCACAAAATTTTAAGTCATCGATCGGTCATCAAATTTCCAATATCAATTGATTAATTGACCTCGATTGATGGATGATTATCGATTATTGTTCCATCGATTGGTCAGGCCAGGCAAACAAACACATAGAAAACAATTGAATACTTCAACATCTCTAATTTTTGCTATATATAATCAACTTTGAACTTGATAATGGTGGCATGGATTTGGAGTCATCAAAACGTCGTTATTGTTTTCTGTACAATCAAGAAACAGTAAAGTATGTAAATACACGTAGCCGCCATTTAAATTTCACAGCGGGAACTTACTTTGTGCAATGGATGCTGGCACTGTGTAGTTTAGTCAATTGCGATACTCCTTATAAATGACATGCCATTTTTGCATCAACTTGTATTGTTCGACAATTGGTTTGATGGGTTCGATTTGATATAAGCAATCAACAGTTACATGTATAGGCGCAGGGCAATAGGAGTGGACCCATGTGTACTTCAGAGTCTATATTTTCAATAGAGCACACCTACAGCTCCGCTATGCAGCTAGTCAAAGCACTTACACCATACGAACAATCAGCCACAATATCATGTGAAGTTGCAAGGTTGAGGCATGACAATACACCCACACTTAAGCACAGCATGTTTCTGTTATTTGCTCAGCTGCAATATTAATTTCACGTACATGTATATTAAGATTATGTCACATGCTTTTTGTTCACAAGGTGTAATGGTGTCCTCGGAACCTGTCCTGGAGCAGTGACAGATAAAATTGTCTTGAAAACTGGCAAGCTGCAAATAATGGACTCCAAGTTCCAGTCAGCTAGCGCCTACCAGTATATCACTGATAGGTTATTCCTGAAAGTATCTGGATTTTCAGTGTCATGTGGACGACTCAATCTCAGATGGTCTGTTCTATCAGGAAGCTCATCTTGCTCTTTTAATTCGCCTGTCAGTGGTACTCTGCCAGACACCAATGCACACCAGACCATTACTGGCCTGACACTTCAGGATAAAACGACATACAAAGTCTCTGTAAAAGCATCTGATCTCAGAGACAAAACGCATCAACTTGTCTGTAGCAGTGTTATAGTGGTGGATACATCAAAGCCACACGGTGGGTGGATTCGTGATGGGCCTGGAGCTGATCGGAGTTACCAAGCCTCTACATTGTTGCAGGTGAACTGGGGAGGAGTGCAAACAAGACATGGTGTTGCCAAGTACGAGTGGAAAGTACTTCTTACTTCATTTAAGACTAATAAAACCAGCGAGTTAAAGCCTTTTACCAGCAGAAATCTGAACACCAATGCAGGGAAAACTTTCAACAACATAGCAGATGGTTCAAGAGTGAGATTCGTTGTTCGAGCGTACACTAAAGCAGGACTGTTTTCTGACCTTACTAGCAATGGTGTTATCGTTGATGCCTCGCCACCAGTACCTGGAAAGATATATGATGGCAATCAACTTGGTGTAGACTTGAAATATGCTAAATGGACAAACACATTCACTGCAAATTGGGGCCGTTCTACTGATCCACATTCTCCTATTTCGCAATACACTTGGGCGATACAGCGACTAGGCGCTGGACTCATTACTTCATTTAAAAGTACAGCACTAAACCGCTCTCCTACAGCAACCAAACTGAATCTAGTTTCTAAAGAAAGCTATTGTGCAGTCGTCAGAGGTTATAACGAAGCTGGTCTGTACACCCAAGTCAAGTCCGACTGTGTGCTGATCGACCATGATGCTCCACAAGCTGGCACTGTTAACGATGGACACTTAAGTGATGTAGACTACCAATCAGACGATACCATGATAGCAGCGAATTGGAATGGTTTCACAGATGGGAGCAAAGGAAGTGGAGTCGTGGAATACCAATACAAGATAGCAGATGGCAGTGGAAACATAATTGTTCCTTGGACTTCAGCAGGAAATTCAACCAACATTACACATGACGGGTTGACTTTGACAAATAAGGCAAAGTATTTCGTGACTGTAAAAGCATTTGACGCTGTGGGTCTGAACACTGACGTCACTACTGATGGGGTTACTGTGGATACAACTCACCCAGTTTTCACTGGTAAGGTTCTAGTAACAGGTGAGGATGACTTCATAAATGGAATCCCATGTGTCTACATACCAAGTGTATCATCAGTATCAGTGCAGTGGGTTGGTTTCTCCGATGCACACAGTGGACTTGATCGATACGAGTGGGCTGTAATCCCTTCAGACACATCACCATCTAGCTCTGACTTCAATGCTGTGCCAGGCTCTAATCTGCCAACATCTGCAACCTTCAGTGGATTAAAATTATCTCCGGGTAAACGTTACTACTTCATAATAAGAGCCTACAATGGAGCCAAATTGTTTAAAGATGCGTATTCAGTCGTTGTCATACCTGATGTCACCCCTCCTTCCCCTGGAGATGTGTTTGATGGGCCAACTCCCGAAGTAGACATCGACTATCAGGCTGACCTAAAACATGTTTATGGTTCTTGGACAAAGTTCCCAGAGCCGCACACTGCTGTTAAGCAGTACTACTATGCTGTTGGAAGCTGTATGGCAGGAAACTATCACGTAACAGGAAATGGATTCATTCGCCTTGAACCTCCGAAGGCAACTTCTTTTATGTTGACGAACATTACACTGGTTAACGGCCAAAAGTATTGCATTAAAATAAAGGCTGTAAACAAAGCAGGTCTTATTAGTTCAGAAGTGTCTTCAGATGGCTTTATTGCCGATGTAACACCTCCAAATGTGTACAAGGCTAAAGTGCGTGACGGCAACACTGGTACGGATATCGATTATCAAGCCAGTAACACAGCATTGTCAGCAGAATGGGATGGTTTTGTGGACTCCGAATCTGGGATTCAATATTACGAGTATGGAGTGAGCCGAAGTCGCGGTGGTACACCCGATATCTTTTCATTTCGAAGCGCTGTTCTGAACACTTCAGTTACTGTAACTGGCCTATCTCTGACTGATGATGTCTATTACATCATCGTCTGTGCTGTGAACAATGCTGGACTTCGTAGATGCATCAGTTCTGATGGTGTGCTCATTGACCTGACCCTTCCAAGCCATGGTGTGGTGCATGATGGGATAATCGAACCAGATCTGAAGTACCAGTCTTCCCTGTCAAGTATGGCTGCAAACTGGGAAGGAATCTGGGACTTGGATAGTGGTGTTGAGAAATTTGAATGGGGTATTGGAACGAGTAAGCATGACAAAACTAGTATTCAAGACTACACAGATGTTGGTCTCTCAACACATGTCAAAAGTCAAACAGTTATTAGTTTAGTGAGTGGCACAAAGTATTATGTGCATTTGAAAGTGACAAATCAGGCTGGAGCAATCAGGGAACTTGTTTCAGATGGTGTAATAGCAGATGGAACTCCACCAATACCAAGTACAATCTATGCAGGCTTTGGGTCTCAAAATGAATGGAAACACAACCTCCAAGAGAATACCTTCTACTCGGCTACGGCATCAAGCATTGCAGTTTACTGGAACAGATTCTCTGAGCCTGAAAGTGAAGTTTGGTTCTACAAGTGGGCCATTGGTACAAGCAAATGTGGTACTCAGGTTCAACCACTCGTCAACATCGGCCGATCAAACTACGCCAACACTACTATGATAGACTTGGTCTTTAGATCGGGAGTGAAGTATTACGTCACTGTGATATCAAAGAACCTAGCTGGTCTCTTGTCACAATCATGCTCTGATGCAATTGTCTTTGACAGCACTCCGCCTATTCCAGGAAAAGTTCACGTTGGGCAACTACCAAGTAAAAATGGGAGAACATTTGTCAGTAACAAGAGTGTCATTATTTTGTGGGACAAATTTGCAGATGCAGAAAGTGGAATAAGAAGTTGCAACATTTCAGTTCTTGACAAAGCTGGGAGTGTTGTCTTCTCTGCAGTAAGGAATACTTCATCAGGCAATTTCACTCTACCTAGCAGCATAAACGTTCCGCAAGGCGAATACAATGCCAGCGTAGAATGCATAAACAATGCAGATCTTACATCTTCGTCATCTTCAATATTCGTCATTGATAACACACCACCCATTGAGAATGGACCTATTATAGCAGGTGTATCACGCGACCACTCTTTCCAATATCAGTCAGACACAAGTTCAATTACAGCATCATGGCCTTCATTTACAGACCTTGAAAGTGGTATAGAGAAATACTATTTTGCCGTCGGCACTATGCCTTACCAAGACGATGTTGTTGGTTTTGAAAACATATACTTGGCCACTCGTATAACCAAGAACGACCTTGGTCTTTTGCATGGAGATACGTACTTCATCACAGTTCTAGCAACAAACCAGGCTGGATTAAGCTCAAATATTTCGTCACTTGGTCTCATAATAGATACATCTTCGCCGCTTGCCGAGAACTACGATGTCGGAGATGGTTTAGGTGGCAAAGATGTAGACTACTTCTCCCCTAATGTGGAATTATCGGCGCATTGGGAAAACATCACAGATCCCGAGAGTGGCATCATGCAAAGCGAGTACTGTTTGGGGACCAAACCACAAGGCTGTCAGATTAAACCAATGACAAGCACTGGGACCAACAAATCATTTACTTGCCCAGAATGTAGCGCGCGTGAGGGAGAGAAAGTGTTTGTGATAGTCCGCGTGACTAATGGTGCAGGTCTATCTAAAACAGTTACCTCTGATGGAATGCTATTAGATGCCAGTCCTCCGAAAATGGGTGATGTCATTGATGGAAGCCACATTACTGGACTTGACTACAATATTGTACTCGAGGATTGGAATATTTCAATGTCTTGGTTTGGTGGGGAGGATGCTGAAAGTGGTGTGCGATCATGCAGATGGGCCATTGAAAATACCGATGGAGTCATTTTGTTTCAAAAGAACATCACCAACAACTTCATTTACGAAAAAAGAAATGTTTTCTCAAACAACCAGACGTACAGAAATCTTCAGTTCATTAGAAACATGACTTACTATAGTGTGTTGACCTGTTTAAATAAAGCACAGTTAGAAGCCACTGTGCGGTCTAATGGCTTCTGGGTAGAACCTATTTGGCCGATTCCAGCTCCTGTTAGAGATGGCTTAGTCCTGGAGACAGACCTTGTTTATTTATCCAATACTAAAAGAGTTGGTGCCAACTGGGACCCATTTTATGCGGACAACCGGGATCCTGTTGTCGACTATAAGATGTCTATCGGGACCACTGCGGGCAACGAAGATGTTCTTCACTTCACAAGTGTTGGCCTGAAAAGGAGTGTTGAAAAGGACTTGGCTCCAGATATTCCAGATTTTGATGTTCTGGAGACTGGTACAATGTACTTCATAACCATAAAAGCTACGACGTTAAGTGGTCTAAGTTCGATGCAACATTCTGATGGATTCACTGTAGATCCTAGCCCACCACAAAAGACAGAAGTTTCAGTGTCACACAAAGTCATCGATCAAGGAATGCGAACTGTTGAAATAAGTGTTTCGTGGAATGGTGTTAGAGATGACGAAAGTGGCGTAAGTAGCAGTGGGTATTGCCTTGAGGAAACTCCTGGCACTTGTGGAAGTGGTCTTGTTCCAGCAGGTGCTTCTACGTTTGGAACAATTGGCCCTTTCAGACCTAAACCATGGGCTGAGTATTTCATCACAGTTGTAATTGTAAACGGGGCTGGTCGTAAAACAGTCATGTCATCAACGCGGCTTGTTTTTGATACTACATCTCCAACTGTGGGTACTGTTATTGATGGTGTCGGCCACGATATTGATTTCATTAATTCTACAAATTTCTTGTCAGTTGAGTGGGAAGGTATCGAAGATGAAGAGTCTGGTGTCGCTAGCTGTTCATGGGCACTGATCGAACAGTCAGCTTCCCATAATCGATCTGTATTTGGAAATGACACTGTTGTGTTAACAAGAGCCGTGGAAAGCGAAGGGAACCTTACCCAAGCAAATCTTAGTCTTGTCCCAGGCGCTCGCTACATCAGTCAAATCACGTGCACCAATGGTGATGGCTTCAGCAGCACTTCCTCCTCTGATGGTGTTATTGTAGATGTTACGCCACCAAATGCTGGTGAAGTGCACGATGGATCATCTTTACTAACTGATGTTCAATATCAGTCATCAACAACGTTGGTGCAGGCAGTATGGAGTCCCTTTGAAGACCACGAAAGTGGAATCATGGAATACCGCTGGGGCCGTGGAATCACTCCTGATAACACGGATGCTATGAATTTTACGACGGCAGGAAAAATGACATCAGGAAAGGCAGACGTGTTACTGACCCATGGTGAGAGGTATTACGTCACAGTGGAGGCTGCAAATGGCGCGGGAATGAGGTCACATGGTTGGTCTAGTGGTTTTGTAGTAGACATCACTCCTCCTGAGTTAACTGAGGTAATAAAAAAACTGTTTTCGTATATTACAATTACAACAGAAATCAAAATGCTTACGAAGAAGAGGTCATTTTGAACAATTTATTTGAATATCTTAGGCAAACCAAGATCTTGTTCGATGCTTGCAAGCGAAGCATTTTACTAGTTAAAAGAGTACTTGCGTCTCGGTGAAAGCAATCCTATAGAAACAATACCATAAGCTTTCAACTTTCCGACAAAATCAAGCACAGTAAAGGTGGTCTCACAAAATGCTTTATATACTGTTTTAGGAAAGCATTTGAGTCTCGATCATTTCGTTGGGACCCTACACACAGGCGCACGCCATGACTGACATCGCGTGAAATGTATTTTTTTTTCCGTCTGGTCTCCGACTTAGTCAATACGTTCATAGTATTTTTCAGCTAGAAACATTTTCAATACCTTCCTGTGACGGGTTCCTTTTAGGGTAAAATTATCATGCCGAATATTGGTTAACACCGAAATAAAAATCAAGTCGTTGATGGCACCAGGCCGGAAAGGAGAAATGTGTTCCTTGCAATTCTTACGTACTTTCCTTGGGGACGGCCGGTGGGTGGGGGGGGGGGGGGGGGGGGGAGATCTTGTTTACCAATTACAAAAACTGTTGCGGCTAAACAAAGATACGCCCATTCTTGTCCTGGCAGGTCACTGCTGGTTCAAACCTGTGGATTGGTCCTACAGACGGTGTGCGCGCCTCCTGGAAGTCACGAGACCTCGAGAGCGGGATACAAAAAACAGAATTTTGTGTTGGTACATTACCTGTGGGATGCCAGATAAAATCCATGACCGAAATACTCCAAAACACAACAAACGTGACATGCAAGGACTGCCGCTTGAGCCATGATGGGACGTACTACCTCAGTATAAGAGTAACAAATGGTGCTGGCCTTTTTACTGTGATTGCAACAAACGAAACAAAGGTTGATCTGACGGCCCCCTACCTCGGTGATATTGTCCCGCAGTTTTACTTCACATCATGCATTACAAATTGTACCCTGGTTTCAAATATCACTGGTACCCAGGATGACGAAAGCGGTATCAGACTGTGCAGCTATGCCATAAGAAACAGTACGGACTTTGTGACTGACTTTATTGATAACGGCTTGAGTACGACTGTGAAGGCCATAGGTCTGCAGTTACATCCTGGAGAAAGCTACTACACTGTTGTGAGATGTGAAAACAATGTTGGACTTGCCATAGAGAGCGTGTCTTCTGTAGTCATTGTTGACAACACACCACCTTCAAAGGTATGCTTAGTTTTTTTTTTTTTTTTTTTCCACTCAGTGCTTTAACTCGTGTAGATTGTGTTCGAACATTTTAATGTATTGACTCAGGGAAGGAATCCTTTCCCCACTTTTCTGTAAAATACATGTACATGTACTTGGACCATCACTACGAAGTCCCAACGTAGTACGCTTGTTTGATTTTCAGGTATTGAATTATGGAATGAGTTCATTTTCCCCGTATTTATTCAGTCCTCTTGGAACAACGCTTTATTGGCCAATGTTATCCTTAGTTAATTCTATTTCGTACGTGGATTTGAAAATGCATGCTTAAGACGGGATCCGCCAGGACTTGGAGTGGTTATTGGACAAAATTATGTACCAAAATTATTTACACCTTATTGCAAGCTTTTGTGTTACTGCTTCAAATATCTTATCAAAAGAAATCTTTCCTAACAACACCAAACATCGAAAACCGATTTCGAAGTTCCGCTGAATTCCACTAAATCGCTTAAAAGACGTGAGCTTTTGCCTATAGCTTGTGAACTTTGAATTTCATTTTCTCAGGCTCTGAAAAGAAATTGTTGTACCAAAATTATTTACACCTTATTGCAAACTTTTGTGTTGCTGCTTCAAATATCTTATCGAAAGACATCTTTTCTAACAACACCAAACACCGAAAACAAATTTCGAATTTCCCACTGAATTCCACTGAATCGCTTAAAGACGATTTTACAAAATGGCTGCACGTGAGAATTTGCCTATACCTTGTGAACTTTTAAATTCATTTTCTAAGACTCTGATAAGAAGTTGTTGTCGGTGTTATCAGGGATTATTACTTACATCTTTACCTTTTATTTGGGGTAGAAAATAACGCAATAGGATTTAAATTATTCTGGTAGTCGATTTTTGTCCAACTTAAAAAAATATTACTCGACGTCCTGGTGGATTCCGTCTTAAAATCTGTTCGTGCATATACACTTAATTAACAATACTCTTTTTTCCATTCTTCTAGGGCTCGGTAATAGTCAGTGAAGACCGCACGCATGACGTTTTTGGAATACATTCCAGTTGTCATCTCTTCAACAAAACACTGCGGGCTCACTGGTACGGTTTTAACGACAAAGAATCCGAGATAAGCGGTTTCCGCGTAGCAGTTGGTAAACAGGCAAACGCTACCGACGTCCTACAGTTCCAAGAAGTTGGCTTGGTGACAAACGTTACTCTGCCTTTGACCAACATCAGTTGGTTGTTTGATGGTGACATCGTCTACGTGACAGTTGAGTCACGCAATAACGCAGGCTTGGTGACGCAAAGTTCCTCACCTCCAACAAGGTTGATTGCAGCTGGCAGTGAGCAGTACTTGAGAGAAGGAGATTTTTACTGTCTGAACGTTTAAGCAACAACACCGATAATAGGAGCAAACTGTTCCAAATTTAATTAAGGATTAATTTGCTGCTCGAAGTCCTTTGAAAATTTATTCAATTCAGTAGTTTCACTTCAGTAGTTTCTATAAGAAAAACGTAATGTTCCTTTAATCAAATACTTTTGCAAGTGGTAGTAAATGTTGTGTGTTTTTCTTTTTTATTAATGAGATTTTCTGCTGATTAACACCGTCAGCTTAGCACCATTTTGTTTTGTTTTGTTTTTTAACCATGTAAGTTTTGAAGTGTTTCGTGGCTGACTTTCAAAAGCGGAAAACGGTAACGGTAACTGCAGTGGAATCCCGATTTCGAACTTCCAAGAGAAACGAAAATTAGACCCGGTAATCGGGAGTTTGAGAAATTTCTCAAAATTGCGGTGTTCGACTGAGTAAAGCAAATCGAAGGGAAACGAGCTTTTGTTTCGAGTGATCGGAAGGTTCCGGCGAGAAATCGAGATTCCACTGTACTCATATTTAGGTTCTGGTTATTGTTTACCACGTTACCATGACCTTGTATGAAGAAGTCGGCTTTTTTTGTAAATGGCGTGGGCATTTATATTAGTGCAGTTTATAAGATACTGTAGCTGTCGTGTCTTGTTGAAAGTTGACCGAGAGGAATACCGCTAAGGCCTTTCTTACGTCAAAAATTTTTAAGACCAATTCTGTTAGTTTGCGCATGCATGTTTATCGATTTTATAGTTTTGTGATTTCGCTTACTTTTTTATATAGCTGGGCTCTTTCAGAGAGTGATTTGAGAGTTGAGGTGTATTCTTTATAGATAAGTCAAGTGACGGGATAATGTGGCTTCTTTTGAGTAATATGTAATTTTGTCGATAAATAAAACTAGTGCCATGCACCAAAGATGAATTTAATTACCGTTGTTATCCTAAAGAGAGGTTTTTACTGTGAGGGTTTCCGCAAATCAGAGCGGTATCATAAGGGGAGTCGTGCTTAGAATAGCCTGCAGAACAGGCGATTATTTAGTTTGCGGGACGCGCGAAGCGCGACGTGAAAAACTAAATAAACCGCCTGTTCTGCAGGCTATGTTTTGTATAAAAGCTACACCTTTGGACAATATTTTTATTTGGTAACAAAACGAAAACGGTATGAAAGCTTGAGACTGCAGGGACAAAACGGTATAACGTAAAGATCAGTTCTTTTTGCTGTGTCACGATGTTGGGCTGTTCACATTGGTGACATAAAACATCGACATGGGGGACATTTTTCGTTTGCGTGACCTTGCCGTTTTGTATGTGGACCATACCCGTGCGCGTGAGATGTGGTTTGTTTTTGATCATAATTAGGCCCCAACTTCGTAGATGCTCGCCCCACATGGCATGGGGGATTCCCCTCTCTTCGACGTTACTCGACACACCACCTGGAGCTTTCGCCTCCGGCCAGCCTCCCGCTCTTTGAAGAGAAAATGCGGTCTCTGCAAAGACAGCTAACGGAGACAGATAAAAGCGTGAGAAAAACAAAAAACAAATAAAAAACAAGTCATTTAAATGTTGGCAAATGTTTCACCAGATAGATTATATTTAAGCTTTTGATTCTAATCTCGGTGCCTTTAAGCGGCGTTTCAGCAATTGTTAGTTAACTTTGTGACTTGAACTTATAAACAGTCATGCATAGTTGATTTTATCTGCAGGATAAAGTTTAATCCGATTTCGTGCAAATTTGTCTTATATGTAGACAACAAAATACAAGTGTAGAACACTCGCTGATTACTCTTGAAACAAACTGCTCACTTGAAAAATCTTGTGCTAAACATCATCAGTCCATTTTACTGCGTCATTATATTGTATTGTCTGGTCCTAAGCCATATGCCCCATCATACGTCTATACTATAAAAGTTATAAAATAACGAATAGCTAATCTGACTGTAAATCTCCGACACTTCAGGACATCCATAACACAAGAAGTGATACAACGTTTCCGGCTTAACTGTTCTTAATTCATGATGGCTTGCTTGAATAACATATTTTTGTCAATGAGTCAACAATTCCTGCACTTGGCAGTGAAACATTCTTTTACAGGAAAAACAAGTAACTGAAATTTCTCACGCTAATAGGCTATTTCCGAGTTGCCTTTTGCTTCAGTTTCAAAATGAGTCTTCGCGTGACACTACTCTTATGAAAATGTGTGATTTACATAAATATGGGCGTGTAGGTGAAACTCAATTTCATATGAATGGTTTCGCACGAAGACTCGCTTTGAAAAATAGGCAAAGGGTGACTCGGAAGTGGCCTCTTTTTTGCGAAAGCGTTTCTTTATCACTAACAACACAAGGAAACCCGGCGATGAACACTGTTATGGTCAAAGTTATGGCCAAAGGCACTATCTCAAATGTTATACTCCTTGCTTTATGCACCTTTTCTGGGTTGCAGAGTCGAACTGGTTTTGTCATTTCCCAACTGGAAAAATGCATGCATGTAGGCATAGCTAGAAGCAGCGCTGAATCAGTGCTGAAAAGTTCGACAAAACTTTCGCTGATTGCGTCAGCTTTTCAAATTTCACCCGTCCGTACTCTTATTGACAATAAAAATTAGGTAATCAACGCGCGAGAATTCGCTCAGTTATTGTAAAATCGGTATTTACTGTGTAAAAGAAATGTAAAGTAACATTTCCCGTTTTTCCGCGCGAATAAAATAACGCGAGTAGTCGTTGTATGCAACCAGCGGTTTTACCCTCAAACCTTTCATTTTGGCGTCCATTTTGAATTTTTTTCGGCGATGTAAACAAGTTGCGTAAATACTCGATCACAAGTCCTTTACCTGCAGGAAATTTCAGAAACAACTTGGATGTCAGTTAAGGTTAGTTCTATGATTAGAATTCAACTTGAGCAAACAAATTTCTTTGCTGGTAATTTGTATCCCCAAGAAGCAAGAGACACTTGCGTGACTGGATGAATGGAAAGACTTTTTTATTCCTTCGAAATTCATGCCTTGTTATGGTTTATGGTTATGACTTGGTTTTGGATATTTTCTTAATCTCAAATTCAGCAGGGAGCTTCAACGTGCTATTTGAGGGCATAAAGTAGTTTCAATGATATTGTGATATTTTTGTGATATTGTGAATGAACTTTTAAGAGCATTGTTGAACCATATCATAACTGCATTACAATGAGGTTCAAAGGTAGCTGAGATAGTTGATAACAATAAGTGTTTATGTGTACAAGAAACACGTCGTGGGGGTAATTTCTAAGCAGGAGGCGGGGGGGGGGGGGGGGGGAGGGAGCTCGAGAGGAAGGTCAAATTTGGCCAACGTACTCAAAATAGAGGCCCTGCCAGGGTAAATTCCGACAAGCGACATGGGCCAAAAAGTAGCGACAGCGCTCAAACGAAATAGCGACAAACGACTGACGAAGCCAAATTTATCTCGCTAAATTTCCGACAGCGTTGTGTAGACTTGACAAAACGCCGACACGAGACATTTTAAAATTCCGACAAGCGACCTGGGACACCCCCCTGGCAGGGCCTCAAAATATATTGCATTGTAGCTTGGTTGTATTTGAAGATTCTTTTAGTCAAATTTAGTATATTTTGTGAAATTCTAATTGGTGGTTTAGGTAGGCCATGGAAACAAAACATTGAACTGTTGAAAATTTACAATGCAGTCAGTCGTTCATTAACAAGAAATTTAATTTTACCTTGTTGTTAATGCATGAAGGGTTCGTTACACTAGCAGAGGGTAACATCTTCTCATGTTCAAGTGAAATGAACTTTTTGCTGTTTTCAAAATGAAGTGAGCATGTTTTCCATTTCTTAAATACAACCTCAAGACTGCCATATATAATGTAAAGTTTCTTTTTTTTATTTCCAGTCCCTTGAGTTGTACAGTACTAAGACTGAATTAATTTCTCTAAACTTACACAAGTCAATGTACACATGTACCTCTATTATACCAAGCACTCCTTATTGTTACCTACAATTTTTCATTTTAAATTTGAACTTCGCATTTGAATGTACAGGCACATTAATTTTGCAATCTTATCTTGCTATTCTATTAATTTGGAAATACAGTACATGTATTTTGTCTTCCGGGTCACACTGTACCCTCCCCCCACATTTCAGAAACAGGGTAGTGGCAGATCTAGGGGAGGGGCCTGGGCCCTGGGCCCTCTCCTTATTTTTAGTAAAAGACTTTTTAACGATCCCCCCTCCCCACCCTCCTGCAACAAAAGTTTGGTGTACTCACACAAAAAAGGACCCCCCTCTCTTAGTTTAAGGTCTGGATCCACCACTGCAGAGTGGCGTCTTTGTTAGTGTGCACACATTCTGGGTCAGTCCTGTTTTGAAGTCTAAAGATTCACAGGATTTATTGACCAAAAGCATGCCATTGTTATGGTGAAAGACACGGAAATATAGAAAACAATACTTTTGAATAGGTATCAGACGTGGCGCACAGCTGACAATCTTTCAGTATTACGAAGGGAGGTATTCTTGATATGTAGCTTTTTAAATTTTACTCATAGAAAATTGAAGAAAAGTAGAAAAACTCATGTCGTGAGTAGACTTTCTTTTTTCTGCATTGATCGCTTGCACAATGTCACATCACATCTGTGCGCGGCTGAAGTTGACATGGGCAAATAGTAGACGCTAAATTAACTTATCAGAGTGCGTGCTTTACTTGAGTTGTGTCATAAAACCTTGTGTTACGGCAGGACAATGCCATGATGCGAAGAACATATGAAAACTAGCAAAAAGGAGGTCCATGTGCAATATACAATATTAAAATTTTTACCGAAATATGTTTGCAATACCTATTAAATTCACTTAATTTACATGTACATATGCACAACATAGCCATAGCACTGCTATTAATGGTAACTTAAATCGCTGCATTATTTTTAATTTAAATTTCTATTATGATTATAGCCGGCCAGCATTTTGACATGTTTTGCAACACAGATCCAGCCACGCCCTGGTGGAGCAGAGGTCATACTTCACCACTGCTTGGCACTGCTTGCTGCTGTACTTGTCTTTGTAGCAGACTGTCTCTAATACCACACCTGCAAAATCAGTCAAGGCAACGGTGGGTTTACATGGTGTAATAATAGTTCAACGAGTTTCTAAGCTGAATGACTAGTTGAAACTACCACAAGTCATGATGGGGAGCGTGGGACATGTTAGGGGCAGCACCTGAGATGTGCCCTTACTGAACTGAGGTTCCAAATATTTGATGTACTGTGCTCTTGTGTAGCTGGGAGGGTTTTGTTATAGGAGATGTTGCAAAGTAGAGAATCGTCTTTATGTTGAGAAGGTTAACAGTGAAATAGCATAACCATGGAATCAGTGAAGTAAAAATTCGCTCTACACGCATTCTTTGCGACTTTGCGCACGAACCAATCTCCAGCCGTGTTTGTGGTAGCCTTTGGTATAAACGGACTCACACAAATTGCTTATACTCAATCTGATGCGAACGCTGCATTCGCGTTCCTGGTCGCGTTCGCGTTCATGGTCGTACTCCGTATGATAAGGCCTTAAGAAAACGCGCGTTTGTGGTACACCGTGACTGAATTGAAAACACCGACCTATTTTCTTGCATTCCTTGAGTTTACACCTGCGCGTTGACGTCGGTCTTGATCCTGCGTTGCAAGTAACAGTGTTACCAGTTTTTCCGGTTAGTCTATGCCTACAGGTCACTGATCGGCTTTGCACTCCGAATCCACATCCGGCAGAACACTGCCGAAATAAAAGAAAACAAAAAGAATTTAGTACCATGATCATGACATAATATGACTGTGTGCATCAGTGTAGTAATTTTCTTCTGTTTTTCTTAAAGCCCGCAGATAATGTTTTGCGGCATGGTTAGGCCAAGCGATTAACCGAGCCAGTTTTTTAAAAGCATTCTCGAAACTGTAGGCAATGTGCTCAGCAATGTACGAAAACAAGCTTCGTTATTCTGTTCTTTACCAGAAGAAACCCATGAGTAGTGTGCTGGCTAGAAATTATCACTGACTTAAAGTTTTAACTCCCGTATTTAGAGCCGTCTAGGCAAAAGTACATTAACTGCTTCGAAGTCTGTAACAAATATTATATTTACTTTTTAAATTTTCACAATCAGTAAACGTGTGAGGATCCAAACTTCTATAACCAAGTCAATTGTCTTGTTATGCCTGTAGGTAGACTCGCGCCTGATCTTACTATTATCGCAAGAAACACATTTTTACTTACACTTCCCCATTTTCCAGTAGTCCAGTCGTAGCACGATCCTTTAAAGCAGGGTTTCCGTGTGCGAGGTTTTTTCCTGTCTGCACACTTCCCCTCAACTGGACAGCGTACATTCCTTAAACGGAAACCAACCCCGCACAGGGCGTGGCACTGTATATGAGATAAAAATACCATGTTTTATAAGTTACCACAGATCCTATCATTAGTTTAGTGACAGTTTCTATTAAAATCAGGCAGTCATCTAGCCATGGAATCGGTGAAATTTGTGGAATTCGTTTGCAATTTTGAGATGTTATACGTGTAGATTGTTAGTTTCTTCAACTCGTTTCCCACCGAAAAAAGTCAACCATGAAGATAATATAATTGTGATAATGTAAAAGGTGTATCGTTTCGTTAGTTTTGTGTGTAAATGTTCTGCATTTAAAAAATGAAACAAATTCAGTTAGTAATACTGAACTGCAGATTTTATTACCGAGCATTCCAGGTGGAAAGGTTCCCTGATAGCAGAGGCCTCTTTTCAGCTCAGCGAATACAAAGGAAAAGAAGTCTCTGCTAGCAGGGACGTGAAAAGGATGCCCGCTAGCTGATTCCGTTAGCATTAATACTTGCAAATGACATTATATAGGAATATCTTTGCTAGATTCTACTTGTAGTTGTTTGTGCTTGAGGAAGGCAAGCACGGTAAATGTACAGAATTTTAACGAGCAAAAGCACGAACAAATACTTGTGTTTAATAGAATCGCTCGTGATGACTCACTTGAGACCATGGACCAGCCATCCAATTCAAGTAGCACGCCTTTTCGATGCAGTTTTGAACCCCTGAGGGTTTGTCGCTGGGGCACAAATGGCTAGAGCTCTCTTCATTGGTGCCATTTCTGGTTTGATGCATACAGATAACCGAGCGGTACTGAAGACCAGGCCCGCACGTCTTGGAACAGGGTCTCCATGGCGACACTGCCCACCTGCAAAACAATGTACAGCGTAATTCCGAGTCGAGTAGTGTTTTATAATTAAAAAATTCTCGGAAGGATCATAAACGCGTATTTATAATATTACAGCACATATTTTCTCGAGAAAATTAGCTTTTCCTTGGTGATAAAAAGAAAAAATGATTTAGACTAGTTTCCGCATGAAACGTTGAGAATCGCGGTGGCCAAATGGTTAGTGCGCCGGACTACGGATCGAGCGGTCCTGTGTTGTGTTCTTGGGCAAGACACTTCACTCTCATAGTGGCTCTCTCCAACCAGCTGTATAAATGAGTACCAGCGAATTATATGCTAGGGGTAAGCTTGCGATGGACTAGCATTCCATCAAGGGGGATGTAGAAATACCCCTGGCAGCTTAATGCTAGAGAAACCGAGATAAGCTCTGGCCTGATGGGACAACAGACTTTACTTTTCATTTACCATCCGCACGTATCATTTCCGTCCTTTTGAGCGGGAAACCCAAAAACATACAACGAAAGAGAAAACGACAGAAGTCTTTTCGTATTTTCATAAGAAAACATTAGAAATACTGTCCGTAAATTTATTTATTTTGCCAGCAAATGTGAATGAACATGAACCAGTTTTATGCAGGCGCGTACTGATTTGTATATGTAATCGCATGGGCCCGAGGGCAATTAAGGATTAATTTCACACGCATTTTCAAAGTTTTTACAAAATTGCCCGAGTCGCGAAGCGACGAGGGCAATTTGGAAAACTTTGAAAATGCAAGTGAAATTAATCCTTAATTGCATGAGGTCACATTGCGATTACGTGTTTATCGCATAAAGGGCAAAATTGTGTACAAAAGAAAACTTAAACGAGGTCCGCCATGGCGTAAACCGGTTGGCAAGAATATTTGTTCGTAGCAAAATGACCACATAAATAATCAACTTATGTCGAGAAACAGTAAAAGTAAGCATAACACAGCATGTGCAATTCACTCATAATAGTTCCTTCACAGATAAAACTGAATGCAGTTTAAATTTTATTTACCTTTGTTTACGAGGCGTCCGACCGCGCAGAAATGCTGCATCGATGAAAGTCATAAACAAAGTGTCCGAGCGAGCTTAATAACTTGTTGAACCTGACATTCTCCTTTCCACAGCGAAAACTGTAAGTACCAACAAAATTTATGCTCTTTCCAGACTCTGTTTCTAATAAGGCGAAGCAAGCAAACGAAGAAATGTTATCTTTCAGTGTCGATTCAGTGGTCTCAGCCGCCATGAATTTCTATTCTCCGTGCAGCGCCAATCGTCCAGAAGTTTTTTCGGGCTGTGACAAACGAATTTGGATTGAAAAGTCCTCTCTCTATTCCACCAAGGCACCACTCATTTCTGCCTATACCGATTTTCTTTCACATTTGATGAAACAACCGCATTTATATCAAACTCGGCTGCACTGCGTTTCTGAACTTTTTTCAAACTCGTTTTTAAGCGGGAAACCAACTCAGTGCAGACGACGCGCGCTCAGCCAATCAGGATCAAGTAATCATGCCCTCTTGATTACCAAAAAGTGCCCTCGTGATTAAGAAAAAATGCCTTCTGTCTCAACCAATCAGCGTTCAGTAATTTTGCCCCGTATGTGATAAATGTTCTAACGATACTCGTTCAAATTCAAAGCCCCACTACTGGAGCTAAATGTATTGTAGTAAAATTTATGGCACTCATCAACTTCTAACTTCTCATTACAATCGCAATACATTGTCAAGCAGACAAGTGAGGAGAATATAGAGAATGATCACTAACTCAGTAGCTGATACTGTATTGATGCACAGCCAATTTCTTAGAACTACTACTGCAAGAAATGTGTCCATCAGTTAGGAGAATTCATGGTTCGAGCGCGCAACTTATTTTCAAGCATGGCATAACTGATTTTCATATGAAAGCTTTAGTACTAGGAGTCCAGGACGTGTTTTGAACAGAGGTAAAAAGAAATCAGAAGTGGTTTACTGAGTACCCTTTTTTCTAGCCACCTACATTATCAGTTACTACGTACTGTAAAGACCTAATTTTTCCTCTGTTTAGTTTTCCACTAATTGAGCGAAAGGTTAAACACCTTCTCACAAATAACCTTTCAAATAACAAATTTTTTACTCCTATTTTATACATGTATATATACAAGGTCAGATTATGATGGTATTGTCCTAACACTTCTGTGGTTATAACAAACTGATTAGTGCATCTAGCAGTAGACTGAAGTTACTGTAGTTTAAGAGGGTAGCACATGACACATATGAAACTGATAAACGAGTGGCCCTAAAAGTAAAAAATAAAATTACATGCATTTCAAGTATACTTAAAAATGCTCAACTGATTTCTGTTGCCGCTATGTTTTCTCTTTTACAGTTTCCATTTAATGTTTGATAAAGAGTTGGACATCCCATTTTTAACCGCACGAACTCGGACCCTTGACAGGTAAGTGTTGTTTTCGTGTCTTAAGACAGCTACACATCTTATCGCTAGCAACCACTGCACTGGTCATCAGAAATAACCCTAAATTTTACGACACTACCAATTCATCGCGTCTTTGTTAGCCCTCTAGCAAGCCCTCACGTCGATCGTTATCCACGAACGTTAGGTATGCCTATAGGGACATGTGTACAACGTGACGGCGACGGTACACACTGATGTTGATAAAAGGTTATATGGAACCATTATGGAACCGTTTTCCGTATACCATTAACTAGGATCTATTGAAACAAGCTTTCCCCTTTTATCTTTTAAGCATAAACTGATGGGAGACGTTTCACCAGTACAAAATGAATAGACCAGAATGAAGTTTCAGCCAAATTTTCAGTTCATGAACAAACGGAGGTTAAATTGAAGGCCTATCGTTTTCACTAACTTCTGACTGGCGAAAGTTAGATGTCGTCAGTAACAGGGTTACCATCACAGGTTATTCCACCAGCTTTGAAAGCGAGTGACCAATATTCACTTGCTAAATTTACATGTAGTAGTATCAAAAGGCTTGTGCTATATGAATATTATCAGATAATCGGAGATTTGCTATTATTAACTTTTACTTAAATTTTCCTTTTTAAAGTTAAAAGTGTAAAAAAAGAACGGTCCTCTCTTCAAAACTGGGCAGAAATGTTCATTGTCAAAGCGGCTTTTTTCGTTCAAAATAGTTTTTTCTTTTATACATATCAATGACAGCTAAGAAAACGCGATAAAGAATTTCGAATCATATGCACTTTAAAGGTAATATGAAAGCTTTTACTGGTTTAATTTATATATTTTTTAATTATTTCCAAGGATCGAACCTTTACCGTTACGGCTTATCAGTAAACTTCATCGGTGTCTTAGAAAAGAACGGTCCGAGCCTCAAAATCAGGCAGAATTGAAAATGTTCCGATTTAAATTCATTTTCAAAGCCGCTTTTTCTTCTATGAAAATAGCTTTTTATGCATATCAATGACAAACTTAGAAAACACGGAAAAAAATTTGTATCATGTGCATTTCAGAGGTAGTCTAATTTATAATTTATATTTTTTTAATTATTTCCAAGTATCGAACAGTTTTACATGTAACCTTTACTTATATCAATAAAGCTTCATCGGTGTCACTGTAATTTGTTCCCATATTTTTTGATAATCATGGTATAACTTGTTATTTGTAGAAAGCAAGTTTATAGCCAGGCTACTTGTTATTCACATAAAATTATCAACAGTATTACAACCTTCAGTGTGATCCTTCAATCATACATGTACATAGTAGATCTTATGAAAGCATAGCTCTGGGCCTGTTAGGAACCATAATAAACATGCTATAATCAACAGCGCTGTACGTGATAAGCCTAATGTCCCATATTTACTCAGCTGACCTTTTGAGTTCACAAATAAAAAAGCCTTAAACAGTGCTTTCGTATGTGATGAGGCACGCAAAAGAACAACCAGGGCACTAAAGAAGTGTAGTAAAAACACAAGCTTAATTTTTTTAAAAGAAATGTGCTATAATACTGCCAAAGCAAGCTGCGCCAGCACTGGAGCTACATTGTATTACTTCTTCCCACGCTTTCCTAATCTAATAATACAGTTCTCGTGGACTTTTTATACTCGACTTCTGTCGTTTGAAACTTTTTTGTTTTGCTTTTACTGAGTTTGTTGTTAATTTCGGCACTAATATATCCGACGCTTACATAGTAATAAGGTAAAATGAACCATGAAAATCAGTATTTTATGACATTTTCTTTCCGCTATATCCTTTCACATCTTTTCATTTCGTTGTTGCAAGTAAGGTTGAACTCATCATGCTTGACTGACTGCTTATATTACAACCAATTGTACGTTAATTATATTTTATTGGAATTAACGAACGAAACCATGTACGAATTCACTTTTCGGCGATTTCTTGTGCGAAAAACGCGAAGGAGTTCCTTGCGGAAATCTCCGTTGTAATACGCATAAATTAAAGGATTTCCCAGTGAGCTTGTGTATGATGCAAAGTCGACCATCCAGCTAACCAGCAGCATAACGCTAAACGAAGTTTCGTTTAAAACACCGTACGATCTCAACATGGCAAGAACTACTGATGGGCCCAGAGACACAACATATCCAAAAACAATTATAATGAGCATGCGTATTGCTTTGGACTTTGATCTTGCCGCCACTTGGTGCATCATTCCATTGTTGCCTCTGTGATGCAAGAAGATGGCTACTTTGGTGTACAACGCAAATATGACGACCAATGGCACAAAAAATGCAAGAAGAAAATACAACGTTGTTGAAGACTGACCCAGAGGGTTTTGTGGAATATCGCAAAGTTTTTTGTCAGCACAGTCCTCGCAGGCCATACCTCGAGCTTCGGGAATTTCAAAGACTGAAATGTCTTTTACACTTATAACGGAGGGACTCGACACAATTGCAGCATACAGCCAAACAAGACAAAGAAGGAAAACAGGCTTTCTTTCTGACTTCAACTTCTTCAAAGGGTGGACAATGCTTTGATATCTGTCAGTAGCTATGGCAACCAAGCTGACGAATATGGCCGAAGCGGAGGTCTTTGAAAGGAACGATATCGCTTTACACTGGAACGTGTTTATTCCTGAGGAGGGAACTGCAAAGTAGATAATTAAAGGGAAGACAAGCAGGCGGTAAACCAGTTCCACCACGGACAAATGTGTAATGAAGAAATTTGAACTGTTTCTTTTGTAGCATTTTCCACGCAGCATAACGTAACAGATGACCGCATTCACAATTATTCCCGACACGATAACAAGCAGGTTTATTGATAGAGTAATAGCGAAAACGTTCCTTGCTTCTTCGTACGAACGAATAAGCAGAAGTGTCGAGCCACCTTCGTTAGACGTAACGGAAACATTGCTGTTTGAGTTCTCTACTGTCATTGTGAATAATCACAAGAAGATGATTGATTTTCTTGTCTCTCAGTAGGATCTCTCGGTTCAGTAAAAGCGTAGCCGTACAAGTTTTAAGGAGCTTACCCAAATTGAGGAAGCCTTCCAACTTTACAGACAGATCTCTGAAACCTCTTGAGGTCTCTTTTCGTTTGTCACTAGTATATGGTGACCAGTCACAAGCTTTTTACTCGCCTGTAAACTGTCGTGTTCTGCATGTTCAGTGTAAGCGGAATTAAGTCGTCTTCTCCGTTCCGGAACAGCAGGTCAAATACTATTAGCATATTACGTAAATGCAATTTTAAAACGTAATTAATAGCATGACGCATGTAAACTGAAAAACACACATGATAATTAATTTAAATTGCAAGATTTCAACAGATTTCGTGAAATATGGGAAAAAATGAGCGTATTATGCGTGAACGGTTGGTTCTTATCTGCACATTTTGGGCATAGATCATTAGTGGTAGACATTTGAAGTTGGAAATGTAAATATAGAAAATAACTACATTTAATTATTACCTATAACCTAAAACAACATCGATATCACACAGTCAGTAGGTTTTTCAATTAATAGTGCGTAAATGACATCGAACGATTTCGTGGAGCACTTGTGACGAGGCAAATAAATCCAAGCTTAATCTGGACAACGAAATGTCTGCTGCAAAGTCATCAAAAGAGCAATATGCAGTGGAATACGGCAACCTTTATGTTCTGATTTTCCCAATTAAGTACAAAATGTTTTACGTTGAAGTTAGAAAAATTAATATGGAATTAAGATAATTATAACTATTTTTAGAAGATAAAACCACTTTCTTGGAACTAGTTAATTTAAAAGCTTTTTATTTAAGAGCTTTCTGCTTTACATTTTAATGATTTTTAAAAGCATTGATTTCATATGCTAATACTATTAAACCTTTATTTTAAGTAGTATTTCCATTTGAATTTGACAACTTAATATATATATGAAGTTTCCGAATAATTCGCTGGTTTGAATTCATTTTGACAAGATTTTTCACCTGTGCGTTTAGCTAAGAACCATTTGTATTGGTAGTAAACAAGTAATTTAGCTGAGTGAATTATAATCGAAGTTCAGGCAATCTTTTCTTTAGCATTTATATACTAATTCAGCGAAGCTCTTAGCTAAGAGGCCGTTCTTGGTTTACCAGAGTTAATTTAAGGCCCTGTTTACAGGGAGGTAGGGTAGCCCTACAGCCAGGGTAACCCTAGCAAGAGCGTTAAAGAAGCCCGGGTTTACAAGCAAAAGTTCACAGGTAGAGTAACCCTACTAGCTACCCGAGTCAACTTACACCGGTTACGCTTCAGTTAACCTTGTAAAGAAAGCAGGCAACGGGTGATAATCTGAGTGCGAAAACCGATTTTCGTTTAAGTTACGCAGTTTATCAGTTCCAGTAAGATCATATTTAAATTTCCAAGCTCATTAACGTCCCAAGCGCTATTTTTTTTAAAGTTGGAACGCATTTGACGGAGGAACTGTAAGTAATTATGTTATGGAATGACCTCAAATAATGCAGCACCAAATATTTTTACCAAAAATTTTGTCGTAAAAGGTTGTTATTCAAAAATAATTTTGTTCCAGTGCAAAAATACGACAAATAATGAATAAATACGCTGTTTTCTTGGTCACAATTCTCTGTTTTTGTTGGTATTTTGGACATATTTTGCTTCTTGAAGCCAAAATGAAGTTGTCCTGGGTAGGCGAGTTTTCCCTTGCAGAGAGTTTACAAGGCGCTAGGTTTACCCTGGCGCTCGGATAACCCTTGCGCTCAGGTAGAGTAGATGCCTTGTAAACGCGTCGTTGAAAAAAGAAGAAATGTTCAGCGCTTGGTTAAACCTCTTGCTAGGGTAACCCTCGCACTGGCGTTCCCCTACCTCCTTGTAAACAGGGCCTAAGTCAACCGAATTTAATAAGCTAGTTATGCAACTATAACTTTCTAGCTGGAAACCACACCATCACAAAAGAAGAAAAAAAGAAAACTTAGCTTTTAAAAAAAATCAATTTATATGTACAAAGCACGGCCAAGTCTAAAAAGAGACGATATCTAGTGATAACGACGTCTTTCGTCCACATTTGAAGAACTGTATCCTCAGAGAATAGATGTTTATGAGTCTTCACGCTAAAATGAATAGTAATATAGCTTTAAAAGTTTACTTGTGCAACTTTGTTTTTCGTGGGCGTTATCCGCGGGCGGAAATAATAATCATAGTCAAATTAGATGACCATTACGTTAGAACTGTAGTATAGGTGGAAAAGACGTATGCTCACGTATTTTCAAACAACTACGACGCATTTGTGTATTTCACAGCAGAAACTGCGTTAATTTTTGTATTTGAATTTACGAACGAAACCGTGTACGAATTCACTTTTCGGCGATTTCTTCTGCGAAAAATGCGAAGGAGTTCCTTGCGAAAATCTCCGTTGTAATGCGCATATATTAACGGATTTGCCAGTGAGCTTGTGTAAGTTATAAATTGGACAATCCAACTAACCAGCAGCATGATACCAAACGGGGCTTCGTTAAAAACACCGTACGATCTCAACATGGCAATAACTACAGCTGGGCCCAGAGACAGGACATATCCAAAAACAGTTATAATGAGCATGCGTACTGCTTTGGACTTTGATCTTGCCGCCACTTGGTGCATCATTCCATTGTTGCCTCTTTGATGTAAGACAATTGCTACCATGGTATACAACACAAAAATGACAGACAATGGAACGACAAAAGCAAGAAGAAAATACAAAGTTGTTGACGACTGTCCTAGCGGGCTTTGTGGAATATCGCAAAGTTTCTTGTCAGTACAGTTCTCGCAGGCCATACCTCGAGCTTCAGGAATTTCTAGAACAGGAACGCTATCCACGCTAATAACAGGAGGACACGACACAATAGCAGCATACAGCCAAACAAGACAAAGCAGTAAAACAGGTTTTCTTTCTGACTTCAACTTCTTCAGAGGGTGAACAATGCTTTGATATCTGTCAGTAGCTATGGCAACCAGGCTGACGAATATGGCCGAAGCGGAGGTCATTGAAAGGAACGATATCAATTTACACTGGGACGTTTCGATTCCTGATGCTGGAACTGCAAAGAAGATAATTAAAGGGAAGACAAGTAGACGAAAAACCAACTCCACCACGGACAAGTGCGCAATGAAGAAATTTGAAGTGTTTCTTTTATAGCGTTTTCCACGCAGCATAACATAGCAAATGCCCGCATTGACAATTATTCCCGACACGATAACAAGAAGGTTTACAGAAATGATAATAGCGAATATGTTCCTTGCTTCCTCATACGAACGAATGAGCAAGAATGTTGAACCAGTGACTTTAATATGGTGGCTTGAATTATTGCTGTTTGTCCCCTCTACGGCCATTGTGAAACATCACTAAAAGAAAGTGGACCTTTTTCGGTTTAAAGTACTACCATTTGGCACAAGTTTTGACTAGATTATTCCCCAAAAACCATATGTTTTCCAGCCTTGCGAACAAATACCTTTATACCTTTCGAGGTGTATGTTTAATCCTTTCGCTTTCTTGTTTAGTAATACTTGACGACCGCTCGCAATCTTTTTACTTGCCTGTAATTTATTGCACAGTGCAACCAGAATTTGATCAGTATTTCTAGCAGCAGCTGACAAAATTGTATTAGCATGACAAATAAATGTTATTAAGAAACAAACGTAGACTGGAAAACGAAATGTTATTACTGAAGCTGCAAGGCAAACGTTGGAGAGATTTCGTTGTAATGTTTAAATATTGAAAGCGGATTTTCTGTAATTGCAATCCAACATCGCACTCAATATACGTTTTGGGCAAAGATTTTAAGATTTAGACTTCTGAAGGTGAAAATGTAAATATGGAGATTAAATGCTAATTATTAGATATATAACAGCATCCCTGACACGCTGGCAGTAGGGGATTTTCAATTAATTTGAGTTATCAATGACCTGCACAAATCCAGGGAGTAAGTCTGATGTGGCAGTAATGAGAATTAATATACAGTGAATAACTAAAATATTTCCGATTAAGGTATTTTTCCGATTAAGGTACAGGTAGTGGAAGTGGAAGTTATAACAACTAGTTTCTTTAGAAGTTTTCACTTAACATGTACAGCTTTCTCCTTTCTCCTGTATTTTAATAATTTTTTAAAGCCATTTTTGCAATACTTTTGATTAAATTCTAAAACTAAATGTAAATAACTATGACATGGAGTTTACAAATAAGTTGCTCGTTAAATATATTTCGGCCAGATCAATCATCTACGTTTAGCTTAAAAGCATTTGCTCTAGAAGTAAACAAAGCCATGTCAGGCAGTCTTACCGTTAAAAGACTAAGGAATAACAGAGTAGTTAATTTAAATAATCTGAAGCTGGATTCTTTTCATGTGAAATCCTACTTACAACAACTGTGTGTATTAGGCAGAACTGTTACTATAAATGGTTGGCAACCCACTGCAATAAGAAAATAAATTAGTTGCTAAGGAAAAATATTTAAGACGGGATCCACCAGGACGTCGAGTAATATTTATTTAAGTTGGACAAAAATCGAGTACCAGAATAATTTAAATCCTATTGCGTTATTTTCTACCCTAAATAAAAGGTAAAGATGTAAGTAATAATCCCTGATAACATCAACAACAACTTCTTATCAGAGTCTTAGAAAATGAATTTCAAAGTTCACAAGGTATAAGCAAATTCTCACGTGCAGCCATTTTGTAAAATCTTCTTTAAGCGATTCAGTGGAATTCAGTGGGAAATTCGAAATTTGTTTTCGGTGTTTGGTGTTGTTAGAAAAGATTTCTTTTGATAAGATATTTGAAGCAGCAACACAAAAGTTTGCAATAAGGTGTAAATAATTTTGGTACAACAATTTCTTATCAGAGCCTGAGAAAATGAAATTCAAAGTTCACAAGCTATAGGCAAAAGCTCACGTCTTTTAAGCGATTTAGTGGAATTCAGCGGAACTTCGAAATCGGTTTTCGATGTTTGGTGTTGTTAGAAAAGATTTCTTTTGATAAGATATTTGAAGCAGTAACACAAAAGCTTGCAATAAGGTGTAAATAATTTTGGTACATAATTTTGTCCAATAACTACTCGAAGTCCTGGCGGATTCCGTCTTAAAACTACTTCGATGTACAAAGCACGTGCAAAATTAATAACAATAAATAAGCAAACAATTTGGTAGACATGGTAGATCTGTATAGTGAGAACGCTTTGTTCAGCTGACAACATGCATCTCTCGTCCACTTTTCCATTACGAAAGCGTGGGAGAAAAGACGTTAATGAAATTTTCTGCTTCAGCAAGTAACTATTTACCTTAGTTTTAAGTTGCAAAACCCGCCGGAGGACATTGATTCACATTTTTTTTTTTTGGTATTTTAATGGTTTTTATTGTTTTTTGCAACATGGACATAAAATTAATTACAACTCTAATATTACAACGCCTTCTAACAAGATCCACGTGCCGCTATACCTTTACATATATAAACACTTACATAATTACAATACAAACAGTAATACATTAACCTAAGTAATAACATCACTACATCCAAGAGATAAACAAAATAAAAAGAAAGAAAAGACGAAAAAAAAAAAAAAAAAACCACACACAAAAACGACGTTCAAGAAACGACGTAAGAAATTAGAATTAGACGCGAACATGAGTTAATAGTTTTTCCCATTTGTTGTAATGTTTAGTCAGCTTATTATTTTTTGCTGCTATTTGTCGCTCCATCTCATATACTATTTTAATCTTGGCTAGAAAAACATTTAATGACGGTTTAGAATTACTTAATTTGCATTTATAGATAAAATACTTAGCCATGAGTATCAGGTGATTCAAGATAATACTGTCTTCACTTTCTCTAAACTCGCCGAATAAGATAGTTATTAGTGATGCAGTCTGTACACAAATGTTTCGTTTTCTAAGCCAAGAAAAAAGGGCTTGCCAAAAGACCTCAGTATACTCACAGTCGAAAAGCAGATGTTCCTTTTGATTCAACTTCCTTTTTACAAAAATTACATAGAGGTGACTCGGTCATTTTAAATTTGAAAAGCTTTTCATTTGTAAATATAATATTGTTCAAGAGCTTGTATTGAAATTCACGAAGCTTTGTTTCTATTGTAACAACAAATTTGTTCCACTTCTGGAGTACTGTATGTTTCTTGCAAAAAAATTATATCTGCATTTTCGTTTTTAATCCACTGGAATAAAGCTTTTCGTTTTTCAAATGACCTAATCCCCCGAACATTCAACGATAGCATTTTAAAATTTATGTTAAGTACCATGACTTGTATGTAGGTCTATAAACAGCAAAGATTGAAGTAGCGACAACACTCTTAAAGCGACAACTTGCAAAATATTAACTTTTAGATGGGAAAGTGGTACTTTATCATTTCTTTTCCCCGTATTAAAACAATAACAAAGAATTAACCTAACACAGTGATTACAAAAAATAGTAATAATAATAAAAAGGAAACAACCAACTACAACAAATAAACGTTTTTGAAAAAATAAAACAGTAGACAGCGAAAGCTGTTAAATCTACTGTGTTCAAGAGCCCTGGTCCTATCTTAATTATTTTTAATAGAAAATATAAATAGATAAATAAACAGCCGAAAAAAGCGTTGCAAGGGCTGTCGAGATTTAGCGTACAGCCCTTTTGGGATTTGATGTTAAATTGTGCTACGCCCTGTCTAAACCACTCCTAATTTGAATACGAAAAGAAAAAAAAAAGTGAGAAAAAACTTAAATAGCGTCTTAATTAAAACCTGGTAAACTTTTCCTAAATTTACATAAGCTACAAGCTATTGTTCGTCATACATAAACCAAAACTACATGGGCACAAAATGCCCATCAATAAAAAGTTTGTCAGGTTCCTTTTTGCTAAATGAAGCGAGTTTGCCTTCCTCTCTCGCCCTCTTTATCTTGGGCCATTGCTTCTTTCTTCTTTCTTGAATTTCTTTCGGATAATCGGCGTACACTTTGACTTCACTTTCATCTTTAACTTCTAAGGCTCTCTTGAAAACCCGTTGTCGCTCAGGAAATTTTAGAAAGCGGGCAATGATCGGCCTACTTGTGCCAGGAGTTTTCTTGCCTATTCGGTGCACCCTTTGGAATTCGATATCTCTCGCATCCTCTAGCTCTAGCTCCCTTTCTAGAAAGTTGTAAACCACCTCTTTTGTGTTTTCTTCGGTGCTCGCTGATTCAGAGATACCCAGAAAGCGTAGATTCTCACGTCTGCTGTAGACTTCCAGATAAAGATAACGGTCATTTACGGCTTGGATTTCTTCTTCTTTTTCATCAATTTTTTTATGCAACTCTTGTACTTCAGCGTTAAGATTGTTTAAACCAGTATCGAATTCGTTAGCTGTCTTCTCCATAGTAGATGTTTTGTCTTTTAACGCCTCAATGTCTGCCTGAACATTGTTCATAGCTTTCTCTAGGCCGTTCACTTTCTGAAATACCCCATCTAGTTTGCCCTCCACACTTGTAAGTCTATCTAAAATCTTTTGAAGCTGCTGTGCGATGCCTTCTGACATAGTCAAAGCGATGGGGATCTGGACGGCGTCGTCGCTGCTAGCCGTTGAATGAATTTCGTTGCTACTTGTTTCACAAATCCTCTTAGCGTCGGGTGAGAGAGTTTCACAATATGAACCACTGCTGTATCTGTTCTTTCGCTTCAAATTAGAGGAGGACTCAGCCATACAAGGACAAAGACGCTAAAAAAAACTTTCAAATTCTATATTCAAACGAGCGGAGCGACAAACACGTGTCCTCACTCTTCCATGGTCGGCCCAGGCTTCCATTGATTCACATTGACAGTCAGATTAAATGGAGGTTCGAGAGAGAAATCGGGATTTCACTGTAATCCACACTACAGACTACTGGCTTATCTATGGATACGACTTCCACAAAATGACAACAATTTCCTTTCGGAAGTCCCTATTATATATAAATTATTGGATTTCCCAGTGAAATATATCTTCCTCCGGCGGGTTTTGCATTTTAAAACTAAGGTAAATAGTTACTTGCTGAAGCAGAAAATTTCATTAACGTCTTTTCTCCCACGCTTTCGTCATGGAAAAGTGGACGAGAGATGTACGACTGGACGAATTTTTGACACTGACAATCCGGAAGACCACAGCATGGCGAAGAAAGCAGCGGGCCCTAAAAATAATGTGTATGCTAATACGGCTACAGTGAGCATGCGTACTGCTTTGGAATTGGATCTTGTCGCTACTTCATGCATCATTCCAATTTTAATTCTCTGATGCAAGAAAAAAAGCAATTTTTGTGTAAAGCACAAAATGACGATCAATGGAACGAGAAAAGCAAAAACAAGTAGTCAAGTTGTGGAAACTTTACCCATTGCATTTTTGCAATCCATTTCCTGACCTTTTGGAATCTCGTTCAGAGATACGCTTTTCATGCACATCACAGAGGGAATTGAAATCACTGCAGCGAACAATTTCAAGGCTTTCATCGGATAGATGATGTTTTGGTATCTGTCAGTAGCAATGTTGCCGAAGCGAAGGTTATGCAAAAGAATTTTATAGCTTTGCAATGAATGTGTTTTAGTTCGGACCGTGGAAATAAGAAACAAATGACGAGCGGAAAAACGACAAAGCGGAAAACCACTTTTGTCACGGACAGATACAAGATGAAGACATTTGAAGTGTTCTTCTTGTAGCGTTTTCCACGAAGCATCACAAAGGAGATGGCTCCATTGACGACGACTCCCAGCACGATTAAAGGAATGGCTATTGATAGGATAGTTTGAAACGCGATTCTTGATTCTTTATGCGATCGAATAAGAAGAAGGATTTTTCCGCCCGTTAGATCTATGAACCCGCCAAAGGTCGAGTTTTCTTGTTCAGTCATCAGAACACGCTGCGGTTGAGGAGTCCCTCCAGCCATGTTTCTCAAGTCGTCGATCTACAGTCTTTTCTGACTAAATAAGAATTTGTAACACTGTTCGTTTCGAAAGACCGATGACGGATTTGTTTGCGGAAGTAATGCATGATTTTGACGTTTTCAATTAAAAATACAACAATGGAAAACCGTACGCTTTGTAAAAAACACTCATTTAATATTACACCTTGTCCCTTCCTTGACATTTATCGTTTTAGATTGATGAGTCACATTTGACTTTTGATTTTGCATGAGAGGGCATGGGTTCGTTTCCCGTCAGGGACTCAAATGTTTTTCTATCCCACGCTCGTGACAAATGAAGATTTTATCTTTGTCCATGTTTGGGCAGTTATTGTCAACAACATGTCGGATGTTTGGAAAGAAGTGATGATATCCATTATTTACTTTTGTCGAATATTTGAAAGCCTTCTATTCTTTTCTACAAATACTTGGTGGCACGAGCTTGAATAATTTCCAAAAAACTGAAAAATTAAAAATGTAGTAAGTGACAAATCTCTTTAAATTTTGATGCAAATTTTCATCATTTATCTGTATTTTTCCATGTGAAACTGAATCACTGCAACATTCGTCTGGAAGTCCTCTCGGCATCTAATCTGGCGTAGTGGACGATAACTGTCACAAAACACGAAAAATATAAACGCCTTGAAAACGAAAAGCTCACTTATTTATGAGGTTGTTATTTTTGTGCAGGCAAATATTAGGAGTTAGACCAACCCGTAATGCCTTTCAAGAACTCGTAATTTGTCTTTCATTATATTAAAAGGCAATAATATAAATAAGTAAATAATGAAAGAAATAACTGTACCACATTTGTAAAAATTTAAGCAAGTTTTTAAGAAAATGCAAATCAATCCTCTTAGCGGAAATATAACCTTGGCTTGATGTCGTTAATAGCGGTTAAAATAGATGTTTATTCCTCTCACAAAAAAACACTTGCTAAAGGGACAGACATCTAAAAAAACACAAACGATTTAGCTTCCTTACTAAAGCAAAGATTGAACTAACATTTGCACGTAGACCAAATTCGGTTCTTCAATCATTTTTAAGAATTAACTAATATCAAGAGAGGTTTTTTTTTCTTTTTCTACACTTTTCTTTTCTTTTCTTTTTTCTTATCGTGAATGTCTAGCAGTAGCTCTTGAGTAAAATTATTTTCTTGGTATTCAAAATACTGGTTTATGCTGTTCAGAAAACAACATTAGAAAATAAAGAAAAGGGCACCCAAAAGCTTCGCAACATCAAAAAGTAGTGAGAAACATAGTAAATGGCTCGGATACTAAGTTACATAATTAACATTAGTTATTCTCTAGTTTGGATCCAATGGCAGTTTACATTATTCATTTAGGCGTGTATTCTAAGAAGCTTATTTAAAGTAACAATTTCTACTTGAGTCAAGTTGTAGATGTAACGGTGGATGGCCCCACCTTTCTAGCGTTTCTTTTACAAAACAAACGGACTACTTCCTTTCGGAAATCCCCGTTATAGTATGCATAAATTAAAGGATTTCCCAGTGAACTTGTATATGTAGCAAGGTCGACCATCCAACTAACCAGCAACATGACGTCAAAGGAGGAATTGTTGAAGGCGCCATAAGATCTCAACATGGCAAGAACAGCAGCCGGGCCCAGTGAAAGGACATATCCAAATACGGTAATAATGAGCATTCGTACCGCTTTGGACTTTGACCTTACCGCTATTTGGTGCATCATCCTATTGTTACCTCTGTGATGCAAGGCGATGGCTACTTTGGTGTACAAAGCAAATATGATGGCCAATGGGACAACAAATGCAAGAAGAACGAACAAAGAAGTGGAACATTGACCAAGAAGATTTTGCGGAATGTCGCAAAGTCTCTTGTCGGCACAATCGTCGCAGGCCATACCTCGAGCTTCAGGAATATCCAAAACTGGAACACTGTCCACACTGAAAACAGAAGGACCAGACACAATGGCAGCATACAGCCAAACCAAGAATACAAGTAAAACAGGCTTTCTCTCTGACTTGAAGGTCTTCAAAGGGTGAGCAATATTCTGGTATCTGTCAGCAGCTATGGCAACCAAACTGACAAATATGGCCGAAGCGGAAGTCTTCGCAAAGAACGTGATAACTTTGCACTGGATATTTTTAATTTCTGATGCTGGAACTGTAAAATAGGCAATAATGGGGAAGACAAGCACACGATAAACCAGCTCCACCACGGACAAATGTGTAATGAAGAAATTCGAACTGTTTCTTTTATAGCGTTTCCCGCGGAGCATAACATAGCAAATGGCTGCGTTGACAATCATTCCTGACACAATAACAACAAGGTTTACAGACAGGATAATAGCAAAGACATTCCTGACTTCTTCGTATGAGCGAATAAGCAAAAACGTCGAGCCACTGTTGGTAAAGAGGTTGCTTATATTGCTTTTGCTAGTGTTTGTTACATTGTCGACCATTGTGAATAGCTATGAAATATCCGTGGATATCAATACGTCTATTTTCGTTAAATACGTTTTGTCGAAGCGTCGACGAGCACTGGTGAAGCCGAAGACGTTAACCGACGCCTGTGGCTAACGATCTCGATCGTTTGGCAAGCTTTTGTTTCTGTTTGATGACACGTTTGATTTTTGAAACTTAAGATCAGGTGTTATCATGTGAGAGAAAGTGGGTTTTTTTTTCACGGTCACCAGTGTTATGCTATCTTTAAGTTACCCAGTGGCTGGGAATAGCACCTCCAACAATTTGACTCTTCTTCCTCTTTAGCGTTGAAGTTGCCTTTGAATTGCGTGGTGTGTTTTGTGTGGTAGATATTGAATGTTAACATTACTGTGACAAATCTGACCAAACTTAATTACATGTCAAACAAAATATTTAGTTTGCGTACTAAACGTCGAATTTAAAAATTATACTTGGACAAATCCCCGAAATCTGACCAAACTTAATTGCATGTCAAAGAAATATCATGAAACAAAAAAACTTCAACAGAAAGATTTATGAATTTTTTTAAAAAAAAATTGTAGGCCAGTGGTAGAAACAGTGTAGGTACACAAGAGGTGACTTTAATATAAAGAACATATAGTTGGGGCAGATAACTAAATCCCTGGTTTAATTTGACGCATTATGTGCTACATGGTATGAAGTGGAAAGATGGGAGATGTGTTTAACTTCCAAATCTAAAGCAATCATATCATTTGTTTGATATGCTTATTAGCAATTCTTGGATAAGATGAGCATTATGGCAAATAATATCAAGGCTGAAGTTTGTATTCTACTCGGAAGTTAAGGCTTAAATTTCACAAAAGACGTCATTGAAACAATTCAAAGCTTGCAAAAAAAATGAGAGAAAGTATGTATCGTAGAGATTTGTTTTTAGATGAAGGCCTAAGAGATTACTGAAGCTTTATTGGTGTTCAATAAATGTTACATGTATAAGAACGATGGTCTGGAAACGGAAATTTCTGTTTGCATAAAACTCTTGGTTTTTCGTTTGAGGCTGACGTGCACGGGAGCCAACATCCGTTTCTTTGGCGTTGAATCTCCGGTGTTTGGACACGACACAATTACAGGTCCATGTATTAGTTGACTAAAAGTGAAGCAGGTAAAAAACAATCACATCCTTTTTATCGAAGTAAATGCTATTATGATCCCGCCTTCGCCTAAAGAACATTATTAGAAACAGTCTTAATTTTAATTTTCCCACCCTAATTTTAATTTTGAACTCCTGAACTCCTAGATCGACACACGAACGCATGTCAAGCATTATCTGGTTTGAATAAAACAACTGATGTTACTAAATCGGCCAAATATGTACTATCTGAAGTAAAAAAAGGAAAAATCTGCGAATTGATGATGTTAAACTGAAGGTACGATTTACAAAACGTGTACAAACTGTATGGAATTAAAGTGGGGAGATATTCCAACCAAAGAAATCTGAAATAAAAGGATTATCTGTAAACTTTATCTTGTCATTTTCTACAAGTTTTGACGTCTGTTTATAGGAAAATGAAATAATATCAATCAGTGTAGATAATAAGCAATCAAACCTTCGTTGGCATATGAAGTTGGAAAAACAAACATAGAAAATATATAACTATTGGCATTTTCGTTTTCGCGAGGAGAGCAAAATCATCATTGGGCTGATCGAACAAATAAAAGCGTTACATGCGGTTCATTGAGGTTGGTACGTTTTAGATCTGTAAAACTGCTCTTCTAACAGAAGCTTTTGGTAGTTCAAAAACCAATTTGTCATACGGAGATTTGCTTGCATGTCTGGATAAAAGCATTTGGAAAGATCTAATTTGTACATCTGTGGCATTTCATGCTTCTTTTAACTCCATACAAAAACATTTTGAGACAGCTTCAGTTCAAAAAACCTTCCTTTTTCTGGTTAATTTGTCTTTTTACCAGCGTCTTCCAAGAGTATTCAGACTAAGAGATATTCTTCAAAAACTTCGAGCGCCCTTTCTTCGAGAAAGTTGTTTTACCTATAACAATACGTGAGTGAACAGCTGTCGAGAGAACATTTTTTTTTTTGCCCAATACATTGGTAAATAAAGTGGAAGATAAGTAAGAACGAAAGGCCATTAAAAGAGAAACCTAAACATTCTTGCTACCAGTGTAGCAGTTTTCAGCATTTTATTAACATTTTATCATGTCCAAAAGCCTTCAGTCTAGGATTCTTCTCTATAAACAGCCGGAAAAGTAAGAGTGGGTTCAATTTACGCACAACAATTATTCCATTCCTTATTGCCATAATGGTGCAATTCCTTTTTTACATTTGTTCTGTGATATTCTTGGCCCTCGTGAAAATAACCTACACCCAAAGTAAGTCAGATTACATGTTTTCTCTGTAAACTTCGTGGGGTCTTATAAAACAAGGATAAACAAAACAAAAGGCTATTGCACTGGTGTACGATGATCAGAGTAACTTTTTATTATTCCTAAACAGTGCTTCTTTAAGTAGCACTCCGTTGATTTTTTTTACTATACTGTAGATTATTCTGCCAAATGGAATTATCGTGGTTTTTCCGGATATACATTACATATCAACTACAAATTGTCAAAAAGCGGGCTTTTGCCAGTTAAAATTAAAGATTTCAATTCGTTTTTGTGAGTGTAACCATATATGAGTTTCCTATTTGACCTTTTCTTCTACGGAACAAACGGATGATTTCCCTTCGGAAATCCCCGTTATAGTATGCATAAATCAACGGATTTCCTAGTGAACATGTATAAGTTGCAAATTCGACCATCCAGCTAACCAGTAACATGACATCGAATGATGCGCTGTTAAGAGCGCCATAAGATCTCAACATGGCGAGAACGACAGCGGGGCCTATAGAGAGGACATATCCAATTACCGTTATTATAAGCATGCGTACTGCTTTCGATTTCGATCTTGCCACCACTTGTTGCATCTCTCCATTGTTGCCTCTTTGATGCAAGAAGATGGCCACTTTGGTGTACAACGCAAATATGACGACCAATGGCACAAAAAATGCAAGGAGAAAATACAACGTTGTTGAAGACTGGCCCAGAGGGTTTTGTGGAATATCGCAAAGTTTCTTATCAGCACAGTCGTCGCAGACCATACCTCGAGCTTCGGGAATGTCTAGAACAGAAATACTATCCACGCTGACAACAGAAGGACACGACACAATGACAGCATACAGCCATACAAAACAAAGAATTAAAAATGGCTTTCTCTTTGACTTTAACATCTTCAATGGGTGGAGAATGTGTTGGTGTCTGTCGGCAGCTATGGCAACCAGACTGACAAATATGGCTGAGGCGGAGGACTTTGCGAAAAATGTTATAGCTTTGCACTGAAAAGTTTTTATTCCTGTTCCTGGAACTGCAAAGTAGATAATCAACGGGAAGACAAGAATGCGGAACACCAGCTCCACCACGGATAAATGCGTAATGAAGAAATTCGAACTGTTTCGTTTATAGCGTTTTCCACGCAGCATCACGTAACAAATGGCCGCGTTGACAATTATTCCTGACAAGATAAGAAGCAGGTTAATCGACAAAATCGCAGCGAAGACGATTCTTGCTTCTTCGTACGAACGTATGAGCAAAAAGTGTTGAACCACGGCCGGAGAAACTGATCTCCGTTAAATTTGTAACGTTTGTGGCGGCATCTCTGGGCATTGTGAATGGCAACGACACTTTTAAGTAAAATTAAACACGCTGCATATGAATAAAACGAAGTATACTTTTCTAGGACGTTTGACGGGCTTTCCCTCAGGAAGAGAGCTGTGGTCTTTTGTTTACAACGTCATGGGCCAACCTTTTTTTTCCCAATGTACTAACGGTGTTGTGATAACTGAAGTGGTTTTGTGCAACCTCTTTGCCCGCGATACTTCACGAACGTCTGCTCACTCTGTCAAAAGAAGTTACGCCTCTTCTCTGCCTCCATGTGTGTCTTAATATGATTTGAAAAAGCGGGTGGGCTTTAATAAGAGATTACTCAGACTAGGAACACTTATTAAACTAAAATTTGCATTTCAAGTATTTTAAAAAAAAGCACCAAACCTATTACGCCTGTGCTCTGCCTCTTTGTTTCTCGTAATATGCTTTCAGTAGGGAAGTAAGCTTAAATTAAACACTACTCAACCTTAGAACATTAAATAATATTTGCATATAAACTACTAGTTATCAACATTAATGGCTTGCCACAATTAATCGTTCTGCTGGCAATCAACATAACAACTTCGCTTGAGGCGAGTAATTATCCAAGTTTGTTCTCTGGTCTTTTATTTGTGAAATATAGAGCCCAGCTGCACCCATCAAATTTAATGGCCACGCGAAACACTTCTTACATATTCAAACACACTCTGTCACCTTTATTTGTATTTAAACGCGAAACTCGACCGTTATATTTCTTTCTACTTGATAATGGAGTCAAGATGACTTCGGAAATACGTGGTCTTATTTCGCTTATTTTTATAGTCAATTTTATATCGAAAAATTCTCTTTTTAGAATTCACGATCAAATTGTCGCTTTATAAAAAAAAGTCAATCAAACTTGCTAAGATAATGATGCAAGATTTGTAATTGAAAATAAGGTTTTTTGCATTCCTTTGCGCACATGTTATGTAATGCAAACGAAACTTGTTTATGGAAGTAAACGGAATGAGCTTTTGTTGTTTTTCGACTATTAAAATTCGGCTACTGACCAACGGCTATCTTGTTAAGTCCTGATGTAAAGATATAAAATATAGAACTAGCTAGAAGGACTTTCAAATGTGTTCTCAGTGCACTAGCAAAGTTTTGCCACTGTTGAGTTTCTCTACCAGCAAATTGGTGAGACAACTAACATAATTTGTATGTAGTCTAAGATGTAAAAATTAGCATGTGTAGCGGTGTCAGCTCCGGTGGCGGAGAGATCCGTGTAACTAAAGAAACTGAAGTGACTCACAGGTTCCACAAGGCTCAGGTTTATTGAGTAAAACTCGTACAGCGATCGTGTTAAGTAGGACGTGTTGGCGAACGCTCTGGAAGGTTCTGATTTAGTACAGCAATAACTGGTGGTTCCCATCGAATTTCTGTGAGCCTTATGAGACTTGTCTTTTACATGTGTTTGCGATATTAAAGCTAAGATCACGCGGCAGCTAAGCGGGAAATCATTGTGACGTAAAAGCGGTTAAAATACAGGAAATATCTAAAATATTATGAAAGAAAACTAAGGCACACGGGTGCCGTTACAGCATGCATATTGGTACTTTTAATTAATGAGCTGAAAAGGTAAACAAAAAAGGTTTTCAAAATTGTTTTTTTGGTCTCTTTTGTTGCTGGCCTGATATACAAATTGTCACATACTGAAGGCGACAAAATTCCCGACAGGTGTTGTACCAAATTTTTCTCCTCGAATTTCGAATTTTCCAATTTCGAAGTTCAATTCGAACAGCTTTCTTGAAATGTTTTGTAGGGAAACATGATTTTTACTCTTTATTTTTTGACTCGCAAATCACAAAAGGCATTCGGATTTTGCAAGTTTGTGGGCGATAAGTTCGAGCCCTGATTGATATGTGCGAAATGAAGAAATTAAAGGTGATTGTTTTGTAGCGTTTTCCACCAAGCATCACAAAACAAATGGTTCCATTCACGATGATCCCCAACGTAATTTAAAACATGCCTATCGATGGAAAGTCGAAAACGTTAACGTTTTGTGTGAAGGGTTTTTTGTTGAGTTATATTGATCAGTTAGTGGATTCATGATGCTAAGTTCCTTTTCAGGTCGTAATAAAACGACTATTTTTTTTTTTTGTTTTTCCCAGCGTGGGGCTGTTGAGAAAACCTCACCCAGAATTTCAAAAAAGTCTGCAGTTATTTTCTGGAAGGGTGTGCTGTAAAACGTAATATAAAACGACTTCAACGACAGCTGAATCGGTTTTATTAAAGAAAAATGTGGGCGTTAACTTATATAAAGACTTCAGTGCGTTTTCCTTATGCATGTTTATTAACACCAAATGGAGTTTGTAAGTCGCATCCAAGCAAAATTTGTCTTCATTTGACTCATTCAGGCGCAAACGTATGAAAACTTAAAGTGGAAGATCTTTATGCATAGCTAATTATTCTCCAGTATTTACTCATTGATATAGCACGTGAAAAACAAATTGACAAAAGTAAATAAATTTTCAAGCAGTTAGATTTCAATACTTTTTATCTTGTGTGCTGTTTTAGTCATAAAGGCATTTTTGAAATCGCTTCAATAATGTATAAAAAGTTGGTTAGGAATCGTCAGAACCAAACAATTTTCATTTTTTTTTATTTTTCATTAACGAAATAACCGACGATTCCCAGTTACTGAGAGATTAAAGTTGCCTTATCTTTCTAAAGTTCTAAAGAGATTTTTGGTGTTGTAAAAACTAAAAATTTCAATTTCAAAGTCAATCAGGAGTAACAGTTCACAGGTGACTAATGGCAATAAGTATGTACTAATTAACAATTATTCTTTGAAATCGAGGTGAATAGTGGCAGAATATCTACCGAGCCGCGTAGCGGCGAGGTAAATATTCTGCCGCTATTCACCTCGATTTCAAAGAATAATTGTTTTAGTATATACACACGAAGTGATCTCAAAACAGACAATCTGGACATTTTCAAAAGGAAACCTATGAAAGGCAATTTTATTGACGTCTAATTTGACGTCTCAATTCATGCGTGAAACACGTACAAAACTATTTACAGATTCTTTTAACATGGCAAATACACAATCTTCGATAAAATCCTCGTCAAAATGGTCCTTTTACACAGTTCAAATCGGCAACTTTAATCGAAAGTCTGCTTGGAAGTCGATAACTGATCAAACAGTTTTCGAAGTTATCGAGAAAGGACCCAAAGTCGGGTGTTACTAAACAGGGTAACGGAGTAACGAGTAACGAGTAACGGAGTAACGAGAAACCGAGTAACGGGAAAAAAATTCCATTGGTAAAAAAAAAAAAAAAAAACTAAAAAAATAATAATAATAATAATAACATTCAAATAAAACATAGAAATAAGGACCTAGAATTCCGGATTGAAATTCCGGGTATTCCGTGTGGCAAATGGAACAGTATTTTCCGGTTGGCTGCATTAAGAAAGCAAAACAAATGGCGGACTCGTTATCCCTTTTACCTGATTTGGAGTTGTACTTGTTCGACGACTCTGAAGTTAAAACGGACGATATTGTAAGCGAGGACGTTTTTGTTTTCAGTGCAGCTAACATGCGATGGAATTTAAATCGATTCCACGACCACTTTGAGTATACGAGAGCCTGTTTGCAGGCTAAATATTTTTAGGCTTATCGTCTTATCGAAATATAGGAAAAAGGTCGCGCAACGCATAAAAAAATATATGGCCGGAATACCAACATTTCTTTATTTAATTCAGTTTCTGCAATAGATGTGAATTAAGAACTTAAGGTTTCGAGTTCAACGAGGGAAATCGGTAATGGTATTTTTAGTTTTTCGTGCATTAATTCTGTCTGAAGTCTGAAGTTGGCGCCGATGGGAATATTTACCGCGATAATTTAATCATGAAAAAATAGTACTAAAGTCGAATATGTGTTATCCACTCGGCCATAATGGTTACAATTTGATCGGTAAAACAATTTGTAATTTATAAGTAACACAGAAATACAACCTAACGCACGTTGTACCAAATAAAAGTCCCAGTCTATTTATAGTATCTTCGAATTCCTTGCATAGTGTTTGTTTTATGAACACGGATGTTTCCGCAAAGGCCTCAAAGGAGACCTGCAGTGGCAACGATAAAGACAATAATAAAATACTCTTACCTTCATCTCCCGAGTTATCCGATATAATAATGACATCGTAGTCATCTGTTGTTTTGATAGAGAGAAATTATACTAGGCAGAAAGCCCAATGGGAGGTAATCAAAAACAAACAGTGAAAGTGGCAGGAAAACCGCCAAAGAAAACAGTCCATAACCCTTAATAAGGCAGCCCAAACAGCATCTTTCTTCATTGCTTTTGTAATTATTGCGGACTATATCGGCTGTTCCACAAATATGAGCGATAAAAAGAGAAAAAAAAACCTCTTACCTTCCCCGAGGCGAGCCATGCTTGCTGACTGAGTGAGACGCAGTCACTTGACATTTTGGGCGCGAAAATCCTCTCGGCCGTTGTGCATTGCAACAAAATGTTGTCGTGTAGTCGTGTTATCAATGAAATTACTCCAAGGCTTGATTTGTAATTTTTTTTGAGAATTTGTATTTTTTTTACCTATGGAATTTTTTTCCCGTTACTCGGTTTCTCGTTACTCCGTTACTCGTTACTCGTTACTCCGTTACTCTGTTTAGTAACACCCGTTCGTTGCCTTCTTGGTGTTTTCTGGCTCGCTGTCGCCTTTTATTTTCACTATTTTTGATTCTGAAACACTAGCGAAACGCGAGTTTACGCCGGCCATTTTGTTTATGTTTTATGGGATAATGCATTATCCACTCGGCAGCGAGTGAATAATGCGGCATTAGCCCGAGATAGCGAACCAATCAGATTGCTGGAATAGCCAAGATCACTGAGTGTGTATATACTAAAACAGTGGATTGGCTACTCAAACACTGGATATCCTTTGCTATTCACCTCCGAGCAACTCGCGCGCGAAAACTGTAATCGTTGACAAAAAAAAATGAGTTAAAATAGTCCTTCTTTGGTTATATCATCTCACTGTTTTAGTATATACTAAAACAACTATTCACCTCAGTGTCGGAGGCTAGTGGTGGATCAGTTTTATTGTATCAGGGGCGGATCCAGGAATTTTTTAAAGGGGGGGTTGTACACTATTGTAGTAACCTTTAATGCAAAAAACAATTTTATTCAATTATTTTTCAGGAAGAATAAAAAAAAATAACTAAAAAATTTTGCCCAAAGGGGGGGTTGCAACCCCCATCACCCCTCCCCTGGATCCGCCTCTGTGTATCAATTGCTCATATTATATATATTTAAATTACTGTGTTTCAATTACTAATCTTGCAATGTAATAGCTGCTTTAACAGTGTAGTCCGATTGGATGATAATATTTTGTTATAATGTGGAAAGTTTTCGTATCACTAGAATAGTAAAATATATAGTCGGGCTTTCTCTAAAGCAAGCAAAGAAGATATTATGCACGCATTGTAACCTACCGATTAATTTCCGCGCGCTCGCATTGTACTAAGTATGTAAACAACTCATCAAAATCTTAGGTTTACCCCACGGATTTCATAGTTGTATGCATCTACGACCAATCCAAAAGGTCTGCAGTGTCGCACCTTTACGAAAAGCCAAAGAAATGCAACGCCTCAAGTAATCTGCTTGTCATTATTTTAAAGTTTCTTGAAGCTCCTCACTGATTCTGCGCATGAAGGCTACTACCTGCACGAGTTTGTAAACTCAACGAAAGCACAGGTGCTCTTGTCTTCTTTTTGCAAAATGGCCTTACTAATTCCTTTCGAAAGTCCCCGTTAAAGTATGCATAAATTATCGGATTTGCAAGTGAGCTGGTAAGTGTCACGATTTGGACCATCCAACTGACTGCGAACATATGGTTAAAGGAGGTGTTGTTGAGATTTCCATAAGACCTTAACATAGCGAAGAGAGCCGCCGGGCCTAATGACAAAACATATCCAATTACAGCTAAAACAAGCATGCGTATTGCTTTGGACTTTGATCTTGCCGCCACTTTGTGCATCATCCCATTGTTGCTTCTTTGATGCAAGAATATAGCAATTTTTGTGTAAAGCACAAAAATCAAAATAAGTGGAACAAGAAAAGTGAAAGAAAAATACAAAGTTGTGGATGCCTGTCCCATAGCGTTTTGTGGAATGTCGCAGATCTTAATGTCGGTACAACTTTCGCAATCCATACCTTGGGCTTCTGGAATCTCGTTCACAGATATACTTTTTACGCTCACCACAGAGGAAAGTGATGCAATATTTGCGTACAACCAAACCAGAAAAACCAGATGAACATTCTTTTTCTTCGACTTCAAAGCTTGCATAGGATGGAGGATGTTTTGATATCTGTCAAATGCGATGGCAGCTAAACTTATAAATGTGGCCGAAGCGAGGGTTGTAGAAACGAATGTTAAAAATTTGCATTGGACGTTTTCAGTCACTGATGTTGTTACGAGGGAATAAACAACAATTGGAAAGATAAGCAGGCGTGACACCAGTTCCATTATTGACAAATGCAAAATGAAGAAATTTGATGTGTTCCTCTTGTAGCGTTTGCCACGAAGCATCACAAAACAAATGGCTCCATTCACAACGACCCCCAACACAATTAAAAGCATGGATATTGATAAAATAGTCGAAAACGAAAGCGGAGCTTCTTTGCGAGAACGAACAAGAAGAATGATTACTCCTGTTTTTTCAAAACCGGGGCGAGTCTGGTTACCTCCAGAAGTTGTTAGATTCATGGCTTGTAAGTCTTTGATCTATAACCTCCTCTTGTTCGTCTTAATATGAATACAACCACATCCGCGTTATGATCACTGCTTTTCAGCTCGATTTCAATCACTTTTTCTTGTTAATCAAAATAAGAGCTTGATCATGCACCAGATTAGCAATGCGGTTGTCTTGGGAAATCGTCTCCGCCTATTTTTTCCACAGTATTTTCAGAGATTGTCAAGTGTAACGACGAAAGCGTCAGTACTTTATAAAAATGATCTTCCCAAGTGTGGCTCTGGCGAGAAAACTGTGACCAGTATTCCAAAAGGACTTGTCTTAGTTTTCCAAGAGAGTTTGATGTAAAACTTGAAATGGGATGACTACAGCGGCAGATGATGGATTGGATTTAATAAAAGAGACTTCGGCGTGAAGTTATAAATACTAAAGGAGAGGTTTCCTCATGCATATTTATTAACTTGAACACCAGAGGATTTTGAAAGTGACAGCCGAACACGGCCTGTCACCATTTAACTCCTGCAGACGTGGGCATATTAAGACGTAAAGTGGATTTTCCTAATGCACAGTCATTTAACCTCCAGCATTTAATTACCTACATAGCGTCCGAACAAAAATTATTAGATCACTCTTCTTGTTTATTTTTCTGATATTTAGTGTATTACCATGCCTTCTTGTAACCGAAAACAAAAATACGTTCTGTCATTTGCAGTTTTGTACTTTATGGTACAAAATATCTGTTCTTCAAAGACATGTAAACTTTGAAAGGGCATGCGAGAATCACTCTACAGGAAATTAAAGAGTCCCAGGTTTATAATTATTAAAAAAAAAAAAACTCTCGAAATCAGGGCTTACTTCCTGAGGGTTGTAATCTTACTCAGGACGGATATATGCATAATTTATTAGTGGAAAGTTTATTAAAAATTAAAAAAATAATGATATTAAAATAGATGTGCTTCCTTTATTGCGACAAACGCAATGAAATGTTTTTAATGAGAAACTATTGCGTTTTTGAAAGGAGCAAAAGGACACCATCTCTTTCAAATTTTGTAAAGATAAAGCATGGAAAGATTTATCAGTGAATAGGAAACATGGTATTTCCTGAGGTACAGAAACCTCTTAAAGCGACCTGTCAGTTGAAATCTTTGTAACACCTTCTGCAACAAAATGACGGATGCATATAAACTAAGATAAAGGCAAAGGAAAAGCAAATAACACAGAAACCATCGTTCTGACTGGGCAAACAGAAATTGCATGTTTGGTTTTGACCCACACTAACGAGGCGTGTTGAAAGCTTTTTGGTAGCTAACTTTTACAGTTTTAGTGTTTTTGATCTTGTTAGTAATATAACCTTAATATGTTTTCTTTGAACTAAACGACAGGCAAAAACTTAACGTACTGGCAAACTTGAACAATTTGCTCAAAAATGATAGCGTGCGAGAAACATGTTTTTGAGTTATGTTGAAATTCACACGAATTATTCAAAACATCAAAGATTCGAAATTACAATCATTGATAAGGGCATTCTAGAATAATTAAAAATATATCCCGGTGTCACTATTTTCTTATTTTATTTTATACACTGCATTGACCACCAAGATAATTTTAGATATAGAATAAAACTGCATAGTGTGAACGTGCGAAATACTGTACGCAAGAAATACGCGATAAAATTTGACAAACCTGCACTGTTTTGTGTCTTGAAATTACATTTATCCTCCATTTTAATTAAAATTTGAAGATTTCCCGGATTGCTTAAAAAAAAAATTGTTGAAAGCGCAAACAACCCACCTTTTTAGATAACGTTTGCGGAAATTACTCTTGACAAAAACATAGGAAAGAGTTAGTTCCACTGCGATAAGGTCACGATATGCTATTTGCCTTAAAGTCACCTAAAAAAATAACCTCAAATAATAGTTTAGAGGTAGAAACACGCCAGGTGTAAATTAAACCAAAAGCGAATGAAAATTGCAAAAATGAGGAATATTGAGATGGATTGTTATCGACGACCTTGAAACATTATTTTAGTCTTTTTTTTTCAAGATGAATTATCCGTATCGTCGCTTGCCGAAAGGAGTTACGGACTGAGTCGCGCTCCACGCTGACGCTCAACACTTCTCAGATGAAAACACTTAAAATGCGCCAAACGTGTACGTCATTTCTGAAAGAAATCTATCGTTCTTTCTACCATTATCTGTTAAGTTGACAGTGATCTAACATGTCCGCAAACTTGGGTCGATTTCACAAAAGCACTGTAGCAATGATTGCATTTTGCTTAGAGATCAGTTATTTCATCGCTATTAATGCGAACGGCTTCCGTATACGTCATTTCTGAAAGAAATCTATCGTTCTTTCGACCATTATCTGCCTAGCTAGTTGACAGTGATCCAAATTGTCTGCAAATTGAGGTCAATTTCACAAAATCACGATAGCAATGATTGCATTTTGCTTAGAGATCAGTTATTTCATCGCAATTCAATGCGAATGGCTTCCGCGCGCAGAATTAGCGCTTTATCGTAAAAAAAAATAGAGTACAAGCTAAGAAGACTTCTATAAGACTTCTTTGAAGTTCTTTGTCAATATCAAATAGAAGAATTCCGACTATTTTTTGAAACAGTTTCTCGTTTTCATGGCTCACGTACGTGTCTTTCAGTGTAATAATAGTTTTGCTTAGAGATCAGTTATTACATCGCATTTCAATGAGAACGGCTCCCGCGCGCAGAATTTGCGCTTTATCGCAAAAGAAATATAGTGCAAGGTAAGAACAATTCTATAAGACTTCTTTGAAGTACTTTGTCAATATCAAATAGAAGAATTCCGACTTTTTTTGACACAGTTTCTCGTTTTCATGGCACACGTACCTGTCTTTGTAATAATATTGTTAGGAGAAAAGCCGCATGCTGTTCACTTTTCCAACAGTATGAGTAAATCGGCCTCGTGTGGTTTTGCGCAAAAACGTTTATATAAATATCTGGATAAAACTGTGTAGCGCAATAGCTGTAATACATTCAATAGTTTGTGTCAATATGCGCGCTTGCCTATTAAATGTTAGAAAAGCCAGCCGTATAGAGGGTTCTCCCTCTTCTTCAGTGGAAAATGCCTTGATTGAAGGCAACTGACAAATGCGGGCGCGTCATAACGTTCAAAATCAAAACAAAGCAAAATAAAGACGTATCGCACTTTTATATGAAATCAAGTTTTCTCATCAGTCTTCCGATTTCATGTAAAGTCAAACTCATTTTGTCGTGAAAGGGTTTACAGCAGGCTTCATTTTCAAATAGAAGCAAAATGCAGCAGAAGTATTGTAATTACTGTGTCTATAGCCATCTTATTGTGTCCATCGTTCTGCTCGATTCTGCTACCAACATGCCTGTTACTTTCTGGTTAGCCTTGCGGAACTTTTTGGCGTCTATAATTATCACTTACCATATTGGGCACTGATGCACGTTGCATACCCGTTCTTCCTGCCGTGGCTTTGTTGCTCCTTTACAGTAGAAGTCTTCTACCAAAGAAATGTTCCCGCGGTAAAAACGAATGCATCTCATTCGCAAGCTTTTCCTGATGCCTGCAAATTATCAAATATTTTAAACAGTCACATTAAAGATGATAACTCGTAGTGCTAGTTAGGGAGAGGCTAGGGTTGGGTAGGAGAACTCTTACAAACCACTTCCTGTTGAATTGTTAAAGGGACACTATCAGGACGAATCATAGAAATTTCTATCAGTTTATTGCCAAATGCCACCAAATACACGAATAAATTCGATAAAAAGATCCCACAAAACAAGATAAAACAGTAATGTTTTAGGAAGAAGTTCAGGATTGCAAGGATGAAAGTGGATTGCGCATGATTTTTGGACAGGATGTCCAGAAATCAAAGTTGCCATTCTGGTGAAATTTGGAACCTTTTATCAGTCACTTTTTCCTCTTAGTTGATATTTCTTTGTCTTTACCACTTTTCCCTTCCTATTCCCTTCTTATTGTTTACCTAGGAACGGCTCTGTACTTTTTGTACTATTATATTCCAGTACTCCATCTTAAGATTTTGTTCTTGTGGTCCGTGGGACAACTGAACTGAAATTTATTATCATTTGTTTGTTTTTTTTTTGTTTTGTTTTTTTTTTTAGTCTTAAGAATTCAATACAGCTTTAAGAGCAACTGGAATCTTTAAAAAATTACCGGAGACATTAAGTTTATTAAATCCTTTCTTGTTTACCTCCTCCACAGTGTACGTTACACTCTCCCCAGCCCCCATGGACCCATCCGTACGAGGCTTCGTGGAGTAAACGATGTCTTTTCGCATCTTCTTTCTCCTTCTTCTTGTCGTGAAGTGGCACAGCGTATCGATACTCCACTCCAAGATTAAAGCCATAATATAGCACCTAAAAACACATGGAATATGAGAATCCTGAGACAGGTAATTGTTGTTAAATTCACCTCTTAACACGATCGAGCGCCAAAAGGTATCCCTTTTATAGGTTTGCTAAGTGTTCACAACAAAGTCGTTGTGTTTCCGATTATACAATGTTGTAATGAAGTTCATTTGGTATCTACTCCAGCTGTTTAGAAACTAGACGTTTTACTTGCAACCCCCCCCCCCGGAGGGGGGGTGGGGTACTCCCCTATATCAGGTATACAGGTATGTGCCGCCCCAAAGGGTATGGTTTTTGAGCCGTTTTGGTCTGAAAACGGGTATAGATTTTGAACATTTTGGTCTGAAATTGGGTATAGTTATCGGTGGAACGTTCACGAAAGCTTATAAACTTATTTTTCTTCCCAGCAACCGGGGCGAGTAACTGGCGAGAGAGAAAGAGAAATAGATAAAATATATCATTCCAGCTAAATTTTACCTATTCATCTTTGTTACGTTGACTTCCGTTCAGCACTGATGCATATGCTATGCAAGGTCAGGTCTGAAAACAGGTATGGATGTTTGAGGCCAGGTCTAAAAAATTTAAAGGAGTACCCCCCCCCCCCCCCCCCCCCGGGTGCAAAACTCACCATAATGTGTAAGGGAGCATTTGTCGGCCCGCGAGCTATGATCTTCTCCAAGGTACCTTTGCGCATGTACCTGAATATAGTTCCGTCGGCGTTGACGTCACCAGGAAGTTGAATTCTCCAATTTCCATTAATATAGTAAGTTCCGGCGTCTGCTCTTAGAGCTGTGTATAAATATGAAACTTTAGGCTATTTGCCGCGCACTGACAGAATAACAGGTTGTTTCTGGTTTAAATAGAATTTTAAAGGGTTCGTAAAAATTCATGTAAAAAGTCACATAGAAAGTCGTCTAAGCTGCAACAGGTTTTTTCATTGATTGGAATCAAAGCAATAAATAAATCCTTACCAAGAAAACTTGTACACGGTTTTGACTCGCTTATGCTTATACTTCTTGCTCCCTCAGGGATGACAGCAGCTTCCACATAACCTGAAGAAAGAAGAAGGTGATCTGTTGTTTGCAGCAGAAGAGTCGAGGTGCGCTTGTGCTTGTTTGCTCTCTATAAAATGGTATGTAAAAATGATTTGGACACTTTTTTGATAGAATTTTCCCCAATTCCACCATGGTTATAACTATTGCTCGACATCATTTTGAATTTTTCAAGATTTTTCAATATTTAATTTCCTGTTGAAGTGTCGGACCTGATCACTTCAGTAAACACTATCTTCCGTAATTTTCTAAAAATCATATACAATTGTGTAGAAAATTTTTAACTGTAGTTGTGATTGTACCTGATCCGGCCAACTGATTAAACCTTCCTTCCACCGTACGACACGTTGTTCCGTTTCCTTTACAGACACCACAGATGTCCTCTTGCGCACCTGAACCAATTTTGTGGTCACAACCAACATCCTGGTATATACAAGACATTATCAAATAAGACTAACAGGTATTATATTGAAATTTTCGAACTAAGAGAGTAGCTTGCGAACGCTAGCGGCTTTTTACTTGTTTTCACGCTGTTAAGGATACTGATGTTTCTCTGCCGCGTTAAACGGAAGTCGAACATCCGTCTGCGTTGGCAGGTAAGAGTAAAGAAACGATGCAACTCTTTAGAGACTTTAGAGCGACTTTCGATTTAGTGTCCTCAAACCAAAACCGAAGTTATCACTCTTACCAGTCATAAAGGACACGACAATCCATTGAATCAATCAAAACTCGAGGCAAATACATGTAGCTGGAATTATACAGCAGCAAGTGTTACGTCACCTGGCATCTTCCATCAATACAAATGTCAATTGAACCAGGCCTACATGGAGTACCATCTATTACTTTAGAGGCGAGCTTCGCTGAGAAGCGGTATTGCGTATCCTTTGGCTTGCAGAATAGAGAACACGGCTGGCCTGAAAAAGAAAAAATGGAAAATGTATCTAACTGACAAGTTGCAAATTTATACATGTATCATTAATATCATGGAGAGGAAACCTCAATAGCTTTGGGCGATGACAACTTATGATGATAACTACGAAGAAATGCATACTGACATGGTTTCTTCTTTTTACACTATTTTGTAAAAGCATATTTTAATCCTACTCGTATTGCGCGACACGTATATTTTCTTACATCACCGTTGAAAAACCTGGATTCCTACAATTAATCTTCGTCCAACGTGTAAGACTCCTATAGGCAAATACAGTGTGTAACTGTTTTGTTGTTGTTGTTGTTGTTGTTGTTGTTGTTATATAGTTGTACTGTGAGTTGCTAATATGAATATGAATAGATAAAGCGAATAAACCAATACCCCTGGGCAGCTTGACTGGTACCGTAACTTATCTTTTCTTCAGTCATTTAACAGTGTTGTAGCCTTGTGTGCAACTCACCGTCACTAACCACAGGGACCCATTCATGTTTCCCTCCTCTATATTTAATGCCGTTAAACGATTCACACTGAAGAGTTCTGAAATCCCTCGATCTCGGAGGACATGGCTAAAAAAAGAAAATATGGTTTTACTAACATATTAATATGTGTTTTAAGTAAGCAAATGATTAATTAGTACACAGGAACTTCCACAATGAAATCCTTTTGCAGATAAAATTACATGTGACATAATCGGCGATAATACGCGCACCTTTGATAAGCACGATACAGCATCGAGGTAGATATCTAGCTACACGAGAAATTGAAAATATTCGTAGATTTTTAGGAATAATCTTTTCAGCCAAGAGCATTATTGTCAGATCAGATCACAAAGTGTTATAAATGCACAATTTTATTAAGAACGTTCTTTAAAATAACTTAAGCTAGAATGCGATGAAGGTGTTAACCACTTTGGGTTTTTTGCTTCAGCTTGATTTCTTTGCTTGCCTGCCTGCCTGATGAAACGTTCACGTTCACGTTCCATTTTTTTGGCATTTTCAATTCCTTTTGTTAATGTTAACCAATTTTTTTATGGCTTGTGCTTCCCTGAGATTCAAGTACTTCTTCTTCTAATTTGTATTTCCTTTTTCAAACAGTTATCGTAAGATTTTATTTGTCGACCTTCTTAGTCATTCCCTCACCTTTACATTACACGTACGAAACTTTCTTGATTCACCTTCACAGTAGCGACCACCGTTCAAAGGACTGAAATAAGCAGCAGTTCTGATAGTTAGCTTTGATGGCAGGGACATTGTATCCAAGTGTGTTTCAGCAAAAACGTTAAAGATAAACTTCTCTCAAACTCGTTAATCATTCATCAAGATAAAACAAAGGAAATCAGAACCGTGGCGATGGTTTAGCAAAGATTTTTACGACTTTATTTCTCCGTTTTCTCTGTAGTTTTTAATTTCGTTGAGAAGATATATCAAACACTTGAAAGAGTGTTTCATCACATTTCCAAGCACCTCAAAGTCAAACTCTCTTCTCGGCGTTTGGAAATGTGATGAAACACTCTCCAGCTCTTGTTTGATATATTACGTATATTACTTGCACTCCTTAAGGCGATGATTATAATGTACCTGCTTGTTCAAATGAAAATGAAATATGACCTTGTGCAAGCCCGCTCACCTCGGTGAATCACATTCTCTTTTCTGGGCACTAACACCCATTCCACAAGTTCGGGAACACTTGCTCCATCCCGTCCAAGGACCCCAACCACCGTCTCTTTTCAAAGGGATGGTACTGTTATCAACACACTCGCCGTACATACACCACTGCGAACATGAAACACAAACTAGAATGAATGCTTCCTCTGGATTGGAGGGCTGCACCATTTTCAGTACTTAGTAATATTTGTTGTTTAGACACGATAGTTTTACAGGGTAGCTGCTGTGACTAAAACACAAATCTTGATACGTGTAAACCACTGAATTACAGGGGGCTCCTGGCGAGCTGGGATATAGTTGTTCATATATCTTCGGTAATTCGTTCCGGAGATATAAAATTAATCTTCCATCTGCATCGCACACTCATCTGATTTGCATTTTCTATCAAATGCCCGGTAGAGGTTTAACAAAAACAAATGCAAACACGCTAAACGTTGATTAACCACAGCCACGTGAAGTTTTTAAAAGAAGAATAGAGACTCGAAGAAAACAACTTTGCGAAATGATGTAAAACAAAGCGCTTTTGTCCAATGAATGCAAACATGTAGATGTATTATTCGCCAATTTTGGCGATTAATCGATATGAATGCAACATTCAAAATTTTAACTAAAGAAAACATATGGATGACAAATAAGTGACAAGTTGCCAACCCACCTTACCAGTAGCACAAGCTGTCCCCGTGGCTGGGGGATTCAGTTTACTTCTACACAGCTTTTCTCCTTCAATCTCGCACCACAGTTGTTGACATAGTCGATACTAAGATACAAATGAAGAAAACGGTACGGTTTTTTATCCACGTGGTACCAGTGACAAGGTAAATTAACCTCGTGTAATAAACAACTGACATTTCGAGCATTACAAGACCGTTTTGCTTGCATCAAAAACATCAACGATCTCAGAGATTGTGGAGTAGGTAGAAAGGAATATATTCCCCAAATTTTAACTTGGAAGTGTTCATTGCAGCCAAGTTATTGGGAAAAAAATTCCGGAAAATTAGAACGCTTTGTATGGGTCCGCCATATTGGTGTTCCACTTTTGTGCACCAATATGGTGGCCAAAATTGGCTGCAAGAAGAAAGAAAGGTTTTGCTACAAAAGTCATCCGTTACACTTCGAAATGCTTAAGTTTACAGTTTTCAACTTTTTAGCACAACTGAAGAGCATTTTAAAACTGCGGAAATATTGGTTTCTGTAACATTTCAGATCACGTTGAGGTAGGCTGTCTCAAATTTCAAGGCTCTTTATCTCCAAAACAGAGCACTCTTCTGGCACAAACATTTCCCCAGCAATAAGTCACACTGATGTCTAGAATATACTAAAAGAACGGCTGTGTAGGTTCAATAGTTTTAGTTAGAATTTTGATGACGTCACGTGAAAACGCTCAAAAACCCTTCTTTCCTTGCAGCTTTTATTTTAACTGCCCGCGCAGACGCACTTTGAGTTCGTCACACATTCCTTCCCTAAGTGGGGGTGGAAAGATTGCGTGACGAGCCCTAAGAAAGTGTACGTAGGTACTGCTCTTCGAGTTGTAACGCAACGCTTCTCCCACGAAGTAGAAAATAGATTTTCTTCGCCATCCAAGAGACTACGCGGCAACGTTGGCATCACAACAGTTTCTTTGCAAGCCAATCGCCTTATCCGTTTAATTGTTGCACGTAAATAAGTGATGGCGGGAAGCTCACCACTTGGCAATGTTAATAATGTAGTACATTAGCGCAGCGGGGTAGTGATCTTAGGACTACCATATAAGAACTCTTACAAGTAGCCAGAGTGTAAGGTTTTGTATCATTTACAACAAATGAAAACTGATGCATTTATTTGTACCCCAAGCAGCGTATTGTTTGACATGTAACGTATGGGAACGAAATATCGTTTCTACGTGTGGTAAAAAGCTTCCGTCAATAAAACAGTTTGATTAGGCGACACCAGCTATCATATAATCGTGGTGGCTTTTCGAACAATTAAATAAGAACATATATCGTGTTATTTGCATTTCAGTCGCAATTAAACCCGATGTCATGGCGACAACGTTACATATTCTCTGCATGTGATTTTAAGAAGAAAAACTTTAGCATGGAGGCATTGTTTATTTTTTTCTTCAAGTTTTACATTTAGCTTTCCATTTTCTTCAATGGGTCATTCATCTGAGCCTCGAACGAATAATAGTCTAAAAGAAAGATCTGTTTAACACCTGTCAAACTACACGTTTAGAAGCTGTCATTTGGAATGAATTTGAACATCAGTTTTGAGGCAAGAAACGCCACTGGACAGAATTACCTCATTTATAAGCATAAACAAAGGGCTTTCGGTATATACGACCCACACTTCCAAAGAACTATGTTTTTACTTCTTTCTATTCAAATATTAATATTTAGATTTGGTTAATAACAGTACAATTTTTTTTTTATCAAACGCGATCATGAATTTTATTAGAAACCGAAATGACAGGCTTTTTCTTCCTATCCACCTGCAAGAAACACAAAGCTTTGACAGTAAAAATAAAAGAGAGGCCCTCGAACTGGATATCAGATTTAAACGAAAAAATTCCCAGTTTAGAAAAGTCGATCTGATGGAAAAAGGTTCGTTAAAAATTGATGATTTCAAAATAATTTCTCACAAATTGCTCGAAAATTGATGTAGAGAAGCCAGAATAAATTGATTTCATTTAGATGCGGCGACAGTAAAATGAGTAGCCTGTCAATCAACCAGCGATGTTATGGGGTTTTTTTCAAAGACTTCTTTTATAGTTTCAAGCCTTAATTTGTAATCATTTTATCTTTTGGGCGAGTCTTTTTGCGTAGTCATGCTTTGAAACCAAAGTACAATCTTCAAAAACACGAGCCATCAAGAAAAACAAATACAGGACTTGTAAGACCTCATGAAGAAAACAAGTGTTTCCAGCCGGTTATTTAACATATTGCCCTGTGGCAAATCTACTGTTTATTTTTTGATTAATAATCTCAAATTTATCGCCAAGAAAAAAAATATATATATATTCATATATCTGTGTTGTTATCTTATGAAAGCTATAGCTATTTAGTGGCGGCCAACTTTCCATTGTGTTTATTATTTTCTTTGGTGATGGTGCGTAATTGTAAACGATAAATTATTAATACTGGCTCACGTTAATAAGCACTTTAAATGTGTTCGAAGTAAGCAGTACAATGAGTTCAGGTAAACGAAAGCTAACAGCCGCAAGTCTACCAAGTTCCTCAGTATTTCGTGTCCAATGGCATCGAATGTCTCAGAAATTAACAAGACTAACAATAACAGTTATTATCCACGTCAGGATGTCGCCTTCGCTGTGATGTATTCGTTTATCGTCATTATCGGTGTACCGGCTAACTGTATTATTTTCACTATCGTGCGAAAAACACCTTCAATGCACACCACAACCAACTATCTCTTAACAAACCTGGCCGTCGCGGATCTTATAACTCTGATGATGTGCCCGGGAATGTACGACTTCGCTCTGAACAAAGTGCGTCTCCAGAAAGCTGTGGGAGATTTCATCTGCAAGTTTTTCGCGGGCAATGCAGTGGTTCCGATCACAATCAACGCGGCCGCCTTAACTGTTTGCACTATTGCCGTGGAAAGATATCTAGCGCTCGTCAAGCCGTTTCAAACCAGATTACGATTAACTAAGAAGAGAGTTCCTTACGTGGTTGCATTATTGTGGATACTGGCCGTGCTGTCCTGCATTCCTGACTTAATAACAAATACTATAGAACCAAACCACCATTCAAACCACAATTATCCGTGCAAACGTCCTTGGAGCCTTGACGAGTATTTCCACCACAAAGGCTTCCTGATTTTCACTGGCGTTTTCTTTGGGCTTATTCCAAGTATCATCATTATCTTCTGTTACTTTGGTATTTTTCGTGGTTTATTTATTACCGATACAATTTGTGCTACATCGAAAAGTTCAAGCAATGCCGCACCGGAAGACCAACGCTCAAAGAAACAACTTTTTAAGCTTTTGTTGTGGCTTATGATAATATTTTGTCTTTGCACTTTGCCATTTGCAATATTTTTCATATACTTGACTGCTTTAAAAACAACCACTGTACTTAATAATCGCGAATGTTTGTTTCTTATTCATAGAATGGTTAGGTTTCTTCTCACTGCCAACTCTTTTTGCAATCCACTCGTATACGCGTTTCAAAGTTCTAACTATCGAGAAGGATTCAAAAGGATCTTTTGTTGTAAGAGGTTGTCAAAAGGGAACAAATGAACGATTGAAGAACATACGTAACGTAAGTGCAGGGTAACCATAGTAACAAAATTTAACTTCTTTTTAAAACTTGGTTGCCCTTTATTGTATACAATGTTATATAGTTAAAGACCCAAAGGTCGAGATATTTCGAAAACCTGCATGTGGATTGACTGAAATCCTCTATGCTAAATTAAAAGATTCTTAAGTTGTGTTAGAAAAGATACCTCACGTGGCAAGCTTTTAACCAATAGGGGTCGCTGATAAGTAAAAAGCCCCCTCGTGTCACACAATGCGCCCTTGAGGGTGAAGATGGTAGAAGCTTATGGCTGTTTAAAGAAAAAAATAAATTTTAAAATATCTTATTTCATTTCATTTTATCATTTGAAATTAGTTTCATCAAAGTAAAATTAGAACTGCTTGTATGAAGCTGTGCATTGAGTGCTTAGCTGTAGAAAAGCCAACGTATAAACGCGTAAACAGAAGCCCACGTTCACTTCCGACATTCTACGGATGCAATTAAGTACGTTAGAAGTCTTAGCTCGATCGAAACCGTGTAAATATAGAGAACGGTAAGTTCCACTTATTCACATTTTATACCTGTTCGCGTATGCTCGGAAATAAAGCGCGCATAGAAGTTACGTTGATACTCACCTGTTCTACAAGAGTCAACAAATTTTATTTTACATCCTCGCTTGTTGTGTTTGTTCGGTTTCACAACGAGCGAGTGTTTCCTCGACATCACTTGTACCAATTAACATCACCACGTAGATAAACATTTTTTATTATTATTAAAACATTGTACAGTATATTTATAAGGTAAAGAACACTTTACTGATTGCCAAAATATGTGATCCAAATATGGCTGGGGTCTTTACATATTGCAAGGCGGTCCGTTATTGTATTCCAAGAAATTGTTAAGAATTTTTGAACAAATTTGTAGAAAAGCATACGGTACCGTAAACTTTAAAGCAAACACTGACGTCATTCATGCATCCGTCCTTTGATAAAAAAACTGGACAGTAGTCAATCAAACGGATGCAGAACCAAACGGAACAAGGATACTTTAAACTGCGGAAGCTTGACATGGAATACGAATGACCAAATAAGACATTTAGGATAAACTTTTCAAAATGTGCCATCTCAGTGTACACTTGCTACGACATAATGTCCATGCATCTCTTTCCATTTATGCGTTGTCCAGCTATAGCTAAAAGGTATCTAAGTTGAGTTGAAGATCAGACTCAATGGCTCATAACGCAACAAAAAAGAAGTAATGGTATATGTTAAGCTTAGTAGAAGTGTGAGAAACGTGTTTCCTTTTCCTTTTTATTTTCCAGTTTCTCCAGTCAGCTTAAGACGGAATCCACCAGGAAGTCGAGTAATATTTATTTAAGTTTTGACAAAAATCGAGTACCAGAATAATTTAAATCCTATTGCGTTATTTTCTACCCTAAATAAAAGGTAGAGATGTAAGTAATTATCACTGATAACACCAACAACAATTTCTTATCAGAGTCTTAGAAAATGAATTTCAAAGTTCACAAGCTATAGGGAAATTGTCACGTGCAGCCATTTTGTAAAATCGTCTTTAAGCGATTCAGTGGAATTCAGTGAAATTTCAAAATTTGTTTTCGGTGTTTGGTGTTGTTAGAAAAGATTTCTTTTGATAAGATATTTGAAGTAGTAACACAAAAGTTTGCAATAAGGTGTAAATAATTTTGGTACAACAATTTCTTATCAGAGCCTGAGAAAATGAAATTTAATGTTCACAAGCTATAGGCAAAAGCTCGCGTCTTTTAAGCGATTTAGTGGAATTCAGCGGAACTTCGAGGTTGGTTTTCGATGTTTGATGTTGTTAGAAAAGATTTCTTTTGATAAGATATTTGAAGCAGTAACACAAAAGCTTGCAATAAGGGGGAAATAATTTTGGTACATAATTTTGTCCAACAACTACTCGAAGTCCTGGCGGATTCCGTCTTAACCACTTTGTATTAAAAGGTCGATTTCTGATCTAATGACACATGGAAGCCAAAAATAGCTTTATTTCCTTGTACACCTGCATTCAGGAATTGAAAGTAAAAAAAGACGTTTTGACAGTTTGAGTTGTAAATTGAAGACCATGGCGACTAAAAGCTCTTAAATTCGATGAAAAAAATAAGACTGTTCGAAAAAATACAATTATAGCTCATATTACAATCAGATCTTTTAGAATTTTAATTGATTTACTCTAAATTTCATGCTAAGTGAACTTACTTGTAGCGCAAGCTGGCTTAGAGCGGAAAAGAAGACAAAAAAAGGTAACAGCAATTCAAATAGATTTATTCTTAAATTTAAATAGCAGTCTTCACAGCTTATAGTATCTTGTGTGATACAGACTCAATAACTTGCTCCTCACACGACACAAACGAAAAATTAAGAATTCATTCGGAGAACGTCTGAACTTTATGAGATAACCAAGCTACAAAACAAGGAAAAACGAACGTGTATACTAGAAGGAAAAACAACGTCATGAAAAAAAATACTGACACTTTGTCCCTTGCCCTTGACAGATCTGTTCGGCTGTTGGATCATAATTTTGAATTTTATGCCAAGTGGTACTTTAAGGCCATCTTATGGAAGCATTGGCAACTTGATGACAGCCATCTTTACATCATCGTCATGCGTCATTTTACATATGAACTTTTAAACATTTAAGTGGTAAACACAATATACGTCCTCGCATTTAGCACATCGACAGAAGAAAGCTTGAACACTATTCACTGGTTTATTCAAACTATCCAATGGCATCGAATAGGACAGCAGCTTATTCCACAGGTCAAGATATCGCCTTCGCTGTGATGTATTCGTTTATCGTCATTATCGGTGTACCGGCTAACTGTATTATTATCACTATCGTGCGAAAAACACCTTCAATGCACACCACAACAAACTATCTCTTAACAAACCTGGCCGTCGCGGATCTAATAACTTTGATGATGTGCCCGGGAATGTACGACTTCGCTCTGAACAAAGTGCGTCTCAAGAAAGCTTTGGGAGATTTCATCTGCAAGTTTTTCGCGGGCAATGCAGTGGTTCCAATCACAATCAACGCGGCCGTCTTAACTGTTTGCACTATTGCCGTAGAAAGATATCTAGCACTTGTCAAGCCGTTTCACACAGGACTAAGGTTAGCCAAGAAAAGAGTTCCTTATGTGGTTGCATTATTGTGGACATTGGCTGTGTTGTCTTGCATTCCTGACTTGATAACGAACACGATAGACCCCAATCCTCGTTCATCTTATCCGTGCAAACGTCCATGGAGTTTAGACGAGTATTTCGATCATAAAGGTTTTATCATTTTCACTGGCGTTTTCTTTGCGATCATTCCCAGTATTGTCATATTTTTTTGTTATTTTAGTATTTTTCGCGGACTGTTTATCACCAATACGATTTGTGCTGCCACCGAAGGTTCAAGCAATCCAGCACCGGAAGACCAACGCGCAAAGAAACAGCTCTTTAACCTATTGCTGTGCCTTATGATAATATTTTTCGTCTGTACTTTGCCGTTTGCAATATTTTTCACCTATTTAATTACTATCAGCAGAGCCACTGTAGTTAATAATCATGAACGCTTGTTTTTTGTTCATAGAATGGTAAGGTTTCTTCTCACTGCCAACTCTTTTTGCAATCCACTCGTATACGCGTTTCAAAGTTCTAATTATCGAGAAGGATTCAAAAGGATCTTTTGCTGCAAGAGTGCAACTGAGAGGATCGAATAAACGCTTGCCAAACAGTAGGAAAATGCAGATGAAATCATTTTATATCATATAAAAGAAAAAGAACGGTAAAGCCTCGAATAAAATCTGAGAAGGTTTTCCAGCTGACGGTTGCCAACTGAGAGAGATTTCAAGAACAATGCGGCGTCTTAAGGCTTTCTTACTCCCGCGCATTATCGCTATATTTCGGAGCTTTGTTTTACACCTTTAGATTTACTGTAGGATAACTGACTTGCGTTACGAAAATATTAGGATTTTTATAGGATTTTTTATATTTTTTCCTATATATAGAATAACTGACTCGCGTTTCGAAACTACCAGGATCTTTTATAACAAAGAAACTCATCCTGTCGTTGCTTTGTTAAATTAGTTGTTTCGTAAAATGTCAGCTGTCTGGCTAATAAAAGACAACATCCCGTTGACTGCCGTTTTTGTGTAAATGATCAGCTTTTCATAAAGGGGAAGAACTAAAGCGGCTTCGTTGTATTTGTTCATTACGCTCAGTCGAAAGTTTTATAACAGTAACTCATATTTAGTAACTATTGAGATGCCTTCAAACCGGCAATTTCACTAAGTCCACATTTTTATTTACCTGATAACTTTTCAAACCGAGTTACAGTGCGTTTGGAGTCTCAACTCGTTCTTAATCGTCTAAATATAGAGAATGGTTTGTGCCAGTCACATTTTTACCACCTGTTCGCTTATCATCGGAAATAAAGCGCGCATTGAAGTTTCTTTCATATTCCCTGTTCCACTGAAGTCCACAAACTTTAGGTCAAGAATACTCAGCTTACTGATCGCTATAATATGATGCTATCTAAATTTGGCTGGGGTCTTTACATATTGTAAGGCAGTGCGTTATTGTATTCCAAGAAATTGTTAAGAATTTTTGAACAAATTTGTAGAAAACATACGGTACCGAGAGCTTAAAAGCAAACAGTGACGTCATTCATGCATCCGTCCTTTGATAAAACACTGGACAGTAGTCAATCTAACGGATGCAGAACCAAACAGAACAAGGATACTTTAAACTGCGGAAGCTTGAGACGGGATACGAATGACCAAATTAGACATTTAGGCTTAACTTGAATTGTCAAAATGTGTAAACTTCCTTCGACGTAATGTCCATGCATCTCTTTCCATTTATGCGTTGTGCAACCATAGCTAAAAGGTATCTAAGTTGAGTTGAAGATCAAATTCATTGGCTCATAACGCAACTACCAGATCTTTTAAAATTTTAATCGATTTTTACTCTAAATTTCACACTAAGTGAGCTTACTCACTCAAGCTGGCTAAGCATCTCGCAAACGAGCAGAAAACAAGACAGGAACACGATAACAGCAGCTCAAATAGATTTATTCTTGATGTTAAAAAAAACAGTCTTCATTGTGTGATACAGAGTCGAGTAACTTGCTCCGCACACAACACAAAATCAAGGATTCCTCACGAGAGCATATGAAATTCATGAGCATATGAAATTACCAGGCTACAAAACAAGGAAAAACTTACGTGTATACAGGGAGTTTAAACAACGGGAACTTCGCCCACTATACGTCATGAAATAAATTACTGACACTTTGTCCGTTGACAGATCAGTCTACTGATGATTCTTGAGTGGTTTTACTTAACCCGTGAGATAGTCACTAAACTTTCAGATACTATTAGACACTAATTCCATTGTTTCCTTTTGTTTAGTTTTGACTATTACGCTCTAAAATTGCTAGATGTTGTTTTACGCTAAACATATTTGTGAATTTAATGCCAAGAGGTACTGTAAAGCCATCTTACAGAAGCATTGACAACTTGATGACAGCCATCTTTACATCATGGTCATGCGTCATTTTACATATTGAAATATTAATATTTATGTAGAAAACACACTTTATAAGTCCTCGCATTAAACACAGCAACAGAAGAAAGCTTGAACACTATTCACTGGTTTTTCAAATTATCCAATGGCATCGAATAGCACAGCAGTTTATTCCCCTGGTCAGGATGTCGCCTTCGCTGTGATGTATTCGTTTATCGTCATTATCGGTGTACCGGCTAACTGTATTATTATCACTATCGTGCGAAAAACACCTTCAATGCACACCACAACAAACTATCTCTTAACAAACCTGGCCGTCGCGGATCTAATAACTCTGATGTTGTGCCCGGGAATGTACGACCTCGCTCTGAACAAAGTGCGTCTCAAGAAAGCTTTGGGAGATTTCATCTGCAAGTTTTTCGCGGGCAATGCAGTGGTTCCGATCACAATCAACGCGGCCGTCTTAACTGTTTGCAGTATTGCCGTGGAAAGATATCTAGCGCTCGTCAAGCCGTTTCACACAGGACTAAGATTAGCCAAGAAAAGAGTTCCTTATGTGGTTGCATTATTGTGGACATTGGCTGTGTTGTCTTGCATTCCTGACTTGATAACGAACACGATAGACCCCAATCCTCGTTCATCTTATCCGTGCAAACGTCCATGGAGTTTAGACGAATATTTCGATCATAAAGGTTTTATCATTTTCACTGGCGTTTTCTTTGGGATCATTCCCAGTATCATCATATTTTTTTGTTATTTTAGTATTTTTCGCGGATTGTTTATCACCAATACGATTTGTGCTGCCACCGAAGGTTCAAGCAATCCAGCACTGGAAGACCATCGCGCAAAGAAACAACTCTTTAACTTATTGCTGTGGCTTATGATATTATTTTTCGTCTGTACTTTGCCGTTTGCAATATTTTTCACCTATTTAATCACTATCAAGAGAGCCACTGTAGTTAACAATCATGAACGCTTGTTTTTTAATCATAGAATGGTAAGGTTTCTTCTCACTGCCAACTCGTTTTGCAATCCACTCGTATACGCGTTACAAAGTGCTAATTATCGAGAAGGATTCAAAAGGATCTTTTGCTGCAAGAGTGTAACTGAGAGGATCGAATAAACGCTTGTCGAACAGTAGAAAAATGCAGAGGAAAACATTTCCATCGTCTACGAAGAAAACAATTGGTAAAAAAATAATCTCAAAATTAAAAGACTCAATATCGTACTTAAGACAGCTGCTAACTCAGAGAGGTTTCAAAAACAATGTGGCGTCTTAAAGGCTTTCTTACTCCCGTGCAACATCGCTATAATTATTTCGGAGCTTTGTTTTACACCTTTAGATTTACTGTAGGATAACTGACTTGCGTTACGAAAATATAACGACTTTGTTCAATTAGTTGTTTCGTTTAATTTCAGCTGTCTGACTAATAAAAAATATCCCTGCGACTGATGTGTTTGTGTAAATCGATTGATTATTATAATCGACATTTTATAAAGAGGAAGACCCATTGCACTCAGTCAAAAGTGTTATAAAAATAGCTCATATTTACTTACTATTAAGATGCCTTCAAAACGGCCATTTCACCAAGTTCATATAGGTTCAACTCTTCCCTTTTTATTTACCTGGTAACTTTGCTGACCGAGTTAATTTGTATTAGTGCAACTAACTACAACAGCAAATAGATGACAGCTGGTATTGTTGACCGAATTTTGGCGAAATAATAAATTTGCTCATTTTGGTTATTGCAACTCTTTACATTGTGTCAGCGGGTCGTTTCATGTTTAGCTTGGAAAGTTATTAAAAACATCTAATGATGCTTAATTGTGTTCTGCGCGCTAATTTAATCTACAAACAGAAAATTTGAAAAATGCATGGTGTTGAAAATGTTTTCAAGTTTATTTAGTTCGACGGGGTAAAAGTCAGGAAGCTTATAGACATTTGTATCTTTGAAAACTGTATATCGCTTATTGAATACCGTTGAACGCTTTCAAAGCCAACACTCTGGTACCTTGGTCGTTACGCAAAGTTTAGTAAGACAAGATTGAAGGACGTGAAGAGGAGCCTACAAACTGTATTGCATTTTCAGGAAAATGCCGGAATAATTCCTAAAGAAGCTTTGCTTTCAAACAACCCAGCATTCATGCATTTGAAGGAATATCAACGCTCGTCTCCTCTCCATTCCCCTCTCGTTCTTACTCTCGCCGCTTGATCTGTCATAACACGAAAATAACGTACAAGCCGTGAAGACAACCAAATAAACCAATACGTGCTCGTTTTGCCTCCCGGTATTGCAGAATGTACTATACCCTGGTGCTTCTTTTTTGATCTTTTCGCAAACATGTTACGCTATTCAAGACGAAAACAAGAAATGTCCTTTTAACTTCCAAAACGATATATTTTTGCTCTTCGTGCCTCTTCAGTCGTCCGCCGTATAAACATGTCAAATTGTTCATGTAAGAACCATTGAAACAGCGCACGTATAAAATGATTTAAAACCATGGATACCGGAACTAGTATACAGTCAACTCTCTCTAAAACAGACATCGTCGGGACCGGCTCCAACTGCCTGTCTTAGCCGGAGAAGTGTCCGTTTTATAGAGAGCTATGCTACACCAAAATGACTGAAAAACAGCAGGGAAGAGACAAACTCCGGGTGTCAGTCTCATTGAGGTGTCCGTTGATATAAACCAGTATACGGAAGTACACCACACTTTTCTAGGGTAGGAAGGGGATGCATGTACCTTGTATTTGTGACAGTGTCTAGCTCTGTTTCCATACTGCTGCCTGCATTGATCGTCCACAGTAAACGTGACTCCTGGCATCTCAGTGGGCAGTTCCAGTGGTTTTCCTTTGGCGTGATTCCTCAAACACTTGCTTGACTTAGAGCTGAGAGAAAGTACTCTGGTTAGGTAAAGGACATTCCTGTTGTAGCCAGAATGTCTCAATACATTGACATACTGGAATGGTGTCGTTCCTATGGCGTGAAAATACCTGTGTTGTTCTTGGTGTTTGCTCAGCCATTTCTTGTTTTTGGTTTGCTTTTTTGTTCTTTTTTTATCTTCTTGACGTTGCATCAAATGTTTCAACTTTTTGAATCCCCAAGGGTTTATTGCTAATACTTAAGCTCATTAAAGATGATTTCCTGTCCGTACTGCATGCGCAATTTCCGCCTGTAAATTTTGTGTGAACCTGACACGAAGAAATGTTTACTATCAAAAATAAAAATTAGGGAATAAACTTCCTTTCCTTCATTATTAACGCCTGATATCCTTGCAAAACAATAATAACGAGAAAAAACATTTGATGTTATTGCAAAACGTTTCAGCTTTCAGGTTCCTGAACGAAAGACACATAATTGCAGCCGAGACTCAAAAACCTCATCTGCGCTATTACCAAAGCCCAAAGTGTAACGTATCAACGAATTAAAAAAAAAATGAGAAAAAACCGTGAGACTTAATATGTATTATTGTATAATTTATAAGCACTGCCGCCATGTTGCTTCGATAAAACTCTTTTCCGCTAGCCAATTGGCTAAGTTTTCGCGCGAATTAAGTTTCTCTTCTGTTAGGCGTCGTCTACGTCATTAAACTTTCAAACTTTCATGCACGCGTACAGTGCAGTTCTCAGATGCAACAGTTTTGTTTATCACTAAAAATTATGGAAACCATATACCTCAAAACTAAAAAATTATTCGCACAAGTGTAAATATTAAACAATTCTCACTCGAGGAAAGAGCGGATGTAAGCTTTACTGCACCATGACCACTTCATTGTACCGCGGCGATTTCGTGCCAGCCACTGCGGTGACATAAGGTGAGGTGTTGAACCGGCGGAGTCTGGGCACGTGTTCCCGTCTCCATCGTGATATGCCCCTAGGCTAATAACAAGAATAATAATAACAACAATTTTTGAGTTTTTTTTTTTTTTTCAAAAAAATAACTCTGAGTCGGCGTGAAGACGTATTTGGCTATTAAGTGGGTGGATGGTGGATGTTGGTTGGGTGGATCATTCATGTATGTATTTCACACCAATCAGATTTGGGATTCTATCAAGGACCAATCAAATTGCGGCTTGTATGTATGGATCGTTTTTATGAATAATTTGTTTTCGGTTCAAGGTACGGCCATTTTTGTTTTGCTATAGATTCAACCTTATTTGGCCGTGTTGGTCTGAAGTCTCTATTCCAGTTCTTGATTTTTATGTAGCTTTGGGTGAGAATATTGTGTGTGGGTTCTGAAACCGAAAAGTGTTTGGAAATTTGATGGTGGTGAAGGTGATTCTCTCGGTTTGCCGAATCAACTAGTTCAGTTGACGACAGAATCTGGGTATAGTATTTGTTGACCACTTTATTTTGAATTTTATGATGTTTTTGAGTAGAATAAATATGTGTATTGAGAATAAATGTTGTGACTTCCATTTTTAATGTCAGTGTTGCGGGTTTGCGCAACGTTTTGGTTTGGTCCCCAAATGGGACAAACTGATGCACTGTGGGTTGTTTGTAAGGGCGAGTGTTAAAGAAATTAAACGAGAAACCTTTGAGATTCTAACCGCGCGGTGTTTAAACTGTTTTCTCTCGGTTAAAAGTATAGCATTAGTAGTTTTCCTATTAGCAGGAGCTTTGGCTAAGTAATAACACGAGCGACCACAAATCTCTCAAGATTTTCCTCCCAAATTAAGAATAACGTATTTGTAATATGTCGAGGCATGTGCGTTTATTTGGGTTCGAGAGTTGCCAAATAATTGGTATTTTCGTGAGGTTGGAATGTGGCTGGAGACGGTTCGACGTTTCCTGCTTAGGAATAGTAGGACTTCACATGGGCGGTCATGAGTTATTTATTGTACGATCGTTTGAAAAGCTCATGACGTGATGATGTTACAAGGGAACGTTTTGTCTGCTCGGCAAATATTAAATTAGGTGTTTTGACAACGTGGTTGGATGGCACAGCAAGAGAAAATCATCATTTGTGCCGCGAGTGAGGGCCGTACGAAGGTATAGTAGTCGTTGTGCGAGTCTCGCGTTTCAAGCTTTGCATTGTTGATGGCTATCTTTAGTAGTATGGCGGTGCAATGCGGTTATTTCCGTACCAATGACGTAATGCTTGCAAGTGTTTACGTCGGCCAAATTTATTTTCTTCAGATCTCTGAACTCGCCTCGATGAAACAGCCAAAAGATTCACTTCAACTGGCTAAACCGACAAGAAATAGTCGCAAAATTGCAAACAAATTAGCGGCCGTCGCTTCTGGTGAAATAAAACATGCAAAGTAAACATAATCTTGTTTGTCACGTACCGAAAGTGAAAGCTGCAACGTCAGCGCATTCCATGGCTGACGCAATACCTTTTTAGTGTATTTAATATTCCCAACGCAAAGCGGTTGCAGTTACGTTTACTCATAGGCAAAAGAAAAAAAGACAGACAGCTTTTTGGTAGTCTCCTTTGAAGCCGTTGTTTGGGCTCGTCACGCAAAAAAGAACGGCTGAAAAGAAGACTAGCTTTTTGGGTGTGCAGTCAAGCGTGTCACACAACTTCATCGAAAGCTATTTTTAGCACAGCCGTGGGAATATCGGTACTGATGATGTTACGCTTACAAGTTAGGGCACGTTTCTGCTTCTGGTTGCGAAATTAAAATTGTACCAGTCCAAGTAAAATCGTCACGTGGTTTGGCCGAAATGCACTGGTGACTAGAGTTGTTTGTTTCTCGCGTTCGTCGAAAGAAACACGTACTTGCTTGCAGAAAGGTTTCTGTTTTATATTGATGATGAAAATAACGGAGCCATTTCAGAAACCCGAGAATACTTTGTTCTTGTTCCATCTGGCTATTCGCTTGCAATTTCTGGGTCAATTTGGCTTTCTTAGAGAGCGTGTTTGCGATTTTGTGATCATGTTTACGGTAAATGTTGTCAACAGTTTTCAATCCATGTTCTGATGTACTTAGCGGTTTTCTTTCGGCTTGGAATGAAAGGGGATGGATAGTTAAACATCAAGGTAACCTTAAAAGTGACTATCAGATATTTTTTTCTGTTTACTTTTGAAGAAATTACTGACGTATTGTCTTCAACGGTATGGTTCGATCGATCGGTTGCACACCATAGTCATATTTACAAGGGAAAGCAGCCTAATTTTAGAACATTTGCACAATTTCTTTTTAAATTGTTTTTGAGTTATTTTTCCAAAAGTAGCTCTTAGTCGGCACGATAGACCGTGCACATGAACCATGCACAAATAGCTCAACCCATGAAATAGACCATCCCAACAGGACTAACAGCCAGTTCTACCTTAAGCCACCCAATCAATTGAAAAAGTAACTCCTGCACGCTTAGCGTGCCTATGTTTTCGTTTTGCTTGACTTACGGCTAGCCTGCAGTGCAGCGTATTTATTGGGCGCGACCGCTGACTTCATATTACGATCGCCATCTTGGATGAGTAGGCGCGCAGAGGGCTCGAACGAGTCAAAAGTGCCCCCAAGGGAGAGGTTCCGGCTGAAAAGGACAGAGGGGGTTGGGAAGGGGGGGGGGGGGGGGGGGGAAGGGAAAAATACGCGTTTTCCGCCGTCGTTCTCGCGCCTACTAGTCCCAGCCCTCTACCCGTCAAGGATCCAAGATGGCGACTTAACACAATTGATTGTTGTTATTGAACGTTCGGACACCAAAAACGCCTGGAGTGACGGCCGGACGGACAGACGAATTTGTTGGTTGTAAACTGGTCGACTGACTGATTGACTTATTGATTGATTGACTGACTGACTGACTGACTGACTGACTGACTGACTAATTGGTTGATTGATTGATTGATTGATTGATTGATTGATTTGCTAGCGTATGTTTTAGTGTGTGATAAACAGCAAAATATATCTAAGACTTACTTGTGTCCAATTTCATGTGCGACTGTGAACGCGACATTTAGCCCGTTGTCTTGTGAGACGCTACACCGTTTTTTAGGGTCACACATTCCATGCAAGAACGCCATGCCTGTAAGACGGGAACAAATAAAGAGTCCTTAATACGTGGAATTTACTACTTTTAAAAAAAATAAGATAATATTTACCTACCAACAGTGTCGCAAGCAGAGTAACGATTAGCGCATATATCCTTCCTAGGACAAATAATGATGAAAGTAATTAGAATGCATAGAATTATGTCATTGTTAGACCTATGTACAGTTGAATCCCGATAACTCGAACCCTCAATAACTCGAACCTCCCGCTAACTCGAATCTTTTTCGATTCCCCTCCAGGTAATTTTCTTACCAATTTTGCCCTCGATAACTCGAACTCCCGATAACTCGAACCTTTTTCGATTTCCCTTGAAGGTTCGAGTTATCGGGATTCAACTGTATGTAGTAAGTATCTAAAGAACAGCCAAAAGAAATCGTCCACGTACTTTCAATGCGTACAAATTTTGTGGCCCCTGCCCTGCGTGAGCAGGGCGTAGTCATTTTGTGGAAACCGATGTAATGCAACCATTTCGCTGCTAACATATTTTGCTTTACGACGCCAATGCATCTTGAGCGTATGGTGAGCTAAAAATGGGACTACCAATGGATTTTTTTTTCTGATTGTCCACCCTTTTAACTTAATGTTCCCTTTAATCCAATTTCCTGTTTGATTCCCACTTACCCGCATTACTTTAACTCGCCATAATTTTAATGCTCCATCGCTTCTGATTGGACTGTTTTTTTTGTACCTGACTGCACCTCACACTATTCCCTAATGCCTATGTGCCCTTAACTCCAACTTCCCTGGTGTCTCCGACACGATACCTCCCTCCACATTTCATTAATCCCCATGTGCCAGAGCAATGAACTACATTTTGTTTTTACTCATGTTTAATTAGTCACAGCAATTATTTTGCGAAAATATACTCGTATCTGTTCAGGGTTCACGCGTGCTATTTTTTTCCACAGAAATCGTTTCGCCTTACCTTTCCGCCCTATTCCCCGCTGCGAGAGAGGGAACTGATGGATATATGGCCTTCCGTACCTCGACCTCAACCTGGGAAGTCTAACTGAATCATCCGACCTGACTATTCCACCATCAATGAACATAGACGCTATTGACAAATGACTTTAAGCTAACCAAGCGCAAGACTCAATTAATATCGACTGCAAATGGTAAGTGGTAAATAGACCGAGAACAAGCCAAACGGAGAAAGTAAATCGCGAGTGAAACTTAGTCAATCTTGTGCTGAAAATGCTTTTCTGCTCTCGTATTATTTTTTGTTTCACTTTTTGTACCTTCTCATCATGGCCCACTTCTCTTACAAGGGATGACTGCGAACGAGTGGGTGTCAAGTTCAACATCACATACAGACATTTATACCATGCCATACAAAATATGGCCAATCAGAATACAGGAAAGCCGTTGTTTATTCAAAGTAATTAAACTCAACCAGGCGTTCGGTTTGTTGGGGTGAAGCGCGAAGAGCGGCGAGTTTTTCACGCTGCTCCCCAACTAACCGAACTCTTGGAACAGGCTAGTTGATTGCTGACTGTTATACAGGAAAACCAACTGACACTTCTGCAGGCATTTCATACCAAACATTTCTATGGTTTATCAAGTAAGCCATGCGGGGTGTTTGGAGAACACGATGTTACTTTGTAATCCATCGAATGATTTACTAAAACAAGCTTATAAACTAAGCACCTGGTTAACAGTACTGCTCCGTCGTAAGTTGGGTTTTCACTGGATTTGTCTTTGGTTATCCACTGTTGCCATTTGCAGAAACTTTCCAGAGTCCTGTCACCATGGTGAGTGATTGACAATCCTTTCTATCGAGTATAAGATAAACACAAACAAAATAAGGAATTTTTAAGTTACACAGTGGCCTATCTTCCCATTATTTCAAGAGCTAAGAAACAACTCAATCACTGGAAACCCACAGAACAGTAGAACAGCATTTGACATTTACTTACGGGCATGTTGTACAATAGCATCAGCTTGGAGACTTCAATGTTTATCGTCTTTCCAATACTTGGATCACGATATAAATCGGCCACCTTGAAAACATGAAAAAATATCGTTTGTAGTTCGCGTGCCAAAAGTGTTCAAATGCCAATCGTAACACTTTGAACTTGGGAATTTAAAGAGAAAGCGGTCCTCACAAGGAGGGATTGGAGCATATAATCAGGGAACTTTAAAAGATCCTCCTTTTTAAAGTTTGTAGAATTTTACGCAATCCTTTTTTCAACTCGCAGAGTTTAGTATGCAAACATTATGTGTTATAATTTTTAGAACAAAATCATGTTATACATTTTTTTAATGTTTCCGTTCTTTGCTGGCAAGTCTTCCCTTAGAATATCTAATATCACACGCAAAAAATATTCGTCGTTCTTAAGCCGTCTTATTTTTCCCTAATCTTAACCATCCTTGTTCCGGTTTTGCTTGTTATTACATCTTTGTTGTTTAACTACCTTAGCAGACAACACTTTAAGGTTTCCTACCATCTCACGATATTTTTTTACATCGCAAAAAGGTGACCTTATATATTGCCACATGGCGCCTAAATTACAGCACCACGTTTAAAGGAATTTCAAACCTGCAGACAGTAGTTCAGGGTGGTCCGGCCTTTTCTTTTCTGTTAGGTCAGTGTCTGTTGATTTACTTACCATATTCATAACGGTCAATACGTATTCCTCCACGGACTGGTTGCCATGGAAATTGATCATTTCTCTATCAACAACAAGCAACAGCTGAACGGTGACCTCAGTATCCAATGAACGACGCTGGCGGTGAGTTAGCTCCCGCCAAAATTGCCACTTGGTGTTTTTCGAACTTTCATGAGCTGAAAACAAGATTTGAAAAATTTCTGACAGACGAAGGAATATTATCTGAAGTAGAAATGATAATATTGATAACACTAAAAGTTATACCAGAGCTGTAAGCTTTTGAACAGATTTGAAATCGAAAACAGTACAGTGGAGCTCGATTTCTTGGACCCTCAATTTCTCGCTTCTCGGAGTAACTCAAGAGTCGTTTCCGAACGTGTCCGTTTGGTACACGGTCGATGCCATTTTAACGACACTTAGAAATGCTTTCGCTATCATCGAAAGTTTTGCTACTAAAAATCACCACCCGGAGTCGAACCCGGAACCTCTGGCATGCTAGCATCACTCTCTCACCACTACATCGCCACGTCGATCTGCCAACCCCCGAAAAATTTATTGTATAACAGATGACCCTATCTCTATGCCTAAGCGTGAATCTAACTTAATTTTAATAATCGCCTTATCTAGGCCTAATTTCATCTAATAATCAAAGCACAGTTTCCACCTAATGCAGGCCTAAACTAGAGCAGATATGGCATCGTCCATTCCGAAAAGCTTGGTTACCAATGATGACATCAACTGGAGCGTCGTTCCCCTTGGATTTGCCTCCACACTAAGTCGAATACGTTAATTTAAGCCCAACCAAGTTTCGTTTTCTTTGGGGGTTCGAGAAAGTCCAGATTGCACTGTCTTTAGAATATTCCAACTTAAAGCTTTCTTGGGCGATCGCCAGTGGTTCTGTGCAGTTTTAAAGGATTAAAGGATGGATTTTTACACGCGCGTACAGTTTCAAAGCTGAGAAGTTCAATCGTATAGAATACTGATATGACATGATATGGGCTTATGCAAAATACTTGGTTTTCTTCCAAAACTTAGAATTATGCGTTCCGAACGTGGTTAAAAGCCCTTTAACCCCAGAAGTGATCAGCCTTGATATTTTCTCATTTGTACTTAAACGTTGCATATTGGCATCACGCAAAAATTTGCACCGTATAAGTGCCTTTTAAAACTCACCTACTTATAAAGGCCCCGTCTCTAAGAAGAAAACGGTTGAAATTTCAAATTTTTGAATTTGTTTTTTGAAATTTTATGTTTGCTAATAAACTATAGCATTATAGACGCTTTCACACTCAGTTTCCCGTCCAAAACATTTATTTTCATTGGTACAGTTGTGAAGATGTGCTAGTAGACAGAAAGAACATTAAGCAATCTTCTATTTACAATGTGAGTGAGATAGCTAATGATTTGAAGTAGCTTTCCCCCGGGAGCTTTCCCCATCATTTTCTATTGCCTCCCCTTCCCCCCGTTCTACCTCAAGAGGTACCTTGCCGCCTTGAAAGAAATGAGCCCCAGGTGCTGCGCCAGGGACTTACTAGAACTCTTACAGCATATAAAACTTGCGCGCACCTCAATAACGCTTGTGTAAACATTTATTTTCCATCTTATTCCGTTAGTAAACGTAACAGGAGTTGCTAATAAAAAGCAAAATTTGAGAGCAGCGACTATGTTGGATTCATTTCTATAGCGACTTTTTTTCGTCTTGAATTGCGTCCAATTACGAGAAACACTTAGAACTGTAATTATAATTTCATTATTATTAGCCGCATTGATTTTTTTAAATCTGCACATAAAGAGATACGTTAATTAAAAGCATAAAAGAATTCAAAAAATGAAAGTATACCCAACGTGTCACGAACTTTATTGAAACGTTATATATCAACTACCCCGCCGTAGGTCAATTTCTCACACTTCTTGTATCTTTAGTATGCGACAAATGTCGCTTTAAAAACCACATTAAGTGCTGGAGAGCTCTCATAAATGGATGGCGAATGATTGAATTTATTTATGTAGCGCCAATTATTAAATTTCCGTAAATAACTTTAAAGATTTCCCCAGATTAAGAGACGGCTATCAACGTACACTTACTGGCAATCTTAAACTATACAGAATTTGCTAATCTAGTTAATCAAGGATTTCAAAACATTGTTTCATTACTCAGATAACCAGCAATGTGAAAAGTTATCTGTGTAATTTGTAAAATATTTACTTAAAAGCTCTTTATCTTTAAAGCAATGATAAGAGAGATCGATCCATTGTCTTTCATTTTTCACTGAAGGCGCCCGCGGGAAAGTGATTCTAAAAATAGCCTTACTTGTAAAACCGCTTCTACACTTGTGCTGGAGTGATTCTATCTTGTAAAAGGGACTTTTAATACATACTTTGAAGTGCACGTTACTCCCCATTTTATTTACTCATTTATATATTTTTGCTAAAGCATATTACCATATTTTGTTGAGTATTTCTGCGTTGGTTTTAGTGCATCAGCTGTGTTAAATTATGATAGCCGCCTTTTCCTGAAAACTCGTCCAGTTCAAACCACACCGTTAAAATACGGATGCCAATATTTTCCTCTTTCTAATGGCATTAGGATGTTCTGGAAGGTGAAACAGGAATTGCTGGTGTGAATTGATCGCGTTGTCTTCGTAAATAGCTTTTTTTCTTCCCAGAAAACGAAAACGTATATGAAGGAAAGCAGCTGACAAGAGCAATAGTATATGGATCGAAAAAAGCTTAATTATACAAGTGAATGTGTGATAGAGTCACTGGCAGAGGAATTTATACCAACTGAAATCGAGTTCTATTAATCAGTTTTGGCTTACTTCTGTGTTTCTGTCCCATCCCCAAAGAACGAAGGTAGGCTGACTTCTCGTAAAATACGTGATCGTGAGTAAAGGAGTGTTGACCAATCAGAAAGCTGCGTTGGCAGTCCGGATGTTGCCATTGTGGCGATTCAATGGTCAACTGCAGGTTTTCAACCCTCGCAGAGGCTGCAAACCAAGTCATCAATTCCCAGAAGTGAACAAATAGTCACAACTTGGAAAATGTGTCTCGATGTACTGCAAAATTGTCAAAAATAAAATTGAAGGACCTTCTATCTCAAATGGTACAACAAAATAACATAGCTAGCGTAATACACAAGAGCTTGGCGCGCGAACGAAAACGAGAGAAATCTCTTCGCTCCCCTCTGACTCGACCCAGCTTGCGGTTCGTTTCTCTTCCGAGGAAAATTTGTTACATCTGGACCCAGTAAGTACAAGCCAATAAAAACATTACCAGAATTTTTTTCTATTTATAATACAAAAAAAATCACTAAAACGTGAACGGATCTACTTTTGTCACGTAATCGCAAATCGTTTGCACAAGCACAGTTCGGCCAAGAGCTCGCCATGCATGAGCGCAGATTTAGCTCTCGGCTGCAATACAAGGTATATTATTCAGTTTATATACCATCTTTCAGCAGCAGATGACAGGATTAGCCTGAGTTATTTCATCGCCTGTCAGGGAAACTCAGGCAAGGATTCTTGACCCGTGACTCCCAAGAAAAAACAGTAGCATAAATAGAATAGCATCGCGTTCATCTCACCTGGCGGATAACTGGATGAGGGAGTGCATTTCCGGGAGGACGTCGAACTTTGTGGCAACGTTGCTAACAGTGTAGACCTTTTGTAAAACAAATGAAGTTGCTCTTTCGTCTTGGCCATGGGTTCTATAAAGTAGTCTTCCTCAATTGTCTGTATTAGCCCCATCTGCATTAAACACAAAGCTAAAGATTTGCAAAGATAACCTTTCAGGGCAAAATTACAGCAGTCTAGACCGCGTCACGGGAGAATAGAAAAAAACACGTTTCTTCTTTCAACACGTTGAGTTGTGATGATTGAAGAGGCGAGGTAACTATGGATTTTGCCGGGATAGGCTAGGACATGAAAACAGTTTGTAAACAAAACCGTCCTCTCGAAATAAACAAAGAAACGTTGTCAGCTCTTACCAGCCCGTGACATCCGCTTAATGCAACACTGGATTTTGGACGAAACCGCAAACTTCCAATGTAATAACAGTTTCTGGATAAATTCACTCTTGGCGGCTGATGTGAGTTATCTAATATTTCACTTGTGAACTTAGGATCCACGAGTTTGCGGTTTTTCCTCAAATCAAGTAGGAATTCCTCTCCGAAAGCGCGAAAGCGTATATACACTCTTTCGTTGCCAATGGCATCCTTGAACTCGTTGCTCAGAAACGAACCAGTTTCAGTTATGACCTGGGGCGCAATGACTTCATATTCTTGTAAACTCTTCGCGAGGTCTTCTGTGGAAAGAATGATTCCCGTAATGATTACAGTCTGCATATCCCAAGTCACGAAATGCAGTCGTAGTAAACAAGTCCGTGACGATAAAGACAAAGTAAAATACATAAAATGGACTGTACCTTGTCTCCGATCGCGGAACGAATTTTCTGCCGTAGTGCTACTCAGCGCACACAGAGGAAAAACCAGGAACAAAACGAGTCGCCTCATGATTGTTTCTCCCCGTGAAATATTTAAATCGCCAAGTTAGCTTCCCAAACGTCAAGATGAACTGTGCTTATTCGTCGTCAAACTCTTCTTTCAACACCGGATTTTGCGAGCTGGGAGTTTCCCAGACAGGGTGATTGCCTGTTTGGGTTAGTTGTTATTCCAGTAATAAACGAATAGACAAAACTATCCAAGGAAACAAAATTATCCGTGGGAACTAAATCAGTCCAAGAAAAACACGAATCTGTTAAACGCGTTCAGTTACCCTCTAACACCATGGGGGAATTTCCAACTTATGTTAGAGGTTAAACCGCGAAAATCACCGCACTGAATGATTAAAATGCCTCACAAAAATTTCATTGTCCTCATCTAAAGATAATGTTCTTGTTAATGAAAAGCAAATCCACACGTGCCAAGTTAATCGGAAGGATACAGTTTCTCGCGGCTTGAAGGGACTTTAAAATACTTGGCGTGTTTATGTGCGACCCAGTGACCCGGCGGTCACAAGTTCGTTACTTAACTCGGATTGTTTTCCCGGTATTAAAATTCTGTTTTGTTTGGCGGATTAAAGCTACATCGCGTTGAATTGTTATGAAATCAACACTTAAAATACAGTATCCGGAACAGCCGATTGCTTTAACTTTTTTATGGGACAGTTGAAAGAAAATATGCAGTGGCTGTTTCGTTTCCGTCTGCAGTTTCTCGGGGTGGGTGGCAGGGGGGAGGGGTGGAGCGGGAGAGTGAATACAGAGCAATTCAATGGCAAATGTTATCCATGTTGTTGTCGTCTTTCCATAATTAACTGATAAAATTCAAAAATTCATTCATTCGGTCACGCTTTGTATATAGCCAACTGGTCTGCCTCCAGCCAGTTGGGATTTTTAACCATGTTATGTTCATTTGAAGTTATTTGTTTCCTATGTTTCAGTGGCATGCCTAAACTAGCTATCTCGAAGCTAAGTGCATGACCACTATAAACAACATTTACACACTTTTTTTTACACTTCGGATTTTAACTTCATCATTTTAATTTTCAACTTCAACAATTGGCGTGGTGGTTAGGGCGCTGGACTTGTAATCTGGAGGTCCCGGGTTCAAATCCTCCTCCCTGCCACCAGATGGATTTGTCTTCGGTGTTCCCGAATTCAACCCCTCCACGCTTTGTAAATAGCCAGCTGGTCAGCCTCCTACCAATTGGGATTTTTAACAAATTTCTGTTCTATTTGTAATATTTGTTTGCCTATTTACAGTGTCCACAATTAATACAACTATGGTTGGCCATTCGTTTCAAAATTATGACATCGTGTACGTGGGTTTTTCTGCCGAGTATACTTATTTATATCTGTTACGTACGGGTTTTTATCCCATATATACAACCATTTCTATCGCGTATATACGCGTATTTAAAGACGCGTATATATGCCTAACCAACACCGCGTATACTTGCGTAATAAAAACCCGTATATATGCGTACCTGCAAAGGCCCACGTATACGCGTGTTTACATGCCCGTATATCCGGGGTTCGGATCGTGTTGGTATAAGCTGGCACGAAAAGTACCTTAAACGGAATAGGCTCCATGTATGATGGTATCGAAAAGTGCCTTGGCAGTGATGTAAATATGGCGGCGATTGTAAGATCTCTTGTGGTGACCTGTGTTATCTTCAGTGTTTATACCTGCTCTCTAACAACGGAGCTTTTTGAGACTGTTTCTCGCCTTTTGATTGACTGTTCAAGATTTTATCCACATGCTGATCTCAACATGGCTGAAAACTTGATAGTCCGCCTGCAGGTTGCTGTAGATTCCGTTCGTGGTTTGGTCGAGCCGTTGGACAGAGATGATGAAGCAAATGCTGACAGAATATCACAACTTGAATCCGTGGTGAGACAACTTTTAAATAGATGGGAAATGCTTGCAATAAGAGCAAGTTCTTGCACTGCAGTGCGCCCCATTAGGTCTTTACCAGGTGTTTCAGCTAATAATCGACTGGGTCGTCCGGCCTACGAAATTTTATACATCAGTTAGAATTTCTAGGAAACAGAATGAGATTTAATTGGCCGCAGATATCAGGAATGTTATTAGTTTCCAGAACTACTCTTTGGCGTAGAATTAGAAACGTGGAGTCCTTTTCCAGTCGATGTCATTTTACCACCATCTCCGATTGTGTCGATTGTGATTTAGATGAATGAATTCGACGTATGACGCTGGAGAAAAAAAATATTTCTGCTTCTTAAATGCCCCATCATCATGCTGATTCCACAATTTGGAAACCCTTGTCTTATACGTCGAATTAATTCATCTAAATCAGAATTTGAGATTGTGGTAAAATGACATCGACTGGAAAAGGACTCCACGTTTCTAATTCTACACCAAAGAGTAGTTCTGGAAACTAATAACATTCCTGATATCTGCGGCCAATTAAATCTCATTCTGTTTCCTAGAAATTCTAACTGATGTATAAAATTTCGTAGGCCGGACGACCCAGTCGATTATTAGCTGAAACACCTGGTAAAGACCTAATGGGGCGCACTGCAGTGCAAGAACTTGCTCTTATTGCAAGCATTTCCCATCTATTTAAAAGTTGTCTCACCACGGATTCAAGTTGTGATATTCTGTCAGCATTTGCTTCATCAACTCTGTCCAACGGCTCGACCAAACCACGAACGGAATCCACAGCAACCTGCAGGCGGACTATCAAGTTTTCAGCCATGTTGAGATCAGCATGTGGATAAAATCTTGAACAGTCAATCAAAAGGCGAGAAACAGTCTCAAAAAGCTCCGTTGTTAGAGAGCAGGTACAAACACTGAAGATAACACAGGTCACCACAAGAGATCTTACAATCGCCGCCATATTTACATCACTGCCAAAGCACTTTTCGATACCATCATACATGGAGCCTATTCCGTTTAAGGTACTTTTCGTGCCAGATTATACCAACACGATCCGAACCCCGGATATACGGGCATGTAAACACGCGTATACGTGGGCCTTTGCAGGTACGCATATATACGGGTTTTTATTACGCAAGTATACGCGGTGTTGGTTAGGCATATATACGCGTCTTTAAATACGCGTATATACGCGATCGAAATGGTTGTATATATGGGATAAAAACCCGTACGTAACAGATATAAATAAGTATACTCGGCAGATAAACCCACGTACACGATGTCATAATTTTGAAACGAATGGCCAACCATATACAACCGTGCTAAATACTCTGACGAATTAAGTGATTTATTTAGTTTTTATTTTAAACTTATAGCAGAGCTACTTTCATTCTTATATGTTTCAAGTGTTCAAGTGTATTCCACCACCCCCCCCCCCCCCTCCCCTCTACTCACCCCCACCAAAACTTGGAGTGAAGCACGTGCTCAGCCTCGCGAGCCTAGTGTATGGCTGTCCGTTGTTTTTCCAGCATTTGCTTCATCGTATGTTCGACTGTTTAAAAATGTATTTTCTAACTTTTCGTGAAGGGTAAACGACTATTAAATACACAGCGGCGAAAGCGAATATTACAGGTTTGTCGAGGTGTGCTCTTTTTCCCCTTTTCCTTTACATCCATTTCTTCGGCTATTTTTTTCCAAATACGATGAACCAGGATCGGAACAGAACGTCTGCCCTTTGCTTTATGCTCTCTGGGCATTTTCCCTTCTCGAAAATGGACTGTACTTGAACAAGACTTTATATCACCTCTCTTTCTTTAGCGCATTTATTTTGTATATAAAGTAAAGCCTTGATTCAGTGCTGTTTTTTAAGCAATTGTTTGACTTTCATTAATCCTGTAGAGCCCAAAGTCCAGTCCACTGTTTTGGAAGGCCTGGTTACACTATTTTAAGCGGAAAGGACCTCGGGTCCCTGGGGTAGAAGTTCGAAAGGCGATGGCGGCCCAGGGAGGCCCAGCATCGCGAGTCAACAGCATCACCACCATCAAATACCGCACTCTGCTCGACATCTGCCACTGTAACAGGAGAAAAACATTGAAATACCGAAGTAAAAAAAAGGCAAGTGGGGATTTGGGGCTAGAAACTTGATGAACGAGACTTTCGCGTACCAATGTGCTTGACCTCGTCGACAAACGGCAGCGATATATATAGAAGAACAGAAAATCACGGCAGGTAAGGGGTTTTAAATGCAGGAAAAGCAATTATTTTCAATACCATTTAAAATCCGCACAGACGAACATGAATCATTCGATTTTCATTTTAATATATTTTTTATAATAGAGGCCGTTCATGGGGGTGGGGGGTGGGGGACACTGGCAAGAAATGTGGAAATTTAGGATCATCTTTTGTACTTGTTTGATTTTGTTAATATTAGGCAGTCCTGCTTTTGTCTTCTTGTTATTAACATTTTTTAATCTATTGTTTTTTATGTGGATCGATTCTTATTTGCTCTTATTACATTAACTCAGCAACTCTTAAAAGAGATCAAAACCTCATTTATTCATTCTCATGCTGTAATGTAATGTTTACGATCAATCTCGTGTAGTAAAAACAATGTTATTGAGAAACAGCGCAAGGTTTTCGCACTTTTAGACTGCGAGCAGTCTCTCTTTTGCTGCGAAATCAGCGAATGGTAAGCAGGGAAGCCATGCCGATCACGGCTTCGCAGGTACCGTTCATCGATTTGCCAATCCCAGCTTCGCCGCTCTCTCATCACAGCTTCGCCGCTTACCGTTCATTGATTTCGCAGCAACAGAGAGACTACTTGCAGTCTATCGCGCTTTGTGCATCCGTACCCAGCTAAATGTTAGACTAAAGGTTTACACTAACATGCAAGATGCTTGACAAATACAATATAATGTAAGCCAAACTGGCCAAAGAATGGTAGCCTTCTTTCTCCGGACATTGTGAAAAGCTGCTCAAGTACCTGATGACTAAACTACCTGTTATCCTGCTTGGTTGTTTGAGGATTATGTAAATCTATATCTAGATATCCTGGGGATCACCATGTACCTGCAATTAGGCATTCTTTTTTTTTTTCGTCAACTGTCCAAATTTCTTATCCTTGTGGTAAAGGTCAAGCCAGTACGCATGCGCATTACAAACAAATTTCTTAGGGCCTGAAAGTTCAAGTTTCGTCTATTTGCAATTTGCAATGTATAGGTTCAATTCAATTCAGGGGCATGCTGTAGGGTGAAATTTTCCGATGTTTATTGCGTTAATTCTCACAATTTCAGATTCTAATAATAGAAAACGAAAGCACAGCCTTACCACCCTATATGTTTGCATTAATTGTCTATGGTTCTTTTGGTGATTCGAACTGCACCTGTCAGTAGCAAAATGATTCCACTTCAGCTGCGCACATAAAGAAATAGCAAGGCTGGGGTGCTCAGGTTGTTGCTGACATACCAGGGGAAAACAAGACTCGACCACACATCTGACCAAAGCAACAAAAATATGTTTTCTTTATTATAATTCCAGCTCTTGCTCATATTCACACCGATTGAAATTATAGTCTACAATTTATTCTTAGCAGGTAGCTAATATTTCACGTTATACTCCTAACTAAATTTTACTTGAAATTGCATTGATGCTAGTGGGTTAAAAACATTAAATAGTAGGCCTTCGGAAATATCTTGTATTTTACAAATCCGTTCCTGCGGTATGGGAATTCAAATACAAAATTCAAGGATTAATTATTTATTCACACAAGTTTACTATTTCATAAGTTTGCAAAACACTATTTTTACAAAATCAAAACAAAATAAAAAATATATATTTTATACTTTGATAGCAATCGCTGTTTGGGTCACCTTAGCTGGTAAACCAGCCTTTCCGATATAAAAAATACACACAAGAAAAGAAAAATATATGACAACGAAATGCTAAAATCATTCCAAGGGAACATATCTCAACAAAACAAAGTAAGTGGCATTTCTAAGTAATGACAATACGTTTCTAGCACTCTAAAGGGTGTCAAATAATTCGTGTAAGATTTTAATATTATTATTAATATAAGTGCAAGTAATTTACCTGTAACATGAATATAATTCCGTTAAATTATGAGGTTTAAGCTTATTATATTATCTTTACAAACTGTAAGCATTCATGACTATACAACAAAATTTCACAGCACGGCGTCTGTTATAGATGTGTATCGGCGATTGATATTCTCCTCAAATCAACGTCCATTTCCGGTTCCTTTTCGTCGTCACGTGTTGGTTCAAACTGGCCCCCAGTCTTCAGCGCAAATATCAGATCGTCAAAGTCCTGGTTCTCATAATCATCTTCGTACATCTCATTTACTCGCCCCAGGCTCTCGGTGTCGTCCATGTCCACGAGCATTTTACGGCTGCCTTTTGGCGTGGCTCCATAGTCTAAGTCGTCCCAGTCGGCCTGTGAGAGAGAACAAGAGTTCAGATAAGGAAAGATCCCCAATGGAAACAGGAAAAAAACTTGTTAAGGCAGCAGCAATCACGGAAGTGCGACCAAGTGTTGGGTGCAAAAGGAGGCATTTTATCATAAGTGTAAGATTTCAGTTTACACATTTTATACAACAAAACCCTTGAACCTGATAGTTTCTTAACACGCTCTGTTTTGCGAAAATCCGTGGCCATTAATAAAATTAACGTGCCGTTTATTTAATTGGCCTCCTTCCGCCTGTAATGATACGAGTGATTTAATAAATCGGACTTTGCAGTGGTGGTCCAATTCTCTTTTCAATCACAAGTATGTATTCAGACCGAGGTGGCCTCGTTCTTTCACCATTATTTAGAATACGTAAGCATGAGAGAAACAAATAAAAACGTAGTAGAAATATCTATACGAAGACCACACAATAATAAGTGGACAGCAGCCAAAGTAAGGTAAGGTTAGAGTAGCCCGAGTTATTTTAACACCAAAATGCACTGTTACGGTAAAACACAACAAAATACCACAGAATCGCATACAAGACAGTGGGTTGCTATTTAACAAATTGAAATCAGTGAGAGAAATTAAAATGAAAATTATAAGAGAACGGAAGTTATTTAAAAAAAAAGGAACAGAATCTATTGCAACCAAACAAAATATTTAGGAAACAATTATTTAGATTCAGAATCATTTCTGTGCTTTGACCGTTAAACAGAGTTATTTAACTACTTTTATACAATTTATATTTAATTTTCTCGTTTAATAATGGTTTACAAAGACCCTATTCATAAATGACAGTCTTTGCATTACATTTTACGGAAGGTTTAGTTTTATCATCATTCGGAGACGCGTTATGGAAATTTTATTTCTCTCGTTAGCACTATCTGCCTTCGCAAAACACACAAATACTATTTAATGTGATTTTACACAGCGAATTCCTGAGGAAGTAGCGATGTTGTAAATGTTCGAATACGCCTTTATGAATAGGGTCTTGACAAACAAACAAACAAACAGACAAACAAACGATCAAAACTAACAACAACTCTTGCAATCGGATATCCAACAAGGGATCCTTCGCGTCTTTCGATTCTCGTCAGATAAACCTGACTCGGTTAAAAGAGAAAAAGAAATTAAGGTTATATTAATTCTTTGCATGCACACTCTAATATTATTAAAATACCATTACACCCTAATTTAACATCATTTCAGGTCTGACGGCATTTCCTGCAGATTACGAATCTTGACTTATGCGCAATGTTATATAATTTAGACCGCCTAACCTTCTTCGCTTTCAAGTTAGACGACTGCGATTTGAGCGAGGAACATTTCATACTGATGACGTAGCAATACAGACGTCTCTGATTGGCTGTTGTTATAAGTCAGTCTACGTCATCACTACCAAATGTTACGTCTCGAATCTCAGACGTGTCTATCTCATTGGTGAATGAAGTTGGACGATCGAAAGATACCTGTGTTTTCTAAAGCTTGTAAAATTTTGGTCAATTTTGAGGTATACTGATCTGGAATATTTAATGTTTTTATTTAATTCACGAGATTCGGAAATTTATTTTACGCGTTTCAGTACTCAAAGGTTAAAGTTTCTTTAATATCTTACATTTATATAACTTATGCGCATATTGTACTGACTAGATTTAGAAGCTCATTCGTCATTTTCTACTCATGTTTCAAAAGTTTGAAAGTATTTGCCACCACATTTGGTTTCTCTCGAATTTTGAATTGGAATGTACGTTCAACCAGTGTTCATTGAAATACCGTTCTTGGAGCACGCCTTCACATTTTTAATGTCCGGACGAGAAAATCACGAGCTAACTTGAGGGTAACGCTAAAAACTGAAGATTAACCAACCAATAAACTTTCGTTAACCGCGTGGATGTCTTTCCAGCGTTTAAGAGCGTAAAAATCCGTATCTTTTTCTGCTGTAAGTGTCTTGCTTTCTATCTACAACGACAATTTGCGCTGTCGCAAAGACAGAATTTCTTTTTCGTGTTCGTTGGATAATTTTCGTGTTCAGCAAGAGGACAAAGTAACTTGCTCAGTGACTCACTCTTTATCAATGTTCTGCCTTACTCGCAGTTAACTGTAAAACCGTCAGATCTTTTATTGTTAAAGAATGATATTCTAATATTTTCAAACAAAAAGCCTATGGATCAACGAGACGAGTTCGAAGATGTCTAGGATAAAAAGAGAACATCACACAATAGTTTGCTTAGCCTTACCGGATCATCCGGGGAATTCCTCATCCCGGATCTTTTGAGGCTGGATATGGAGTGTCCAGGACTACCCGGGCTGTCTCTAAACAGGTCATCACGTAACTCTATTGGTGGTGATACAGATGGGATAGCGAACGACTGCTTGAACACACCGCGTAGCTGGTTTCGTAATAAGCAGTACCAGATTATTACGTATAATGCCTAATGACGACAAAGAAAAAAATAGAGTTAATACTCATCGGGTCATTCACCATTTCCACACCTCCCAAAATACACTTGTTTGCATTCCAAACTTTGCAAGGTAAAAGCTTAAGTCTGTATACGAGCCTAGTGGCCAATCAGGCCGAAGCTTATCCCGACTAGCAGTATTTCTATCCCCCCCTGGATGGGATGCTAGTCCATCGCAGGGTTACCCCCAGCAGTAAATTCGCCGGTAGTCCATGGTAAATGCCAAGCCCTGTAAGCCAATCAAAACTCAGGAATTGCAATATACCATTGCAAGTTTTTAGTAATTTCAGGTAGCTCCTTACCAGTACTGCGTCTAAGACCACGAATATTATGAGAATCCACTCGTTCCCGTAAGCCAGATGAAGCCCAGCACATAACCACACCAATGTTATGAGAACAAACAGTACTATGACGTAGCGGATTTCTTAAAACACACACACAAAAAAAGAAAGAAAAATTAATCCATCAAGTTTGGTGAGTGCTGTGTTGAAGTTTGTATCCAACACAAAGCCGAATAGATTAAACTACAAAGTTTTTTATGAGGAAAAATATTAACGGCATGTCCTATTCTTGGAAAGAAATGAAGGTATGTATTAAGCTTTGTATATTAAACACATATGATATTAATTCGTTAGCGGATAAGTACTCAAAATGGTTTTCGTGTTCTCTGAACAGGAGTCGACCGTTGTGCAAAAGGTCGTAGGTTTTACGCTTATTGGAAGAATACAGAATGTCTTTTAATTTTCGATTGTTTCCCTGACGGTTCAATATTTTTCTTGCTGTCCTATTTTCTTCATGTTATGTTCTTTTTCCAAGTTGGCCTGCCTCTCTTCTCAAGTACACTCCTAGCCATATTCTCTCTTTCTCAACATATTTACATTACAAAGTCGTTGTTCTTCAACTTTGCCATGAAAACAATGACAGCAACAAAGGCAAAACCAACAGCCAAAACGAAACCAACAAAACATGGTTTCCAAGACTGAAACATATACTAGCATGCAATATGTTTTGCTTATAATTCATGCAGCCTTTTTCAATCCAGCCATTTACCTGGCATTTGGAAAGGTTTACAACCTTACAACTGGCCCTTCAATGTCGGCCAATGCACACTACATGTAGCAGTAGCTGAAAAATACCTCGAATATTGTAATGTCCACGGAATATATCGTCGTAGTGCTTCCACTGCGGTGTGACCAAGTACGCTTGCGTAAACACCAAGGCTACGGCCATCAGGAAGAGAAGGACTGGGCCGACTGCACTGGCAAGTCCAGCGATTGTGTTTGGTATGAAGCACCTGGTGATACGTTATTGAGCAATATTAGAAGATCACTGATAAATAACCTGTGACATCTCCCTGGGCTATCCTCGGTATCCTAGGTAACTCCGGCCCCGTTGCGGCCCCAGTCTCTGTTTTGGTTTGAGCCAAAAACGTGGTAAAAAATTCTACGTCCAAACTAAACGATTGGGGTCTGAAGTACGATGTAGAACGAACCACGATTAGTTTGTTCCCAATACGAGTTACAACTGGAATACGCCGTGCAAGCCATAATTCTGAAGAACCCTGAATTTTCACATCTCTGGTTCTGATTTTTCTTCGCTCAAGTTTTAACGATGAGACATTGAGAGGTGCGCGTTCTCAAATTTAATTCTATAAATGTGGGTAGGGTCCGTACTTACATGTCTCCATTACTGTGTACGTCAGCGTACGCTTCTGTAAACTCCCACTCGAGTGCCAGTTGAGTAATGAGAATATATAACACAATGATCAGAACAGGCAAGCCTGTGAAAAAAAAACACATCGAACGTTATGATCCCGTTATCCTCTCAAAATTCGCTATTTAAGTAATGTTGTGATGTATTGAAAACATTTTCGCCATTGTGATGTACTTGTTATAATGACGATCATGTACTGCAGAGTATTGTGGTTGCGCAACTATTTTCAAATTGGTGTCAACCTGTATTTTCTCCTCACTTGTCTTTACGCAATACCTATGGTGAAATTTGAGGGTATTTTGAGGAAATTTATATCCCGCGATTTATCCTCGCTGTCTTCCTTATTGCTACTTATTTTCGCGGCACTTAGTTTCCGCGATTTTCAAAAAGTCGCGAAATTAAAGACCCGCGAAAATTTATTTTTAACGTTTTTTATTGTATTTTTATTGTATTATGTTTTAAACGTATTTTTGGCCAAAGCGCGAAAATTAAGTGCCGCGAAACAGGCCCGTTTCATTTCCGCGAAATTAAGTTCCCGCGAAAATAAGTAACGATAAGGTACTTCATTCCACAGCTGTCCGCGGTTCTCTCTCCCAACTTATATTTTTACCATGTTGTAAGTAGTAGAGAGTGAAGATATATTACAATAGAGTGTCGTAAAACCAAAACTAAAGTAGAAACTCTGGCCAATCACAAAGGGCACAGATAATCCGGTGAAACAATCAAACTCCAAGGAAATGCATACAGTAAGCGATAGGCAACAAATTATTTTCTTGCTTTTCAATCTGCGAATTCCCACTCACCCCATCCCAGGCCAAAGAACATAACAAGTTTCCTGTCTGTGTGCTCGTCATTGAGAACGAAAACACGCCATAGATTCCATGCCTGAAAACAAAGCAAGTAAGAAAGACGATTAGCAAAAGAATCGAAAGGCTTTAATTATATTTTCATAAAACAAAACTGTCATTTGAAAACATGTGGGAAAAAAGTAAGGTGAGTGTTTAGTTGACATTTCTCAAGTGTTTTCTAACGACCAGAGTTTTTCAGTATAATTCATCGCTTTGGCGTTTCTTTGTGATATAAGCGAATTAGAAAACGAATAAGCCTTACCGTAATTTTTACCTCTATTGAAAAATACTTTAGCTAATCAGCACATAATTCATGTAGAATCCAATATAATATGACAATAAAAATTGAAATATTGATGTAAGTGATCAGCAATTAGAATTTTCTAGCCTCATCCCACATGAGTAACATACATCACCTAAAGTGAGACCCTACCTCAATAAACATCCAGGAAAATTGACAAAGAAAGAAGTAATGAATGAACATTGCGAGTACGGAACAGCGGGTATGTTCCTCGACCAGTGTTGGACTCAAATAGGCTCCAAGAACAAACATCAACTGGGAGATAACAAAGTACAATGTAAAGAACGTTAACTCCTCAAACACACCCTTAGTCATCTATTTTTTTTAATAAGAGTTATTTTCCACTAGCCGAGTGACACGAAATAAGTGGAAATGTTTTTCTCGCACACCGCTGGGACCTGGGAAAGGGTCATGTGACCTTTGGCGGGCAGTTGCTTTTGTTGCGTCTGCCATTGCTGACATTTTCCCACCCACCCGCCCAAAGAATTTTAGTTGGCACTGTATCTTTTGTTAGCTTTGCCATTGTGTAATTTTCCCTATGATGCAAGATGTACATATATGGGTTTGTTGAGTTTAATAAAAGTCAGGATGTGGCGGTCAGCCTGGCATGGTTACCAGTGGTGTGTGAGAATAATATTTTTTTTCACACACACACAGTACAAACGGCCACCTAAACTACCTACAATGCCTAACATACCTTAAACCTCAGTTATCTATAGGAATTAAAAATAATCCTGATACACACCTGAGCCATCATGCAGGCGAAGAACAAATGCATCAGCAGCTTAGCAGCAAACATGTTCTCGACGGAGCACAGGTGATGAATAAATATAGCTACGAAGAACACCCCCTGACAAGGGAAAAGAAACGACTCAGATTATCGTGAACAAAAATCAGATGGGCGGATAAATTTTCCTTACTGATATCCACTGATTATTTTAACATAGTTCAAGAGTATATGCCCGTCTTGAAAATGATTACTTTCCTGGTCACAGGACCGACGATAAAAGAAAAGCTTACTTGGATTTTAGAGAGGCGTTTACAAGGTTGAATTAACAAAAAGAACTGCAAACAAACACAAATGAACGAAAGAAAAAAACATGCTTCGCTTACCATACAGACAAAGCAGACGATAAAGAAAGCGATACTATAACCAGCCCGGTCATCACTCTCTCCCTGAGCTGCAAAGTTCGACAAATGGTCACACTGGCACTCTACATAATCGCCTTCATCACTCTGTTAAACAAAAAAACACAAGTCAAGATGGCTCCACCCACCCCTCCCATTAATTCATACACAAACACTAAGTTGGGTCATCCCCAATGTAGTGATGTATAGGCATAAATACCCCGCTAGCTCAACATTGAAGAAAAGCGGTGGTCATTTTCCCAGACAAGACAAAGAGTTCAACAGGCTTAATTACTAGCCGCTGTTTGGGAAGAAGGCTGAGCTCCTCAAGCCGGTGTAAGAGTCAATTACAATAGTAAAAAGAGGATCATTCCTGTGCAGGGTAGAGACCATTGAATAGTCCTGGGGCCGTCGAAACCATTAAGGATCTACCCGAAGGGTCGCACATCTGAAAACCTTGACATATGCTTGTCAGGTTCATTAGGTTAGGAATCCTTTTCGATTTCCCCCCGTCTTGACACTCTCTGATCCTTTACGATTATACTACTTCTTTGCCATTGGTCTTCTTTGTACCTTAGTAAATTTTTTCTTCAATTTGAAGATTATTTTGGCGAACAGACAAAAAATCATTGGATTTGATCAAAGAGCGCTTTTGATCTACAAAGGTACAGATATCCCTGGAGTGGTTGTCGCACAGTGACGAGAGCTGTTCAGTAATGATTATAAGTCTTGCTCATAAAGTACAAGCAATTACAACAATAATTATCCCACTAGCCTCCGTAGAGAAGAAATAACGCGCGATAGAGTACAAATATCCCCCGATATTGTACAGTTAGTTATATCGTTCAGTTAGTTAATATACATTAAACAACCAAGCTACTGACCTTTTTAGTGCAACCTTCTTTCGACCAAGCTGACTTTGAATAATCCCAGTAGACACAGCTACACAAATAAAATAGCAAGGATATTTTGTTTAAAGAAAATAGGAAGCCATCAATGATTGAAGGAGTGGACAGTCTTCTAAAGTGACACATACTTCTTGGCATACATAAGATTTCTTTATAGGGTGAACTTAAGGAATTGAGAAAAGCAAACTTTCCTCCTTTATTGACAAGAAATCCATTTTTACTGATCAAATGAAAAGTAGTCTACTGTTGCTTTTAGTTTGCTCAAATTCTTTTCCAGTGAACATTTTTATAGTGACAATAATGTGACGATCGTTATCAACAACTCATTATCAAAATCTGCGGCAACCTTAAAATTAACGTGCCTGTCTTGAACAACGAATTTAGAATTTCTCTGACCAAATAGTAAGTTCCTAACTTTAAAAAATCCCTGACATTTCCCAAGCTGTGGCAATCGGGTGATAACAGTGAGGGGAAATCACAAAATGTATAACAATGTATTACTTACTCAGCTCCCTTGGGAGTGACTCGCTTTTGGTTACTATAGATACGGTATGTAACAGGGTTGTCACTGCTGATGCGCGACGAGGAGTCATTTGACGAAGTGGAGAGCACCTGGAGAAGACGTTAGACATTGATCAATATAGCTGCCATATCAGCACGTGTCGATGAAAAAAGTTCATGTTTGTCACTAACTCATACTTTGTTGATACTAAGACGTCTCGGCTAACTCTTAACTCATTTTAAGGGGGGTCCTTCTTAACTACAGATCTAGAGCAGTTGCTAGGGAATTCCTGAAGACCAGTTTTAGTGGCAAGCCATTTTGGACCGTTTTGTAACGCTAAATGGTAAATTTTGTGGGGCAGGAAATACCTGCTTGAAATATTGACATTGCGCCTGCATAACTAGTGCCAGTCCTAAACCGCGCGTTAGAATTTAAAATCCCTAAAACTTGGAGGAAAAAAGGAAGCGTTCTGAATTTTTTAAAGAATCGGAGATAACATAGCCTTCTTTATAATCCTACGTATGGGATTACCGTTTACAAGAAAGAAAAAAGCGCTACTGAAGAAAGTCTGAAAATACGGGTGTTTATTATGTTATAACTTTTACAATAATGCAAATTTTGTAAAACCCATACGAAGCATTCAGCATGTGGATATTCTTTATCTATTGGCACTGATTTTAACTTTCAGTTTTATATGCCCTTTCTGTTTTAGGGTTTTTTCTATTCTGGCCACGCCACTTGTCAAATATGGCCGTGATTTGAAACTCTTGAAGGACTCTTCAATTGAACAAAGTTGCGAAAAAAGCTCATCCGTAGCAGGTCAAGTTTCCAAAATATGGCGGTTAGATACCTTCCTTAGCAACAACTTAGTAGTTAAGAAGGACCCCCCTTAACGATGTCATCTCCTGACTACAGCTATGTAGGAGCGTAAAAACGGGTGGACGCTTCCCCCATACATTTTGTGCTGTATATTTCTATACAATAAGACGACGTCGAAAATGGCTCAAAATATCGCTAGAAACTGGCATCAGATTATGGATGTTACATATTGCGCAGAAGAATGTATGAAAACATTTATAGAAAGAGAAGTTTCAGGGCCCGGTTGCCTAAAGCAATTTAAGATTAAGTGGGATTTTCTGCAACTATTCCCGTTGTTCTGGAAGGTCTTCTTACAGACTATTTTGGATAAATAGGCCGAAGGTGGATTAAAGAGAATGGGAAACACAATGTCGGTGGAAGGAAATCCTTGGGAACAAAGAGAACAGTATCTCAAAATATCTACTTTATACATCCGGGCCATAAAATGAAAGCTTTCGGAGTAAGAATACAATCATGTGGAGTATTGGTAATTTGGGCGCCACTGTCTATGCTGAAGAGGACCAAGGAAGGTGTAGCATTTTGGCGTTGTGACTCGCGACCAAAAAAAAAAACAAAAAATAAAAATGACAGGACCTAAGAAAAGCACAAGAGGAGAACACGCTGCATCCATAAACAAAGCAAAACGTTTTTTAATAAAACACTTAAACAACAGAATGTAAGATCCAAACCTTGTCATTGATCACAGGGGGCTGTCCAGATTTATTGAACCAGTGAGCAGTCTGATAATCAATAAAATGAACATCGCGACACTAGGAAAAAAATAACAAATCAGAGAAATCCAAAATGAGTACAATGCGAAGACAACTAGGTAAAGAAAATAAAGAACAGGTCTACACGAATAGTCCGCTGACAAACCTCGTTTGATGAAGACGTCGACTGATATAGATTTGATGGATACTGGAAGTAGTCCTCCCCTCTCCTGTAAGAGATCAAAACACCAACTTAATGAAAAATACTCGCTATGAACTGACTAATGTTTGCAAATAAATTACTTCTATGGATCTAAATGACAAAGCCATAGCTTCATTACAACCAAATGCGTCTCCCGGGCGTTATAATTTAAAGTTACAAGCAAATGAGATTAACTTTGAAAACTGTTCAGCCAAACAGTGTTTCAAAAACTCACATCGCGATTCGTTTCAATCTTCTTCACTTTTGGCCATCCGTACTTTCTTTTGTATTTGCTGTGTTATTGAAATACTCTTTCACTGTTTTAAGTGATCACTTTTATATTTCACAGATTTTTATGGCCATTTTCAATGCCTAAATTAGGCTAAAATCCGTGACACAGCTCCTTAAATGCTCACAAACATTTCGAAAGACTTGCTTCCTAATGGCACAACCTAGCAGCCTGTGGTATGGGGAATCCTCATACAAATTTTGGAGCTATAAACTTTCCTCCTATCGATTCCTTGAAAACACTATAAAATTGAGCTAAGCGTTTGTAGCGTACCCAGATTTGATTTTCAATCCGTTTAGTTCAGAAGGCGTTCGTCTAAAGCCTTCCACTGTGGCACGTTTTCCCTTAAGTGATGAGCCCTGTTGACCTGAACACGGCAGACCGTACACCAGAGAAAATGCAAACGTCTCGAAAACCTTGGAGAGTTTGTCTTGACCCCTGAAACGAAAAGAACAAAAACACCCCAGGTTGAATGTAAAAAAGCTAGAAAGTAAATATTTTCAATATGAAGTTAAAAACATAAAAGTGTATCGCTGTGAAACCTTGCACTCCAAATGTAAAGGGAGGAGAATTTGGGAATTTGGCGAACAAACTGTGATAGAAAAGAAAAAAAGAAAAGATGGAATGGTATAGTGGGTGTGTATAATGAAACATCTAGCCATTACGGTGCTTGTTCACGATGAATCGATTGATTGTACGCAGTGTACAAACCGCAGCTTAAACAACCCATAAGTCTTACATTGACCACGTTAAAACGCGGTCCAAGTGAACTGTGGATCATCTGAGATGGCAATAATGTAATTTAGTCTTCATCTAGTCATGGTTACTGAGTTTCCGTGTGAACGGCAAGTAGATTATAGCCATAACCAACTTAGTCTTCGCTTAAAATAATCCGCCCACAATGATATAGTTCTCGAGGTATGAAAAAAGCCTCGTAAAATGGTAAAATAAAATTAATGCCGCAAATAAAAGAAAAATTGAACATTTGAGATTATGTAAATGCAACAATCATCACATTTCCATTACCGATTACACAAGGCTGCTGTTGCAACGAGAGTGCACTTTGCTTGGAAGGAGTCTTCTCCTTCAAGCAAAGAAGATATTTTGATGTTTAAGAGTACATACCTGGTGTCATCTCTCTTGGGATCTAACAGCTCGTCGAAGATGTCCATTAGTGTTTGTTTGGTGGTATCTTGCAATCTAGTAGATCAACATCAAATTTCTTATATTTCTCTTCATGATACGTTAAATATATAATATTTTGGGGGAGAATCTTGATTTTTTTTGTCAATGCAGGCATTTTCCTGCGAGGATTAGGACCTTTTTTCTCATGATCTGCTTACTAGTACTTGTTGTACAACAAGTTTCAAACATCAAACAAACCATGACGGGTCATTATGACAATTTAGTCTGTTACAGTCTACTACGTAATTGATAGTTAGGTAGCTATGAGCGCTGCGTTACGAGACGTTACAACCGTGAAGTGACGCTTACAAATTCACGTTGATGAAATTCTATTATTTTCTTATCTTTATTTAACTAAACATGTTCAGATAATGTTATATAAATTTAACAGCTTAGAATAGAAAATTTCATTTATCACCCCGATAACAAACTAAGAACTATTATTTAAAAGAAACTTCCAGGGCCCATGATTCTTTAATAAAATAAAAGTGTTTAAACCCGGCTTCACCTAGTGATGGCACACCAAGTCTCGTGTAAGCCTTGACCATAACCAAGCTCTAATTTGCACATCGCTAAAATAATACTGCCCGAGTTTTTACTAGCCTGCAACACAGCACAACAGTTTAGATAGAGACTTATTCATCTCCCATCTCCATTTGTTCCACTTACATTCTGTCCTGTAGAGTTGGACGGCTCTTTTTGTCATTCAAAATTATATCAATCGTGTCCGTTGTCAGTTTCAATCGATCTTCATCCAGCGGGTTCTTAATGTTAGATTGTAGATCGGAGAGAATACTGCAATAACGAAATAAACCATATTGTTTAGGTCAACAACTCTCTAACGGACAACTATCTAGGATAGACAGCCCTTTAAAGTGGACCCATTCCAAACCAAATATCTTTATAAGGAAGATACCTCTCTCAGCCAGACACCTTTTTAAGGTAAACACCGTTTTTAAGACATACACCTCTTTAGGCAGACATCTCTTTATTACGGCGGACACCTATCTAAAAAGACAACTGAAGTTGATCTAGTCATCGTACTTTTAACTAACTCTCTTTAGATGGACAACTCTTTGAAACAGACAACAGGCACCCTGGAAGTGCCTTTAAGGTTAAAAAAATACTCCAAAGTGGGCAATAAGATATCAAATATGATTAGGGGAAAATGTTCCTCAGAACAAATCATGTTCACGTGCAAACATCCGTGCATATCTTCGCGCCAAACGGAGGATATTCTTCATATATCAAAACAACAGCAAAGAAACGTTGACGAAGCGCCTTACCTGTTGATCTGATCATCAGAAAGTGGAGTTTGGGAAGCCAAAGCTATTAGTTTGAGGAAAGATGTTGTTTCTTTATCGTCTGAAATCGTAACCAATGAGGTGTTGTATTTCTCGACGATCCTGAAAAAGTAGGAGAGCATGAAGATTTGAAAATACCGTTAAAGCGCTGTGAAGTCCCTCCCCTCTCTAATAAGGTAACATTACACAATTATTCATCCACCGTATTTACTCTAAATGGTTACTATTTTGTTAAAAAAAGTCAGAAAAAATTAAAACCGGACTATGAGATACCAGTGATAAAAAAACGCTGGTTTAAAGCCGCTTGCAACAAGTAGTAGCTAACATAAAAGTGTAGTAAACCGTACGAAAGCTGTTAAAGGAAACAAACACCACAAAAGCAGACAAACAAAATAACAAGAGTATGATGCAAGACTTACTTTGCCCCTCCAGTAGCGTTGAGCAATACGACCTCAAACGCTTTAGGATACTTCGTAGCGGACGCCTCTCTGGGAGTTAAAGTGATCGTGATAGACTGCGAAGTCTACAAGACAAAAACAATTTGAACACTCAATAAAGTTTTCTAACTAAGTCACATCACATTTATAATGTATACTTCCAAAACTAACTAACTTCAGGCCTCAAACCAAAAAAATACGCTTTCCAAAAGTCACATGCCCAAAGCCCATCAGTGAGATTATAAGGCCATGTTTTGGTAAATACCTTTTGGGACAACAAATGTGCTAGAGGACGTGATCTTCACGTAAAGCTCAAACTCGTATCGGCGTTTTGCTAATTTTAAAGTTGATTGATTGATTGATTGATTGATTGATTGATTGATTGATTGATTGATTGATTGATTGATTGATTGATTGATTGATTGATTGAAAGCAGGACACCTTATGTTACCTTACATGAAGTAATACCGCTGACCATTATGAGCCGAATTAAAATCGTTCGAAGAAAGTTCCAACGTAGTTATTTTCGTTTGCGTTGAAGAGTTTTTTGTTGAACTGTTCCAATTATCATGCAGAAAAGTAAATAAAAGATTAAAGAAACAGGTAAGGAAGATAAACATGCAAAACAAGTTTAATTCTTGTACAGTACACTAAAACAATGGAAAGGAAATGTGGTTTGCAAACTTTATAGGCGGTTCCATGATCGAAAGCATGAAAACACAATTAGGAGTCTGAGCAATGAGGTATCCTTAATTCAAACAGATAAGTAAGGTAGGCGATTGAAATAGTTGTAATGAAAAGTTTTGTGGTCAAATTTGTTTGGCTTAGTGATTGAACTGCAAAAAAATATGTTGATGCGTAGCCAGCCCTTTGCATTAACACTGGTCGCCAAATTGGCGACCTGTGTGGAAAATTTAGTCGCCAAATTTTATTTCCACTCGCCATGGCGACCAAAATGGTAGCAGCTTGAAGCGCTGTAATAATAAATAAAAGCCTTACTTCTCCCTTTGCAAATTTAATGGAAGTCGTAGTTGGCTTTTCGTAATCTTCTCCCGCAAATGCCTGAGAAGTCTGCAGGCCTGGCTTTGAGGTGAACCTTTCGGTTAGATCACGTGTCTCAAAGTAAACTGTGACGTCAGTGTCCTTCCCATGATCCCGGGCGACCCCAAGTCGGACTTCGGTGGAAGTCTTGTCCACGGTTGTATAGCTAGAAAATAAACAGCAGCGATAAGAATGGCTACTTTATAGGTTCAAGATTAAAGTTTGTAGTAATTTTTAAGGATCGAAGAGTCCCCGGTACAGCCTGAAGTACAAAGCAAGTACGAGTGTTACTACAAAATTACCATCAAATGGAAGGTCACATAAAAACAATAGCTGACTAAAATGAAACAGGATCTACCATGGTTAAGATCGCAGAGAACAATCTAAAACAAATTTTCAAGAATACATGTACCATCTACAAGGTAGCTACTTTCATGCTTATATGCTTTATCGTCAAATGAAAACTTAACAACAGCATCGTGAAAAAAGGAGTCGACCAGCACCTCATTGAACATCTCACATGATTGGCCATAAGAACAATAGGACAAAGGGCACAAACAATGCCCCTATTCCTGAAGACAATGAGCAATATTGTTTTAGAATGCCTCTGAAATTAGAGGTTCACAAGAGGTACTGGACTACTCGAAAAAAGTGCAGGGTGAACGGTTGCATAAACAAAGCTTTGAATAACTGTGACAGCCCGAAAGATCGCAACGTTTTCAAACATAACTTTGGAGATATGACGACTATTTTTACTATATGCAAGACAATAAACGAAGCCGAACACAACAGCAACTTACATGACGTCCTTGGGGAATAAGATGGTTCCATTAGGGAAATCGCTTGCCAAAACATTGATCACCGCTGAGCGGTACTGTGTATTGATTAATGCTTGTTTACCACTAACAATTCCGGTTAGATCCACATGGAACTGGGTAGCTCGTTCGGGTTTCTAGAAAGCAAAATAGATTAGTGTAGAACAAACTGCGAAGTGAAAGCTTGCGTAGTTAAAGGTAAACAAAGGAAGCAATTTAAATGAATGTGCCAAACGTTAGAGAACAGTTCACTGTACTTACACCATCGTTTATCAAACGAATGAAAAGATCTTTTTCCCGTACGCCACTTGTAAATGTGATTATTCCTTCAGATTCTTCCAATTCGCCACGAACCGCGTTTTCACGAACGGTCCATGACACCTGTACATGAAATCACAAGATGTGTTAAAATAACCAAAGGTTATAATCCGCTCAGTTTTCTCAGTCCCATTCCTCTATGACTTGAATTTTGACATTTCTTCTATCTTATTTTCTTCAGTGTGAAGATAATATTGTAAACGTTAAAACAAGTGTTACAGCTCTTTTAAACAGCTAAACAATCTGCCCGAAACTTGTCGTTGTCTATCGGTAAATTTGATTGGTTGTGACGTCGTTTGCTACTTCCAAACAATTAAACTTCAAGCTTGAAGTTTCTCGTGCCTAAAATCATTTTATTAATTATAAACGAGAGCAAAAAGACGTAAAACTCAATTGATATTTAGAAATTCTGAAATGCGCCTGTCAGGGAATGAGAGTTTCGTCACACAGTCATTCCACTGTAGAGCAAAAAAAATTGCGTGACAAACCAAAATGAATACCACGTTGGAGACTAGCGAAAAGTCGTATTATGGAATCTTCTAGCGAAGCAACAAAAGGAAAGTCGCTTAGCTTAAGAACTACCAACAAAGACGCCAAGAGTAAAAAAGTCTTACCAGGCTAAAAACATCGAAAAAGAATATAGTTTTTGAACTGTTACCCAATCAAGAGAAAAGATACCTTCCTAGCCAAGTGACAGATTTATCAGTTAGTGTAAAGGACAAAAAGAAAACGAAAGAACTAAAAGATAGAGACGCTACCTACCGCCACACTATCCGGTAGACAACCAGGAGGGCAGTCGTCCTTAACGTTAAAGGAAGCCTTAGTGTCAAGGAGCGAAAAAAAGAGAAAAAGAGGAAAAGAACGAAGCAGAATGTTCCCAAATGGTTATTTAGGGTGAAAAACATTACTAGAGATAATGTGAAATAAAAGGGATGATTAGCTAGATAGAGGGGCGATGGTTCCTGAAGAAACTATATTAAGCAAGCAATCTGTTAGAAAGAAGGTGCCGAGATTACAGGTGATATACAAAATCACGCTGTGATAAGGACAAAAGGTGGGAGGCGCAATGGCAAGCAAGCAAAATCACCGAGGAAAGACAACAAAGAAGTAGGTTTACAAAGCAAATTAAAATGATAAAGAAACTGGAGACAAAAAGCTGTGAGGAGTTGCCTTTGAATAAGGAATTAAAATAAAGAAAATATTAGAGTTCTGGGTGTTGTGTATAAAGTATGCTTTTGCAGAACAGAAAGTGACCACAACTGATGTGTGAAAAATAGGGCAAAACAAGACAACTGATAACAAAATAACAGAAAAGAAAAACATTGAAGTGAGGAAAAAGAAAAGCGAGAGGAATGCACAGATAAAAATTAAAATAGCTAGTGTGGTTTTTTCGCTAGGCAAGTCATGAAACACAATAACCGAGGACTTTGGAATATTGCATTAAACTTTTCTAAAATAAAGCAAAACCTAGAAAAAAAAACAGGTAATAATCAAAACATACCTGAACTTCACCAAAAGTAGCTTTCGTTCTTTGAACTTTGAGTACAGCTGCAGGTAGCAACACACATAATTTAGTCCATAGCAACAAGCACATTTCTTTCCGTAATTACAGGGCAAATAGAAAAAATCAATTCCCAAACTCGTAGATGCAATTTCAAGTCACAGTTTCAAGAAGCAAAAACTCTGCGATTCTAAAATGAAATACTTCAATATCCAATTTAAGTCTTGTCATTTCTTTTGGCTTTTTTTTTTCTTTTTTCTTTTTTCCAGAAAAGAAAATAATCTCTTCACCATCACATTACAGTGCGACTACTCCAACCAAGGCCACCCAAGCAAATTCTTTGCAAATTGACCTAAAGCATTTGCGTGTTGAAACGATAAAAATTGTCACAAATGTATTGATTCAGTGGTGTACAAATTGCTTGGATCGCTTATTTGTCAAAAATTTATCGTTAACATCCGAGATTTTCATTCATCAATTTGCAAAGAATTTGCTTGGGTGGCCTTGGTTAGAGTAGTCGCACTGTAAAACAATAGCAGTGAATTGTTTTTCTGCATACCTGTTCTGGAATTATCTTCATCAATTGTTGCAGTCTGTGATCCTGGGACGAAACCGATCTCCCCGTTCATCAAATCATTACCTTCAATGATGACAGTGGCCCAAGACTGAAATAAGAATCAACTAAGTTAGAATTTCCATTTACAAACAAACACACAAAGATTCGCACAAGGTTGTAGCACTACAGAATACTGATAGGTATTTGATTTCTTTTTTTTTTTTTAGTTGTAACACTGACTTAAAGTGACAGTTTTTAAAGGCTGATGCGTTGAGATTTATGACCAAATAAAGCCTAGCTTGTGAAGTGCAGTTTACAGTTTCTACGTCATCCTCCTAAAAAGTTGGACGTCTGCAAACAACCAGAGGTAACAACGCGAACAACGACCATCGAATCAGAATTTAGGAATCGAGAGAGTTCGTTTCACCTGGAACATCTTTGACGCTAAACAACAAACAAACTGAAACCGCGCTGTGGCGCTGCAATAAACTCAGTCTAGCAACAGTCTTAATAAAGAAATTACGCAACAGTTGATGCACATTAAAAAATTTTCTTCAAAAAAACTAAAATAGTATTTGTTCATAATCTACCGTAATCTTCAACAATCTGAACTATCGCTCTGCCTTAGAAAAGCTTCATTTTGAGATTTCTTTTGAATCGGACGCAATGATTTACATCGCAAAAAATCTTCAAAACTGAAGAGGTGTGTAAAGCGTACCTGCAGTCCGCTGTCGGAATCAGAAGCAACTCTGGCACCACCCTTGGGGTCTGTCAAGTATACTAAAACCTGTTCATCAGGTTCAGGCAGTTCATCATCCTTGATCTCAAGCTGAACCTTTTTCATTTGTCCATCTGCTGGTATAGGGTCTTGAGCCTTGAAAAAAGGCAAGGTAATTACATAAAACAGATTAAAACAGGAGAAGAAAGAACACTTAAAGGACAAGTAATACAGCTGGCCATCAGGTAACAGAGAAAGACGGAAAATGAGGCAGAAAATGACAGACTGAATGTTCTAAACTTCCGCAACACACCTACCAGAAAACAAAAGGAACAAAACAGTCTTACCGGGAAAGTCACTCTCGTTGAGAGCTCAACGTAATCAGTACCAATAGTCGCGTTCTTTTCTCCTTTCTTCCCAGCAATGGCGTTTTTCAAGGACTGTAGGGTAGGACTCCAACGCTCCCCACCCCCCACAGTCCGCACAAGAACAGACACATCGCCAAAGGTCCCCTTAGTACGTTGCACTTCCAGCTCCACCTTGCGGGATTTCCCACTTGTCGCATTCTCTGGCACTTTTACAAGAGTGGTACGGAAACTTAGCACTCCCTGGGGATCATCGTTGTCTTTGATTGTTATGCGCGCAGTTCTGTTTAAGCCAAGTCGTGGAGAACCACCTGAAAGAGCGAGCGGCAAGTGTTAAAGAAAACACTAATAAATAAGGTTATACACCTTCCAACCTTGTCTTATTTCTCTTGTTAAGTAAAACACTTTTCACTGGCCTTCAGCCGGTGGCCTTGTAGTGTATAGCTTTTTTTCAAATAGCGTATACACGGGGCAAATGAGAATAAGGTTTGTCGAGATTCAAACCTTCGCTTTCCTTAAGCCTGAAATTCTCATGCATCTGAGCCTGGTCAAATTCTTCTTAAGAGAAGTTGCGAGTTTTCTCCCGTGTGACCCGCGCGATGACATTCAGGCAGGAATTATTAATTAAATCCTGTTTTCGCACGGATATCGATCAAGCCGAAAGCGATCATTGCAAAGGCTCTTTTACAACCTTGACAATATCTAATCTCCGCAAACATGCGGGCAGGAGTGTATTAACGTGATACATGCATTGTTCAAGCCACTCTCGTGGAAGCCTTCTAACCAAAATAATATACATACGATCATGCAATATATTATTCGGAAACCCTGTTTTAAGTCCCTCTGTACTTTCAAGCAAAACGAGCAAGATACCAATATAAAAAACAAAGAAATTCTTACTTCCAGTAACGGAGGTTAAGTTGAGGTAAAGCACGCGATCTTTTTCTGGATTAGAGTTGCTGTTTTGCACATTAACTTCAAACTCTTTACTGAACTCTCCTTCTGCCATGTTGACAGTACCAGGTGAGCCATTGTAGTTGTACCGCACTGTAACAGAGCCCAACACGCTGAACTGACGAAGGATCTTACATTTAACCTGAAGAAAATAGGCTTTGATTAGTAGCGATAGGTGAATTGACAAAACGGTAGGTCACAAAAGGTTAGGTCTGCATTAGAGCCTAGTTGCCCACCAGGCCGAAGCTTATTTCAGTTTCAGTAGCATGAAGCATTTAGGAGTATTTCTCAGTACTCCCCCCCCCCCCCCTCCCCTGAATGGAATGCTAGTCCATCGCAAGGGTTACCCCCCAGTATTAAATTCGCCGGTTCGTCGAAAAGTGGACCACAAACTCCAAGTTATTAGTTCCACTGTTTTCTTACAAATATACGACAACTATATGTGTTCTTATTCGCGTGCAAAGTGAACACGAGTGTCTCCTGCGCAAGAGCAAGTGGCTACAATATAGAGTGAATAATATTCCAATAGACTCTGCAACTGTTGCAACTTTTTACATCCAACAAGAAAATTTCACTTCTAACCAACATACATTTTAAATGTACTGAACTTGGCGAATATTACATTGCACATGACAAATTCCTCAACTTGAAAGGCAACATTTTAAACTTCTCCGAACTTTGCGCCGCCACAAGCTGAACAATTGACGAATAACCTTGTAACCGCGCGAGTCTTTCCCCACCCCCTCCCCATCCCCCAAAAAAACACGTGAAAGAAAGTGTGTGTCACACACACCCTGGCGCAAATGTGCCAAGCTGAAGAATGCAATGGAATAGTGCATGTACCATTCTAAAAAACCCTTACCTTTCCATCCTCGACAGCCACAAGTTGTTGTGTGTCTGGAGCAATCACTACAACACCGCTGTACTCAATAACTGCTGTTCGACTGGCTCCGGTCGTGACGTTCGCGCCACCGGGCAGATTACCTGTCGTGAGTGCAGACGCCAAGTACAGAGAGTACACCAGCTTTTTGTCAGGAACAAGCACTGGGTTAACCTGAAACAGCAAAAGGTTAATATTGACCATTATTATACAGCTGGACTTTTCCCCAGCTGTGCGCGCTATCATTGGCCACTTCGAAGTTACATGAGATCTAACGATAAAAACAAGCTGTTTCGCGCCAAAAGACTCTAAGCGGGCAACATTTCAAAATCTGCCGACGATCTTTTTTGTTTTGCATTGCATCGCTTTGTTGCACTATATAACAATCTCAATGTTTACCTCGGCAGATTTAGATTCTTTTTTCTTGGGACCAGTCAATAAGTGTTAAATGTTGCTCATATATTAAAAATCTGTTGTTCAACAAATTCCCATCTACATGACATTTGAATGTTTTCCTTCGTAAAATTAAATCAAAAAGCTTCACAGGAAATCAATTTGACCTGCCGGACTACGAGCTAAAACTCAAAAGCTCAGCTGCATTAACCTTTAAGGGTAGTTAACTATTCTAATCACACCGATCCAGGGTATATTTTCACTTGTCTGTCATTGAAGCACAACTATTTCCGTGATTCTAATGGTCAGTGTCACACCCAACTTAGGCTATTTTAAATTCCCAGTCCCCTCTCTACCCCAACCCCTGTTTCCTTCAGGATTCAAAACCAACCTATCTCCCTTTATGGCAACTCACCTGAACGGAAAATGACACGTTTCTTTTTGATCCAGTAAATGACATTAACTTAGTGTCCGGAAGTATTTTCCCCGCGGTAAATCCGTCAAATTTTCCCGATGGAAAACCTGACTTGATGTTCACTGTGGTGCTGCCAAATAAACCTTCACGAACAACGATGATGGACGCAACAGCGTTGTCTACAGACAGAAAAAAAAATTAAAATACATAGAGAATATAATAGACAGAGTAAGACGGACCCGCACTTAGCCTACGAGTAGACCCTATTTTCCGTTACTTCACCGAGTGAGAAGGAAGAATCAGGCGAGAAGAAAGCGACCGCGCGAAAACTGGGTATGAGACATGCGCTTGAAGGACGGGCTGTCTAGAAAAAACACTGCTATTATTTTTTACATACCAGCCTCCACTGTGAGTCTCAGAGAATTATCAGCAAACTTGAACACAGCATTCGCTGCAACCTCTGGCACGAGAACAGTCTGAGTTGTGTCACTTGGAGAGCTACTAGATAGCTTTGGCGCGATAGAGGTAGCTGGACCTAAACACACAAGTCATATTGTTAAAAAAAAATTGAACTAAAAAGAGCACCCTTCCTCTAAAAAGTCATGGGGCCCAATAAGGTCTGTGCGCATATTTTATATTTTATGATAGTAGATTAATTAAATAGCAAGTTTTCATTTCTATGTTGTACAGTCTTTGTTTCCCCGGCATTTTTTAATCTCACTAACGTACTACCATTCATTTTGATGATAGCTTTTTTAAGGTACAAAAGGCTTTGTGTTGTAACGATGATGACTCCCTTGAAATCTTGCATGGTGTTGGTATTTTACAACCTCCTAATATTTTAATGATCAACTGCATTTCATCTTGTAAAGGATAAGACCAACCTGGATTATTGCTGTAACGAACTCCCGTCAGTGTAATAGTGAATGAGGAGCCCACTTGCAAGAAACCTGTCAGAGCGATACTCTCAGAAGCCTAAGGGGTAAAGAGGAGACAGTTGAAATTTATGTCTTAGAAGGAATTTCATAGAAGATTCGCCTTTTACTTCTATTTTTAAGCCTTTTTATTCACCTCATAAATTATCAGCTGCTTTTACCTTATAAAGTATAATAAACATGAACGACCTGCTCAAAAAGTTTTCAAAACTTCACTAACAGACTTCAAAATTAATTAGTACCACATCAACGAAAAGTGAGGTTCTGTTTCTAAGGGCCGGCTGGTTGGGTTCCCAGTGGAGGGCCCCTGGAATCACCCAGGCACCCAACGTCCACATCTGCTTGTACACAAACCACTGTTCAAAATATCTTAATTGAATGATCACACTCTAGGGATTGATCAACATTCGTGAGATTTAGAAGTTACGAACCACCTTGTACGGTATAATAAACAGTATCACACGAAGGAGCTGTTTAACATCTTTCAATCGAATGCCCGCACGCTGAGTGACACAGACTTGATTTCTTTTAACAGAAAAGTTCAGTTGCCGGACTGTTATGTATAACAACTATTTCTTTACCTGACTCTGTTGATCAGGCACGGTGACACTTCCTTTCAATTGTGTGGGGTACCACTCGGAGTGGCGCACCTCGTACTGTACGTCAACTGCACCAAACTTTCCTTTCTCACGGAGCACTGTAAACTGCAGCTGACGGTTGTTTCCAGAGACCTGTAGTTTTTGTGCACCTTGCTGAAGCTTGAACACGCCGTGGGGATCGTCATTTGCACTGAAATTGTATAAAATGTCACCAAAAAATAAACCAAGGAAACATGTACTCAGTGAAACAAGCCACACTACATTGCCACACTGGTGAAGCACGAAAAAAGCCAAAATAATTGGAAGGATAATAAGCAGCTTCGTTCAAGAAACGAACATTTTTAATTTGTAGTTGTAACAAACCTAAATAGCCCTTCACTGGAGCGACCGCGCTGGAGCGAGTTACTACTTGATTCTGTATATGTCATGTTCATTCGCAACCTCTAAATGTGCTTTGCCTACGGGCTAAAAGTCAGCCCGACAAAAACATGAAGTAAAAGTTTACAATACACCTGTAATCAAGCCGATCATTTTTTCATGCCGCTCTGATGAAGTTACATGGAGTTCTAACCAAGCTAGCAACTACATGCACGACGTTTATATGTCGTCAGAAGTCCCCGCCAGTACTATTACACGCAGGTTGGATTCTTCGTCAGTGTGACGTTTCTGTCCTCGAAGCAAGGAGATTAAAGCCACTTACTAGCCTGTTCCAGGCGTTCGGTTAGTTGGGGAGCAGCGCAGCAAAAAAATTATAAGGGAGGGGTGTGGAGAGAAAGCGCCATTTTTTTCCATTCGCCGTTCGTCGCGCTAATCCCGAATTTCGCGCTGCTCCCCGACTAACCGAAAGCCTGGAACAGGATAACCACTTACCTTATTTTGAAGGTGACATTGATGGCAGAAAGATCTAAATCCGCTCCTCCATCCACGGACACTATTCTCAACATGTAGACTCGTTCCAATTCGGGAATATCATCCGCCTTGATTTCCACCAAAATGTTCTTCAGAAATTCACCAGGATCGAACGTCACCGTACCGGATGTGCTCTGTATCTCACGTGACCCAGATGAACCTGTTAGACCGGTTATTTCCCACTTAACCTGTGTAAAGAAGCAGTTCAGTTGAAGATTTTCTCAGGAAAATTCCATAACTACTGTATCGAAAGCGATGGAACATGACAACACCAAGTGGCCACATCAGTGGAAATACAGTTGGTACTTCCACAGTTAGTTGCAAGCTCCCGTTTCTTTCCTTACTAATACTAACTTTAATATACTTTAAATGTCAGTTAGTTGAAGATAGAAAACTGTTTCGGAAAGGGACAGCAGTCCGTCACAGCTTCCAGTTATTTTTCCTGTCATAATTTGTGCCGCGTCCGTCACGCGAACAGCTTCAAGTTGTTTCCTGCCAAAATGTGTTGCGTTCGTCACCGTTTACAGTAATTTCCCGCCATAAAACGCAACTTCAAGTGTTATCCAACACTTTGTACCAACACAGTTTCCTGTTCATTCCTGTTTATTCCTGTTTATTTCCCGCCCAAACCCACTACACAGAATAAACCAGCCACCAAAGGGTTTCGCAAGCTGGCTTTACCAGGAACGGAAACGTTTATGCGTAATACTAACATTGACTGTTCCCTGAGTGCCATTCTTTCTCTCCACTGTGAACGCCTGTTGCTCCACTCCACTTGCAGGTTCGTCAAACGTTCTGGTAGCTGTACTCTGAAACCTGAACACTCCGTTTGGATGGCCGTGTTTAGCAATAGTTATGGTGATGTTGGATCGAAGACCATCGATTGATCCATTACCAGAAACTTTGTAGATTGTTAAAACGAATCGCTCCTCGGGTTCGTCAAAACCTGTCAAATTGCAGAAACAAAGAACGTTAGTTATATTAACGTGCCTTAAGAACAGAAAGCTTGTTTAGATACAAAAACATTGTAAACCTAAAGAAACTCTAACACAGATAAATCTTCTTCAGTTTATTTTCTCAAAGCAAAAATTTTCCAACAATTGACGCCTTAATCACAACCAAAAAAGCTAAAAAGACTAAGCGTACACTGTAGGGACCTATAGGTAGGTGTAACTATGCTTCAAATTATCATGTTTCACACTAATCTTGTACTGATAATTTCCTATTTAGCAACAGGGAAGCGCAAAGGCTCTGGGAACGAAACTAGAATGAAATTCGAAAGTCGTACTCGTACTGCTATTTGACTTTCCCTACTTTTTAACTTAATAATAATTGGAACATTTAATTGCAATATGCTCACCCAAGAAAGGTCTAACACGAAGTCTTACAGTCCTCGTAACTCCTACGTTCCCGTTAGGAAATACATTTGATCCATCGGTGGGCCCTTCAAAGTCATCAGGCAACGTACAGGAATCGCATGGAGGGTGGATTCGAATTAACTTCCAACTCACCTATAGAGTGATACATTAATAACAATCACATACAAATACACCCCACATACAAGTTAGCATTGCCTTCTTCGCTATCCACCGGATAAATCACTATCCAGTGGATAGTGCGGTTTGTTTTGTCGATACTTATCCATTGGATAGCGATTTATCCGGTGAATAGCGTTATACACCTTTCAAACAACTGGGCCCAGGAGACTTATGTCGTGCTTTAAGAGCTATATCTAAACTCATGGGTTTACATTCGGGGTCGGTTGGAGGCTTATTAACTGGGCGACCAAAAGGGCGGTGCCGGTTCTGGGTGTCGTTCAAGTTTCGTTTTCGGTGTCACTCACCCCAGATATCCAGTTTCGTTCGGCCGGAAGAAAGAACGCCCAAGGTGGCAAATGTACTTTCCTTCCCTCTGTGGAGGCTTTTTGGCTCCTCTTGATCTTTAATTTTAGGCAAATATTTTTTGATGGTTCTAGCAATAAGTTTATGGATTACACCCCTGAGATTTGGAGGCCTATTTTCGGGGGATGGGGGTATTTTCGGAAAGGGGCCTTACCTCCACCTCTCCTTCAGCCCCTCCTTCTCGTCGAATGACAAAGGTTAGATCTTTAGACAAGCTAGGATTAACAAGTGACAGCTGCGAACCGTTCACAAATCCAAACAATCCTCCGGGATCGTCGCTCGTTTCTATGGTAACAGTCACGGTGGTTGGCGACGCTAACTTGGCACCTCCTGTCACGGAATCTAGAGTGACCGTAAAGTAGTCACGCTGTTCTGGAACATTGTCATCAATGATTGTTATGTTTATAAATGCAGACGTTTCACCATTGGCGAATTGAACGGTGCCTCTGGATTCAGTGAAATCTTCGCCGAGGAAAGCGGTTCCATTCTTGACTGAAAATGCGACATCGACAACTCCAAGGCTACCCCCTTTTGAATGGCAAAAGAAAACAAATAAAGCAAATGAACGCTAGAACGTCTCTGGCTGGCTGGCTTTCTGGCTTATACACTAACTCACACTCACACACTCAATTTGAATACCTTTTGAATATTTGTGTGTTCTGTGTGTATTTAGTGTGTTTAATTAACTTGTTAACTGTTAAGAGCTTAACTTTAAAATTATATATACCTATACCACCCGTATAGGTTTGAATGTATTTACTCTTAAAATGAATAAAAAAGTCGAAGATTTTCGTATTACTCAGCAAACTGAGTAATGATTCACTTGGTTTTCTTTGGTCTTTTTGTTTCGATTAACAAAACACTTAACTCGTGCATTTTACCTTCTCTAACAAGTTGCAAAACAGCAACCCCAGTCTCCTCTCGAACCAGTTTAGCGCTCTGTGTAAAACGTATTATGCCACGTGCGTCGTCATTTTCTTCGATCACAATCATAACCTTGTTCTTGTCTGAACTGATCCTGGGTGGAGTATTCAGTGCCAAGCCATCTACAACGCTGTAGTTCTTGGGCGAACCAGAAACGAGTTGAACATTAAGCAGTTGAACTGCAATTGTCTCAGAGAGTTCGGGTGTGTTGTCTTTCTTTATGAGAACGTGGATAGTTTCCTGATCTTCTTTGTCGGCGAAATTAAGAACTAAGAAGAAGAAAGGTTTTATTAGGTTAAGAGGCATAAAGGGTTTCTCTTAACTACAAAGACAGACATTCATGAAGGGGAAGAGGGTAGCCTGCGAATACAGCCGCCTCTCATCGCGGGAGCGAGTGAGAGGCGGCTGTATTCGCAGGCTAGGAAGAGGGGTAAACAGGAATCCTTATGAAATGTTGCCCACACAACAGGCGCTGAGATTGGTTGTGAAGTGGTTTTGTATAAAAATGCTATGGCACACGTTTATGGCGTGAAATTATGTTACAGTTTGTTAGCTTTATTTTTATAAAATAAATTTAAAATGTCCGCTTCTTGTCGACATCATCGCATGCAAACACGCCAGAAAGTTGGGAGGATTTGAAAATTTATGTAAACATTCGCATTCTCCGAAAATTCCTCTGCTGTTTGCAAAAGGTTACGTAATTTTGTCACTTTCTATTTTCCAGTGTTAAACGAAAGTGAACAAGATAACAGACTGAGGATATCGGAGTTCTCTCTTGAAGAACCAGTACTTCAAGTATACCAGATACTTTTATAAAAAAAATTAATACTCGAGCACTACGACGGTTGTTACGGTAGCAGGGCGCCAGAGGAATACATCATACGTTTTCCCCACTGAACAAAGAATGGAAATTATTCCTTGGCCTATTCTTTGACTCTCATCCCAAACCCATGTACAAACAAACAGCAATTCAGGGCCGTAGCTAGCGACAGGCAAGACGAGGCACTTGCCTCGTCTAGATTTTAACCCGAAATTATAAACAAAACAAGTGTAGTTAGGGAAAATAAATCCAAGTTGAACGAAGTCGATTTTTCTGAAGATATAGCTTTTGAAAAATGCCGAAAATAGCGTTTCAGAGCTTTTAGATTTCAAAATGTTTGGGGGAGATGCCTCAGACCTCCCTAACGGCTCGCGCCTTCGGCGATCACAGATGTTACAAGATCTTGACTCGTCTGGCTACGGCTCTGAAATTAAATAGACCCATACCACTTCCAAAGGACTCGTAGTCGGATCCCTCTGTTGCAGTGGTAGACGAGACGCTATAGTTAACCGACAGATCACCAATGCTTCCGCCATTCCTTACAACAGTGAGATTCACAAACCCAACATCTTCGCTGACATTCCGAGTTGATGCCGACTGGAACTCGATAATACCATACGGATCGTCACTAGCCACGACTGTGATTTGCGCTTTGCGTGCACTCTGGGAAGGATCAAGGACCGTCTGGCTGGCCCCACTCAGCAAGAAGGAATAAACAGCCAGCTCTTCTGCTGTTGAATCGTCTTTCACCTAACAGAAGCAATAAAATTGAAAACATGAGGTTCTAGAACAATCATATTGTAAGCACATACTTTCCTACTCAGGGTAACAACATAGTTGATTTTTAAAAAATTTGGAAAATTAATTAAATTTTCTGTGGTTTGCCTATTTCTTGACAGGAGGCAGCGTGGCGTAGTGGTTAGGGCGCTGGACTTGCAATCCGGAGGTCCCGGGTTCAAATCCTCCTCCCTGCCACTAGATGGATTTGTGTTCAGTGGTCCCGAATTCAACTCCTCCACACTTTGTATATAGCCAACTGGTCAGCCTCCTGCCAGTTGGGATTTTTAACAAATTTCTGTTCTATTTGTAATATTTGTTTGCTTATTACAATTAGTACAACAGTGCTAAATACACTGACACACACAAACTAACAATGAAACTCACTTACTCACTTAATTTACAAACTGGGGAAGTAATTTACCGGTTACTCTGTCGTCCATGAAATCTTAGCGACAAACGAACAAACTTGATTTCCAAGAGCTACAGGCCGCAATTTTATTGCTAAACTATTTTTGTCGGTTTCTATAACCATGTTTGGAGTTTGGTGTTCCAGTTAAACTTTTAGCCAGTTTATGTAAGAAGATTGCAAATACAGTCGAACCTATTAAATGCAGACACAACAGCGACAGGGAAGCGTGACCGTTTTATAAAAGTGTCTGTAATACAGAGGTATAGTTTACTAAAATCCATATAGTATATAAATTTTTTATCTCTTTCGGACCAAATGTCCGTAATAGAGAGATGTCCGTAAGGAGAGGTTTGACTGTACTGCTTGACCTAGGCCCTTTAATGGTTAAAATTAGAGCAGCGGTAGGCAACTTATCGCATGAAAAACATTAGCTTTGAAAATCTAAAGGAAGATATAGTCTTACTTTGCAGATAGAAATAAAACCACAGCTTTAAATGACAATTTTTGGAAGACTCGTGGAAACAACTTGAAAAGTTTAGCCTTAATTCTTCAACTTGCAATCCATTTCTATCCTAGCCATCCGCAGCCAAAGACTCTTGATAACAGTTTCAGTGCTCTAATATAGCAATTGTTAATTAAAATGGACAATTATTTTAGGTTTTCTGCGACACAAATATATACATGTATTTTGGCTGTTCAAAATCTGTTAAAATCCATGAGAAAGTCTCTTTGTCGCTTGGAGTGAACGTTTCTATAAACCAGTTACCTTGCAGATTGATAGGTAAAACTATTGTTAAAAAGTGACCTCTTAAAACAGTTTTCACTGCAGCTTTGTAGCTTACCATTATAGGAAGCATAACCATCTCCACGCCATCTGGCATATCAACTTGGCCACTGGTAACATTAAAAGTGTTAGCAGGGCTGGGTGCATCACCAGGCGACTTGACAGTTATTACCCAATTGACTTGTGCGTTACCAGACTGACCGATACGGCGGTTTAACCTGGTGAAAAAATCACAGTGATAACTTTTGCTTGTACATGTCACAACGCGTTATCTGATCAGAGGTCCATGTGTAGATAATGTACAGAAACTAAACAAGAATGAAGACTCCACATTCAAATTCTTAAAATTGTATTTATCTTTTTAAATGAGGCATGAATGTGGAACTATCTGAAAAAGAACATTTGAAGGAGCTACATCACGGGGATTTTGGGTACTTTTTGTCTAAACTATCCTGGAATTAGTGAAAAACATTATCTTTAAACATCTAAAGGAAGATACAGCCTTAATTTGCCGAGAGAATCAAACTACAGCAATAAATATCAATTTTTGGAAGACGCGCAGAAACAACTTGAAAAGTTAAGCCTTGATTTTTTAAGTTGAAATCCATTTCCATCCTAGCCATCCGCAGTAAAAGACGCTTGATAACAGTTTCAGTGCTCTAATATAGAAAATGTTAATAAAATTGGACCATTATTTTTAGGTTTCGTACGACACAAATATATATTTTGGTTAAGGTGGCTCCATATTTATCCCGGTTGCACTTGTCCATGACAAACTTTGCATTACAACTTTTTAGGCTTTGACGCGATGGCGGTGAAACTTTGGGAAAATGTTCACCTATCATTCGGCGATAGTAATATGAAAATCGATTTAACTGGTTAAAAATATTTTTGATGTTACTGGCAATTAATTGGACCCCACTTTTAACAAAAAATCGAGTCCAGAAAAAAATGTTGCTGATAGATTTTGGCTAAACTTCTGAAATCAGCTGATATTGACTCAGTACATATTATAGTCAAGTTTCAGAAAAATCGTCGGAACAGAATCGGTGCAATATTAAGGTCACCTAAATTCGACACTTAAATTCTATTGAAATGTTCTTTTCTTGGCGCCTGTTGTGAAAACAAGCTACGAACCCAAATTTCTGCAAGAAGCATCCCCAGTGCTTGCTAAATCAATGTGCCTGGCCGATTTGCGATCGTGACAACCGTTGTATTGATATGCGCATCTAGGAGGGGAAGGAAGATGTACGCTCAATGAAAGTAACAATGAGGTGTATCAACTTCAACTCTTATTGCTGTTAGTGACAGTTCGTTAATCTCCACAATACACCTCATTGTTACTTTCATTGAGCGTACATCTTCCCTCCCCTCCTGGGCGCGCATATCAAATACACCCCCCTTGAAAAGGTGCGAATTCGTGCAATAAATAACGCATGTGCTCATTTCGTATTCAGAACTACATAAACAAAACTGCTCGTCCGCTTGGCCAGAGAACAGTCGCGGAGCCGCTTGAAATCCCAACATAAATTCTCCAATTTACAGCATCGTACAGCAGCAAAAATCGATGCAAAAACATTGCACTATCTTGAAGTTTGTTTGGAAGGAGTTTGACACAAAACTGCGGTGTAATTTTGAAAAATTTATGAAAAATGTAACTTTGTTGGTTTGAGAAGATTTTCGATCATTTTGTAATGTTAACTGGGAAAGCAAATACTTTTTAACGGTTGTCACGATCGCAAATCGGCCCGGCACATTGATTTAGCAAGCATTGGGGATGCTTCTTGCAGAAATCTGGGTCCATGGCTTGTTTTGGCAAAGGACGCCAAGAAAAGAACATTTCAATAGAATTTAAGTGTCGAATTTAGGTGACCTTAATATTTCACCGATTCTGTTCCGACGATTTTTCTGAAACTTGGCTATAATATGTATTTAGTCAATATCAGCTGATTTCAGAAGTTTAGCCAAAATCTATCAGCAAAATTTTTTTCTAGACTCGATTTTTTGCTAAAAGTGGGGTCCAATTAAATGCCAGTGATATCAAAAATATTTTTATCCAGTTAAATCGAATTTCATATTACTAGTACCGAATGATAGGTGAACATTTTCCCAAAGTTTCACCGCCATCGCGTCAAAGCCTAAAAAGTTATAACGCAAAGGAATAAATATGGAGTCACCTTAAAAAAATATCTCTTAAAATCCGTAACAAAGCCCCTTTAAGGTTGGAAATGTTATGGAGAGACCTACAAGAAACACTATGGGCTTGACGTCAACTCCATTCCATTGAAGAATAATCAAGACGCGCAGGGGAATTTTTGATAAATATACTCAAACGCAACTAAAAATAAGAACGAAACACACAACGATTTTCTTTGTTAAAACTTGGCGAATTATCAATGAGTTCGACGAGGTTCCGTAAGTCCAGTGTTTTGCTTTGGAAAGTCTTCTTGCTTGTATTCCGGCTACATTATCAAGTATCATATATGTCACACAAATTTCCATGTTTTACCAACCTTATAACAAACACTCCGTCATGCCCCTGCACTGGTTCCCCTGCTATTATATCTCTTGTTGACGGGTCAATTGACACAACTCCTTCTACCTTGTCATTGGGTGGGATGTACACTTTGGCCTCGTCAAGTGCTGGGTCGAGTATCCCTCCATTGTCAACGCTGATAAGCTCACAAGTAAACGTTTGACCCTCTTCTGCCACCGAGTCATCAAGTGCACGCAGCATGATAAACTGAGAAGTGACTCCCTGAAGGAAATGTACAGAGATTCATAATTAACACTAGTTTAGAATTAACTGAAGGTAGCACTGTCAGAAGAGAATTACTGTTTTCGGCAAATGTTCGTTCGGGTTCCCGAAGGGTCTCCGATTCTTTTGACCAAACAGAAAACAGGACAAGAGCTCCGAAGATACCCCATTGGTTTGTTGTCGCCAAGACTCGAGGCATTACTAGTAAGATACCGTAATTTTTCGAGAAAGCGAAAGCTCACTAGATTCTTGGACAAATGTCCCTGAAAAACTTTACAAACTGTGAACGAGGAAATTATTAGGTCTCTGCGAATGAAAGAAGTAGTTTTTTTCCGTAAACCCCCTTCCACCCACTAAAATGTTTACATTTTGCAATGTTATGATTAGATTCGAGTGTTGGCATCTCTCCTATGTTGTTAAAAATATGGAATCTTTAGTTAATTACCATGACTGGAAAATCCAACTTAAGCAGTTCTTTGTTTCATAACTGAAACACCTCAACATTATAACAAGTTGTCACGTATAAATACCTGTTTAAAAGTGAGTGAGCCATTCATTGGCGAGATTTGAGAGCTGGCATTGACAATACCAGCAGACGGTGTCAACCTCCAGCTAACATGCACGTCCTTAAAGGTGCCGCGTTCTCTCTTTACTTCAAGCCGCAAAGTAGCTCCTTCTTGCAAAACTGTGATGTCTTCAGATGTTGCCTTTGTAAAGCTGTCGAGGGACAACGATTTGTTTTACAGAAATACAAATAATAGACTTAAATCCAGGTGATTACATAGTACAACCTACGTAACTTCTTTTTAAATATTCATAATAAGAAATGAACCAGCAAAAGTGATGGAGAAACGTTTTGGCCATGGTGGAATTTACATAATAAGATGCTGTTTCTCAAACGACTAAGCTTAGGTTAAACTGAGGATCACAACTACTTTCTCCACTGTAAGCATTCATACATGGCCCTCTTGCAGTTTCAAATCAAGTAGCTTTTTTTAGAATGTGTGGTTGTCTACAAAAGTAGACCTCCCATGAGTTGGATTTCTTTTGTCTGTCCCTCGCAAGCAATCTCACACAAAGGGGAGAGGATGGGAGAACGGGAAACGCCTGGCTACCTCCCCGCTTTGAACGCTTCCCACGCGGGCGACCTGAAACACCGATACGACACAACGACTATTGGTTTATGGAGAGTTCGATTGACTTTCCAAAACAGACCCATTGCTCATAGGGAATAGCATCTATTTGGGAGTAAGCCTAGCGCCATTAAAACTCCAATAGCTAACACTTAATATAATCCATAAGCTATATATTGCATACCCGAACCGTCCGTAAGGTTCATCATTAGGTTTGATAATCACATCAACTTTGCTCTCTGGACCGATCCTAACACCCCCCAGGGGACGACTCATCTGAACATAGAATCCTTCTTCAATTTCAGGTACATCGTCATCGGTGATACTGATGTTAAAAATGGCACGGGTCTCTCCTGAGGCAAGCATGACCGTTCCTTCACTCGGAGAAAAATCCGCATTGTCAGCAGCAGAATAGACGATTGAACTTAGAGGTCGGACAATGTACCGGAAGCCTACAGCTCCTGACGAGCCACCGGTTCGCTGCACTGTAATGTTAAGCATGCTCACGTCTTCATCTAGTTGGATAGTTTGAGTTGCAGGGTCTAGCAATGCACTGACGTCGAAGTTCAGCTCGCCGACAGTTTGGTTTGGTTGTGCGATCACGACTTCTAGTAAACGAGCATTTGGATCGATGCGTGGAGAGTTAATGACCTTGACACCTTGCTTGAGTGTTACAGCTGTTAGATTCACTTGGAAGATTTTCTTTATCATTGTGCTGTCGTACTGGAAAATAAAATAAAACAGAATCAAACATTGTAAAAAATAAAATCAATAAAAAGAAAAGAAACTAGCAAAAAAAAAAAACACAAAACACCTTATAAAATTTTAATACACTGACCTACAACAAACTAAACTTACATGTGCTACATCCAAGGCTATCTGAGTCGAGTTGTGTCCGGCTGGTATCTCCACAGTGCTTCTCACAGCTTGGTAATCAACTCCCGGCCTGGCCATTCGCTCATCATCGTGAGGAACACTCGATAGTTCAACTGTTTCATATGAAACCACAATGTCTCCTATGACTCCAAACTGCCGCATGATGTATACAGATAAAGTGGTGTTCTTGGGACCTTCTTCTTGAGATATGATAAGTGTGTTCTTCCAGCTGATCACACCATGTGGATCATCGTTAGCTGGAATTATCAACATGGCTGTGACCCGTGCCGTGTTCAGAACTGCACCACGGTTCACGTCTGATGATCCAGTTTCTGTCAGGCGTAGAAGTCTGTATATACGAACAGGAAAACAATGAAAAAGTTATATATCAATCAACGACAAAATTCACTATTTCGTACACTTTGACGCTCCTTTGAGTTTGCGACTACTGTACATTCTTTGTAACTTACGCCACATTTTTCCCCAGTCAAAAATGGTGTCAAATGAAAACATCGTGTTGGGGTCTGTTAACTTTGTACAAATCTGCTTGACTTTAAACCTGGTTGAACCTTTTCCCTTCAGAGTGAGACAATCAACCTTAAGACGTTTCCTGGCATATTTGAGTAGCACTTTGGTCAAACGAGTCAAAAACGGCACATAAATGTGGTGATTATTACCACTGAAAAGGTGACTCAGTTCTTAAGTTAGATGTAATAACTCAAACACGAGAGGGGGTGTTTTATCCCATTTCCAAACTCCTCGCAGTTCGTCAAAAATACCCCGCTGCCCGTCGTCTTGGTGTTTGGAAATGTGTTTAATTACTTGGAACACGCACACCACAGTTGTGAATGGTCACACACGCGGGATTTTTGCATTCAAAGCTACCGAAAACCTACATTAAAGGGGTAGTCTCATCAACATTTAGCCCTACTTGAAAGTCTAATGAAGATGATGGTATGAATTGGAAATCCGCTAATAGCTGCCTAACCTTGCTAAAACGCACCGTATTACTCAGGAAAGTTGTTTAAAACCGGAGTGGCTACGGACGGGTAGGAAAGAAGTGGTCTAAAACTTGAAAACGTCGGGCCGACGTTTTCAAGTTTGACAGTGTTATTTGGAGGAAAATCACTAAAAACCGTTGATTATGGTTTATGCACATCTTAGAGCGTGTGTTTATGACCTTTTGGCATTTAAAGGTTATTTTGTTGATCAGTGAGTGCCGCTTTATAAATTCAGCATAGTTTACACAAAAACTTAGAAGAATTCTCGTGATACTGCCCCTTTAATCTACTGCTTTGAAAGTGAAGGGTTTAACAAAGAAAACAACTTTTATTGTCTTACCTGACATATGCAACTTTACTAAGCTCAGGAACCATATCCTTGTGAACAGTTATTGATATATTTTGATTAGTCTGCCCATCTTCAAACACAAGCTCTCCGGACAACGGACTCAGATCTCCGTCACTGAAATTCCCCGAGGCATTCCACTGGGCCACAACACGACCAAGACTTCCATACTCCCTTATCACTTCAAACGTTACCATTGAATCATCTGCTGATTCCGAGTGCACTTTCCTTAGGGAGCTTGATGCAAAGCCTATTCTGCCGTGAGCATCGTCATTAGACAGAATGTTGATTGTAAGGTCTTGCTTCTGACTGTTAACAACGGCTTTTCCCGAGGCGTTGAAAATGTGTACGATAAAGGCTTCATCCCTCTCAGGGGTGGTGTCAGGTAGAATCGTGAAATCAAGTTCAAGTTCCTTTTGTCCGTTTTCAAAGATGAGCTGTCCTTGCCTGGCAACGGAAAACAAGATTTGGGGGCAAAGGTAAATAGAAACGTCAATCATTACAACTGCCTAGTATTTTGTTCCGCGTAAAAGCATTTTAAGGTAGAATAACTATAGTACTATTGGATAAAAAATGGGCGTTTCCCATTTGACCGAAAAACTTGTTAGAGCAACCTTGCTAAACAGCTGCAAATCAGCCGACCAACGAAAAGAAAGCGTGGCGCTTATTATTACATCGTTAAAAAAAACAATGAAGTTGTTATCAACGAGAACTGGAAGGGGAAAATGAGAAAATGCATGAAAATTGTTGTTGTTCAGTTCAGTTCTGGTCTGGTCTGTTCTTTTCCAACAGGAAATAAGGAACACTATGTTATGAGCAGTTTCATTTCTAAAACCAACATTTCTAGAAAGTGCCCAGCAAGTAACATTATTTACACAATTTAAATTACTGTTGAAGAAATCTGATTACGTTAAACGATACTTATCAGAAAGCTGAGAACGTTTTTTTGTCTTATTTTAAACATCTTATAGTGCTTTCCTTTGGCAGGTTTTCAGCTTTTCCTTCAAGGGGAAACAAGACAAAGGTTCACTGAGATGGTTGGAAGGACACAAAGTACAAGTAAGTTTATCACACCTGGGGATAAAGTCAGCTTGTGGTGACAGCGTGACTGAGTGGAGAATAGGTGAGAGACCATTCCCAGACACTGCCACAGCAAACACAGCCATTTCACCAGACACTGGATCGTTAACAACAACAGGTGTCGCACTCTGGGCGTTATCAATGGTTGTATTCTGAAAGAAAGAAAAAAACAATTCAGTTTGGACTGGTTTTCACAAGTTCACAGAGGTTTATAGCTTACATGTACATCACTAAAATTATTAACATTATTTCTTGGTGGTGATAAATGTTTCATGTCTTTTTATAATCTAGTGAAGTTGACGTTACACTGAATGATTTCAGGCCCTTAACAAGCACACTTAACGACAAGCAGTAAACAAATATCTTCAAAGCGGAATAATTGCACTGGCTACTTTGGGAGAGCATTAGTGTTTTTCTTTTAACAAATATTTACCATTTGAAGTGTGAACTTTGACGCATCATCCCACGCGTAAATGTTCAAATGTCCACTCATCTCCACAGTAACAAGATAAGCTGAAACGGAAAAGGAAAACCAACCATGCAAATAGATTTGATTTGAGTGTAGAATGAGAATCCCAAAGAACAAAAGAAAACAAAATGAATTGTTGTAAAACAGTTTCAACTTTCTTTGATGAGCTTATAGCCTCGTAGCATCTACAGCCCCCCCTGCATGCATTGTTACCTACGTTTACCTAAATCATATAAATTGTGTAAAGTGGTCTCTTATTCGTATTTGTTAATTACTTTCTTGGCGAGTTGTATTACTACATCAGGCACTAATAAAAGCATTGGAAACTGGTTTTTGGGGTATAAAAACCAAGACCTCTTATGAGGGTGGTAAAGGGTATTTTCGTGACCCGTGATCGGCCCTTTTTATTTCCCGTGAAATGTGAAATGGCTATTTTTTTCCTAGTGAATCGTGATTTCCATAGTCGCCGTGAACCGTGATTTTCCAAAACGTTCTCTTTTATTTTCTGTGAAGCATAAAATGCCAATGTTATACTTTTCGTGAAATGTGAAAGGGCTGTTTTATTTTCCGTGAAACGTGATCTATACCCCCCGTTACCACCCTCAACATCAAACAGGGATCTCACCATTTCCATTAACAGCATATGGTTTAGCTGTCTGAACATATGAGGAAGGAAGGACCTGCACACTAATGAACCTGTTTCCATTCCACTGGAATATCTCCACTGAAGACTTGGAATTTGCAAACACCAAGTACTGCTGTCCTTTATGTTCAAAATACTCCACTCCCAATGGACCGTTTGTGTCAATTTCTTGCAGTAAGACGAATGCGTTTGAGCTGGTTCTCCACTCATAAATGGGTGATTTCGTTTTGAAACTTTGGGAACTTGCACTGTCATTGAAGAATGCTATAGCGACTTTTAAAGTTCCGGCGTTTTTAAAGACAGCCAGACCAGAAGCACTGCGGGTGCTGTCAAGATTAACATTCTGTGGAACAAATTTTCCACCTTGCCATTTGTAAACCTGCATATGGGAAACAGGACGGTACAGCTTAGTAACAAACAAGGGATTACTATTTGCGAACATTTGACATTAACATCAAGAACTCAAAAGCAGTTAACGTCAAGCAAGCCTAGCTACTTCTGGTCCCAACTGAATAAATGTTAATTCTCCATACGGTTTGCCATGCATTATCATTGTAAGTAGGGTTTGAGAATTTGGTGGTCCATCTACACAAAACCCCTTAGATGGCATCATTGTCTATGCTTGTCACCTGTCTGTTTGATAATTTATTTCAAGGAAGTCTAGCCAAAGGCTTACGAGGCCAGAATTCATCTTATTTCTGCAGCACGAAGCAGCAAGGAGTTTTGCTACTCTCCCTAGATGGGCTGTTAGTTCATCACAGGTCCCCCGCCCAACCCCACTTCATTGTAAGGTTGCCCTAACAAATTTTTGAATCCATTATCTATACCCCTAGGCTGGGTTGATCGAAAGCCGATTAATACTAGCCCAAGATTAAAGGTTCTCTTGTATAAAGGTGCTTTTATCGCTTATGCTCTGTGGGGTTTTGTGATAAGTCTACGTCAAAAACGGGATGACAGAAAGTATAAACAGAAAACCTCACTAAAAAGTTGAAAGATGAAATCAAACTTCGGGCTTATTCCGGATTATCTTAATCGTGCCTTGAATATACCGGCCCTGGGTAAAAGAGGCAGGATTCTCCACAGAAGGCAGCAACAACTAGATTTCCATCTTGGAGTTCCTAGAATGAAGTTGTTTCACAAATCTTTGCATCCTAGTATTTTGATTTACAGCAGATCACTACAAAATAAAAACTGCGCAATAAACTTGGTCACATTACCTGGGAGCTGATATGCGTGTTCCCAGCATTATCCATCTGGTTTGCAACAATGAGATATATATCATTTTGCAAAGGAGGACGAAAGAACTCTACGTCAGATGCTCCTTGAGTAGAAATATTCTGGATAACATTCAACTTGGCAGTACTGTCCATGGTGTAGATTCTGGAGTGGGTCTCGTACTGTCCTCTGCTTCCATGGTTGGCCACCGCCAAGTAAACTTGGTCTCCGACAACCATAGAATCCCAGGCCACTCCTCCATCAGTAGCAATGGTCTAAAATAAAACACACAGCACAAAGTCATGTTATTTTTGTTACGTTTTTGCTTATTTAAATCACCGTAAAGGGAAGAAAAAAAAATTGAGGAAGAAAAACAGTTCGTGGACTTTCCACGAACTGCACCTCCAAATTTAACCAATTACCATATTCAAGAACAGTGTAAACAATGTACCAGTATCAAAAATCAACATTTAAAAGCTTAATGGGTACAAACAGTTTGAACTAAAATGACTCTTTCGCTAGTTAGTGCTGTTAACGTCATATCTGAAATGATTGCACTTGAGATAATCTTGCAGACTAAGTCATTGACTTGCCAAAGCTAAAAAATGAAAAAAGATACCACATTTCATAACACAAACGAGAAGCAAAGACACTACACCACATGAATGTACTTTTTGACAGCTTTGGCAATCAGTCAGTTAATATCATTTTGAAGGGAACATGTTTCAATCCTTGTTGATTTCCTTTACTAACCGTAAAATAACGGCATTCTTACCTGCAAAGGAACAAGCACTCCTTGCCAACGGAACAAAGTAGAACCGAAATATTCACCCATACCAACATCATCAACTTCGGATGGCAAAGTCCCAGTTCTGTTAGTGCTAGCAAGCAAAACATATTCGTCGCCAAAAGCAGAAAATGCATGCCAACTGTATGCACCCATTGACTTTATCTGCTGCATCTTTTCAAAGTGAACAACATTTCCAGATTCCGAACTCGCCGCTTGTGACACTGTCTTGTAGTCTAGAGTTATCCGTCCAAAGTCTCCCTTGCTGCGAATCACTTTCGCCTTGACTATGCCTTGGTCTTCTTCCACATCGACAGAACTGCTCAGTGAGGAACTGGAGACGACTTCCAGTTGTCCGTAAGGTGAGTCATTCTCGGTTATGGTCAGCCATGCTTCATAAGGTTGTGTTAGCCGTCCATTGCCTTTTTGAAATAAGATATAAAGACTTACCAGAGAGCCAATTTACCTTTAATGCTGGCTATATGTCTTTGAGACATTAATTTTGACAAAATCGCACTAAAGCACCACCATGTTATGACCTACGCTATGAACTTATTTTCTGATTCAGAATACGTTTTGCACATGTTTTGAGTGCATCAATTACCTCTTGTTCACAAAGTGCGCTTTGCAATAAAGGCATTTTCAGGAAAATATTTAATTTGCTTTCCACCAGGCAAAATACTCAACATGCGTGATTACATCATTTTTCACAATCCTGAACAACGCGCATTATGTGTACTTTTGTCGATATATGACTGTACGATCAGTCCAGATCAAAACCGATATGGCCAGGTGTTTCTGCCAACGAAAGAGAAAATCTGATTTATCACATATTTATGTTCAGATGTTTTTCTTCTTATACTCGAACGTCCAAACATAATTTGACCCGATATAATTTTCAACTTACCAGAGATATTCAGCTTTATAACAAACGTTTCTGCCTTTTCCGGTGTAGAATCGAGCAGCGCTTTTACTTTAAACGTCTTCTGTGTGTCACCATCCTTAAAAGTCACGTTACCACTCACTGGAGATAAATCCTCTGATGCAGACACATTGAGCACTTCCCAGTACACAACCACAGTTCCATACGAGTCCACGCTTCGAACAATCTGAAACTCAGCCTCAGTGATAGGCCCGGTGCCAGGCTCCGAGATAGTTTTACTTAAGGATGATGACGCAAGGTTAAACACCCCATATGCATCATCATTAGCTCGAATTACAACTTCAAGCGTTGATGGATCTCCAATTCTCCCTGCAGAGTTTTTTGTTAAGCCAATTTGGAGAGTTTCATCACCTTCAGATTCGTTGTCATCAGCGACGTATATTGTTATGTTCTGTTCGCTTACTCCATCTGGAAATACTAGGGTTACTTCAGGTCCACTCCAACCTGTTATGTTGAAGTCAAGATCCTTAGTAGCAGTGCCTGGCAGCACAAAATAGTTGATTTGTACTTCACCAAATGTTCCTTTGTCGCGTAACACGGACAGGTTGTAGGGATTTGGTGACTCCGTGAGGTACACCCTGTGACATAAAAATAAACAACACGCTGAAATTAGACAATATTCCCTATTTTGTGGCTTTCTTTTGTCACACCACATAATTAATGCCTGGGAATTCTGAAAGCTTTACGTACCTTTCCTGTCGAAATTTAAACACACCGTGTGGATCATCATTAGGTTTCAGCGTGATTTCAGAAATGCGATGAGATCCCACACTGGGTGGTATGGTGTTACCCAGTTGTGAAGCATTCACCAATTCCACTCCTGTAATGTTCACTAAAAACACTTCACTGAGTTCTGGAGTGTCATCGTCTATGATCCACACGGGAATAGAGCCAACATCTTCATTGTTGCCTATCACAATGCTTCTTCTTCCAGCAACAAAGTCCGCTCCAGGTGAGGCCAACCCCTGGTCGGATTGAAGAACTGAAATGTTGCCACGTAATGCTTCGTAATAAACTCTAATAGCACCTGAAGAGAAAAAGTGGAAAAACGATCAATATTCGTTCTTTTCACTACAAAATTAAAACTTGGTACCAAAAAAATTCAACGGACAATGTTGGACAGATGAGTGTTCTAGCTCTTCGTATCCGAAAATGAATCTGAATAACTTAGTGTAACACAGTCCAAGCAGTTTACACTGACAAACCCGTGCCCCTTGATGTAAAAAGGACCTTTATTATTATTACGTTATATCTTAAGTCTAGTCTTATCACTGGAGCGTTGTACTCTAGATTGAGATGTCTGGATCGAGTCAGGTCAGTGCCCTCGTGTTGTGTTTTGGGCAAAACACTTTTCCTTCACAGTGCCTCTTTTTCATAAGATTTAACAGTGGCGACTGACAAATTGTTGGGGCATTTCCTGATCAAATTCGGAGGAACTTTTGTAGTATTCTCTCCAGAGAGAACAGTGATACCCCAAGTTACATACTGATAGAGGCCACTTGTTGTAATGAGGATACACTGCATTACTAAACAACAATCTTTTTCAAGACAGCCATGTGATAAGTCACTTTTCAGAGACAAAGATTAGACAGGAAAGGCCGGGTTTCTTGTTCCTCTGAATGCAGAAACTGCAGATCACACAGTTATCACTTACCAATGTTTCCAAAGAGCCTGGCGACAGTCAGGGTAAAGTTTCTCTCATCTGAACGGGACACCAATCGTGAACCTGTTTCAAGTTCTACGACACCATGGGGTCTGTCACTAGCACTGATGCTGATTGTAGCCGCTGTTTTTCCTGGAAGGAAACTGGCTTTACCAGTTGATGCAACGTCAAACGTTTGAATATTACTCAGCTGTACTACAAAAACTTCACTGGTTTCTGGTGTGAAGTCATTGCGAACTGTAAGGTGTATGTTTTTAAATGCGTCACCCTGCAAAAGATGTAGTTGGCAATTACACTAACTGAATGTGCTCAATGACATCACCTTACACATCCATCTTGCAAGTCTACAGCTGCAAAACCAAATAACAGGTCACTTCAATGTTTTCAGTGATGCTAAAAAGAGAGATTTAATTCACTGAAAATGAGCCTCGACATTCAAATGAAACAACTCAAAATGAATGTTAACAAAAACTTCAATTTTGAGTGTAGACAAAAGAGAAGAAATAAAATACGACTGCTGTTCCCATCAATTGTTCAAGGGTTTGTTCTTAAGTTCACAAGGGCACCATCATAACATTTCTTTAGATTTTATTCAGAGGTTTCATTGACCAAATGCCATACATTTCTGACATCTTTGTTCAAATGTATCTCTGCAACTGCATCAAGGATTGGGTAACCTTAAATAGATCACTTCACAATACAACCTCATAAAAACACGTCAACATGTACCTACCTCATTAAACATGACAGTGCCATTAACAACATCAAAATCTGTTGAAGCATTTACACCAGTCACATGCCAATCAACCGAGACGCGTCCAACAGACTGAGTCCTGTTAACTATCAAGGAAACCCGACTTCCTTCCTTGACAACAACAGACCTGGACTGGTCATCAAATCCCACTTGTCCAGCGGCGCCATCGTTAGCTTGGATGATGACAGTGACGTTGTTTCCCAGACCTGGTGCAACCCTAGCACCACCAGTGGGATTGACAAGCTTGATGATAATCTCCTCGTCACCCTCTGGGATGTCATCATTTTTTATGAGGATGAAGAAGTTCTCGCTGTTGTTGTCTTTGTCATTAAATGTTAATGTCGGCTCACTTTCTATGAAGTCCTTGTCCTTAGTGGCACCATTTCCTTGCACTTGTACATCAACTGTCACACGGCCTATTGTGCCTAGGTATTGAGAAAATACAAGACATTGTGTTAAAACTACAATTCTATTGAAATGGTTTACACTCTTATTACACCACTAAGGTAGTCAGAGTGCCAGTACCTAAAATCAGCCAATCAAATTGCTCCATTGCTGGTCAAATATTTTCTAAATATGGGACTGGGTATTGTCCAGAATGACCCACACGAATTCTCCCAGTGTGGCTGTCACGCTTGGTTAATAAAATGAAATCATCACCAGGTTTTAACTTATAGTAAACATTTCGCTTAAACACATAACAATTAACACTCCTGTTTGTGTATTGTTAGTTTTATAACACAATTAGAAACAAAATTGTTATCAATATATTTAAATAGAAATAACCTGAATATAAAAGAAACAGCACAGTTTTGATATATTTAAGATTCTTGTATGTACGTGGCGTTTAATGGTAAAGGAATTGCATGAAGGTATTGAGTTCAATATAAAGCAAACCTCTGTATCAACTTAGAAAATGAAGAGGACCAGCAAAGAGAACTGAAAAACTACAGGGGCAGGTTGCTTGAAAAGTCCTAAATAAAACGTTGAGTCAATTAAATGTAGTTTTAAGTCATAGTGAGTGAAATCCTAAGTTGTGTCCATTCCATAAGAACTGCTGAGCATCAACCATTTCTTTAGTACTCTTTGTCTGCCAAAATCTTACAGAATGAAATTCATTTTTTTTTTGTTTCATTTTGAACTTGACTGCTTAAGCAAGGGAGCTTTTCAAGATACGTTTGAGATTTATGGGTTAGAGACTGTTGTGAGTGTTTTGTTTACAAATACACGCACGCGCTGGCCGCCCAATGAACGAGAAATTTTCAATACTGCACGAGGCGTAGCCGAGTGCAGTATTGAAAATTTCGAGTTCATTGTGCTGCCAGCAAGTGCGTGTATTTGTAAACAAAACACGAACTAACAGCCTCTAACCCTTTTAATATACAATCTGAGTACACTGCACGCAATACACAATTTCGCGAACTTTGAACAAGAATTTTAATAAATATGAATTCAGTTCTATCTAAGTAGTACAAAATTATACTGCCGTAGTTTAAAAATATAGAAATGACAAAAAGCCATAGATAATTCAATATAAATGAGGCGTAAAATCATTCACAAAATCGTTCATAAGCTGAAAATATTCATAAAAAAAGTCAGCGAGGTTGCGAGAAGCATGTTTAAAGCAAGTTAATCGCTTTTCTTTGACACGTTATAAGTGAACGCAAAATTGCAATTTTCAAATCTTGCATTTCTAAAGTCAACAAATTTACTTGTAGTTGCGAACGTGTTTTGTTTTGTTTTGGTATTTATGGGTATCGGCTTCATTGATAATTTCAGGGATTTGTTCTTCCACTATTTCTGCAAATCTCTGAATCTGTCAGCTGAAGCCATTGTCAATAATGCACGATTTTTATGCTTTATTGTCAATAACGCACTGTCGGAGTTTGCTGACGTCAGGTAAAGTAAAATCACGTGTTCGATTTTAACCAATTGCGCGCGTGGATTTTGGACAGTGAACGAAGATTGTATATTAATGATTATTAATGAACAGAAGCCATATTTAACAAAAAGATCACTACCTTTGAGCCGTTCAACAACAAAGTGAACTGCCAACCCTTCAGTTTCATTGACTGTTTTACGACTACCATGACTGCCGGCATCTGCATCAACAGCTTTGATGACAATCAGACCATGAGCATCATCACTTGTTACTATCGTCACTGCAGCCCTCTGGTTCCCACCCAGCTGAGGTGGAAACGTCGGAGATGGTTGTCCGACAAGCTCTACATGCTCCAAGATCACATCAAACACTTCTCCCAGTTCAGGATCGAGATCATCAGGAATTGAAATAGTGATGTTTGCAGAATCATGCCAACTAGGGATTACAATGGAGCTGTTTGTTGTTGCATTGTAGTCTACGTTTGGCCTGGCTGGATTCCCTCCAACATGCTCCACAGTGCTGTTAAAGACACAAACAATAAATTACCATTTACTAAATGCCATATCCAAAACAAAACAAACGGTTTTTTTTTTCATAGCTAGACAATTAACTGAACTGCCTTGACAGTATGTACATGACAAAACAGTAGGTTTTCTGCCAAAACCGACAGTACAAATAAACAGACTGCAGACTCCACAGCGTATTTTCAAACTAAATTATTGGACTATGATGGTCAAAGGGCTACAGAACAATTTTCATAATTTGTTGTTGACATCTCACAACTAGTGATCTCGGCTATTATGTTTAACAATTGAGGAAAATATTTTTGGGCTTCTGAAAACCATACCAAGGCTAAATATCTTGAAAATTAAAGACGTGCTTATGTAAAACACAAACCTGTAGAAAACTCTGATATCGCCTGATGTACCAAACTTCCTTGAGACCAATATGTATGCTGTCCTACCTTCAGAGGCATTGTAACTAGATTGAGCAAACTCTACCACCCCGTGAGGAGCATCATTGGCCTCTATTCGCACTTTGGCAACTCGGGTTGCCTGGTCTAATGAGGGGGTCCCCTCTGACAAAAATGTCACGGATGTCAGATTGACGTTGATTACCTGAAATAAGAAGGGACATATTAGTGCTAGAGTCAAAACAGAAGTCGTGTCAGGAGGTTATAACTTTTGAGTTTGTAGATGTACAATACGTACAGCTCTTGTGGTATATAAAGCCCTTCTGTCAATTAATCGCAGAGTAAAAAAATCTCATCAATTCCCTAAACATTTTTGTCATTATTAGGGGATTAATGGTGACATATGCAATTGTGATCTTATGACATTTTGAGTTAGGCAGTAAAAGGTTTAGTTAGAACTAAACATATGGATGGCTCCTTTAAAGTTCATTCCCAACAATACGCTTTAAATTAGAAAATTAATTAGATCTTTCTTATCAATGTCGAAACTATTTGGAACTAGCGGTCAGTACTACAATCTTAATTAGTGTTGTCCGGGATTGTAGCTATAGTGACTACACCAGACATTTATGAATGTTTAGTTTATAAAGTTTGTTAAAATTGTATTATACATGCATTACCTATAGGCAGTCTGGACAAAAATGCCAAACTAAACAAGACGTGAAAATCGCACTTTGGAAATGAGCAAATATTTCAATTTATTTATTTTGTTATTCTTAAAATATTCATTATGGACTATTTTGAAAGTTTGAATCATCTAGTTTATATATAAAAATGAAATTTTAGCATTTCCTCTTGTGGGTGGCACGATTTTGCTTCCATTTAATTACGGTATATGTTTAAAACTCTTTTTAATAGTAAATTTAAATTTTCTCGAGACTTTTTTTAGTAATGGTATCTTTTACTATGTTTATATTTGTTTTTAGTTAATTTTATGTTTATCTCAACATGCTTACGGTTACAGAACTGTTGTCCAAGGGCTGTTGAAGGTGATCAAAATAACAGAAAACAAAAGAAAAACAAACATCAAAATAAAATAAAACAAAATAAACAAATGACAACTAAATAAAATGAACAAAGCAGGTGGATGGTACAAACACTGCAAACACCACTGAATGTCATTCAATAGTACGTCAAAAAGACAAACTTTAACGCAGGATCAAACAAGGATGAAAGGTGGGAAGAGTATTCTTTGACCCTTAACTGTTGAGGTTTTGATGAGAGCATATGACAGTCAGCGAAAATGTTGGAACAGTTTGACCATTGATTGACACAATAAAAAAATTAAAGGTTATTCAACTAACAAAGCAGGTATGCTTCAACATGATGCGTTCATTCAGCCTTAATAATGGATCAAAAGGTTAGAGGGACCGATTGACAGGGGTTAAATGTTAGAAAATACCGGTAAACACACTCATCTAAAAGCTAAACAGCTACATTCCTCGTCGTATGAAACTTCCTCTATTCTCACCATAATCGAAATAAGCAGTGTAAAAAATAAGACATTCGACTTTCAAATGATCACTTACCTCCAGAATCTCAGGTGTAGCATCTGGTTGAACATTAAAATTTATCGTCTTTGAGGTTTCACCCTGAGCAAATACAAGGTCACCCTGGACTGGGTCAACGTCATCACTTGCCAGCACCCCATCCAATCGTGCCTCCCAACGAACTCGAGATCCACCCCGGACACCAAACCGCCGTATCACGTTCAATGTCACTGGGTTGGGTGTGCTTCTCTCCTGGACTGATTTGGTCAACGAAGCATTATCAAAACCTGAAGGAAGAAAGCCTTGAATGTTAGTGTGTCCGGCACCACTGGGCAATAAGTGCAGTGTTTCCATGAATGATGTTTGACATCAGAAAGTTACATAACTTTGCATTTCAATTGGAAGGGCTTTCAAAAGCCCAGCAAAAAAAGTTTGATTCTTTTAGACCTTATAGTGCTTGGAAAATGACAGAACCCACTAGGAAGCAGTTATGAATTACAGCAGCAAGTAAGAAAATGGATTACCACACAGAATTATTTATGGAAACAGCTGAAAACTCAAAGCTAACTAGTGTGTGCCTGTTTGTTTCACTCAAGTCCCTCCATATCAGGTTCTGAAACATCTTATTGCAGCAGGGAGCATTTGATCAATGTTTTGTGTTCTTGGGCATTAGTAGAAACTCAGCTGTGTTCTATTGAAAATCCGCAAATGTGATTGGTTCAGCCACTGTATTCTATCCGCTGATAGAAAACGAGCGCGTTGGTTTTTGAAAATACAATTCTTTTATTTTTGGCTGAAAAGTACATGAAAGGTTAACTTTGGGAACAATGCAATTCTTGAGAGTTTCTACTTATGAGGCTCATGGACTATTCACTCATAGAAAACTCAGGCTTGTGTGTAGTCTAGTGTTTAATATAAATCAATACTAGCAATATTTTCAGGGCAACCTGACACTGATAGTAAGAAGTAACATGCAGTGGAATGGCATCCCAAAATGAGAGGGTAGCAATACTCCTAGTCCTAGTTATAGACCCCAAGGTAAAGCACTTAATAGGCCTTTTGTGCCACTTTGTGGCACACAAAAGGCAAGGTGAAGGTGACGTACAGTGTAAAACTCCATGTTATCTACCCCAACTTACCTATCAAGCCGTAAGGATAGTCATTTTCTAGTATAGTAACTGTACATTCCAGTGGAGAACCAAGCTTAGCACCACCAGCAACACTCGTCAATTTTATTTGGAAAATCTCATCAAATTCTGGTGTCATGTCGTGAATTATGTCTACAGGGACGACAGCCTCTCGCTGTTTTTCGACTAAGGTGATGTTTCTTGACTGGATTCTGTAATCCGAGCCATTGGCAGATAATGCAATAACTTCAAATGATACATAAATCTGAAAAGAGTAAGACAATGTATGGTTCACCATGGATGTTACCTAAAGTACACAAAACTGCACCATACCAATGAAATCCATTTAAGATATTATCTAACAACTAACAAAGAGACTTCTTTTGAACACAGCATTAACTAACAGATAGATGCCCTTTACCATGCAAAGGTACCAAGATATTTCTACCTTGACGCAATGCTAGACAAACTCTTTAAATGTTATGTATTTCTTTTTTATCATAACTCTTTTTTTCAGTACCTTAAAACCCAAGAATAATCCCTTATCAATTCATAAATCTTGCTGAGAAAGCAATGTATGAGAAATCATATCCTTCCCAATCGACGTAATGAAACAAAGGTTGTGTAATTCCAGAATCGGGAGACATCATTTGTGAACTAAAGCAGTCTTCTAAGCCATTAATAAGTTAACAAGTAACAAACAATTTAGTTTTGCGTTGCCGAAAATAGCTATCAGCATCACATAATTTGGCATGCACCACTGAATTGCAAAGTACCCTAAATCGTCAACTTACAGTGCCAAAATCCCCAGCTGTTCTTGTGACATTCACTACTGATCCTGTGTGTGGTTCGTGAACACTGACTGTGCTTGCTGACAGCTGCACAATCCCATTGGCATTGTCGTTCTTTTGTATCACTACTTGTGCCACACTTGATGCACCTATTCGAGGAGAATTGTCTGGTGCTGTTTTGAGAAAAAATAAAGCAATGAAGAATAACGTAAGAACACAACAGTGCAAAGCAAATGTAGCCTGTTTCTGATATGTCATTAGATGAGGCACCACTGAAGAGGCAACGTGGCCGAGTGGTTTAGGGCGCTGGACTTGTAATCCGGAGGTCCCGGGTTCAAGCCCTCCACTCTGCCACTAGCTGGATTTGTTTCACGGTCGTCCCGAGTTCAAATCCTCGGCCACGCTTTGTATATAGCCAACTGGTCTGCCTCCAGCCAGTTGGGATTTTTAACCATGTTATGTTCATTTAAAGTTATTTGTTTCCTATGTTTCAGTGGCATGCCTGTAAACTAGCTATCTCGAAGCTAAGTGCATGGCCACTATAAACAACATTTACATTTACATTTACATGAAGGGACAAAAATTGAACTTAGGATCATTCCCTGACACTAATACAGCAGCACGAGGCTATCATTACTTACAAAACTTTTGAATCATCTAAGAATATCCCAGTTCCATCAGTGTATTAGTGCTGTTAATTTGAGCTATGTCCAACAGAGTTACTTGGCCCAGTGACTATTAATTCACGCTATTTGACAATGTTTAGAAACAGTCAATGAAAGACTCACCAGGAAACACTGGATGACCACCGACCAGCTGCACATCAGTTAAATTTACCATGATTGTCTCTGCAGCTTCAGGTTCACCATCATCCATTACCATTAAGCTAACAGTTGCATTCTTCTGGCCCTCGCTAAACACAACAGCTCCCATGAGGGGCACATAGTCTTCATTTGGTGAGGCATTTCCACTTGTGGTACTGTAGTTCACTCTAACAACACCTTGTGCTCCTGACATCCGTTTTATTGTTAAGTTTACAGTCATGTTATGTTCAGTGACAATGAGTTTAGAAGGAGAGAATACAAATACGCCATATGGATCATCACTGGCTAAAATGGTAATATTGGATTGTGTTCCTTGATCTGCTAGACGGCCTGCAGACACATTTCGTAGATGAACCAGGAAGCTTTCTGCAAGCTCAGGGTCCTGGTAAAGGATTAAAGAAGTGGACAATTAGTTTACACAGTGATATGATTACTCTGCTATAATAGACGGGGGAAGTCTTGACTTCCAAGTTATCAACGGCGTTCAGTTTGCATAAATGTCCAAAACATGGACTCTTCCTTTCCGAATCGTGGATGCAAAAGGCCTTCAGATAATAATTAACCCTCCTTCCCACCGGCTTATATTTGCATGAAGATTCATCACTAAACTAGTTGACAATATATTTTACGGTAGGCCTTAAATTGCATTTTATATTGTTACAGACAAGAGAAGCATGTTCCAGTACTTTTGTGATCTTTACTTCACGACTACATTTGGGGCTTGCTTTGTGCTTCATGTTGCTATCTATTGAAAGACTGAAGTCTTTCTTTCACATGCAAAATATCTCCCAAGTAGTATATATCAATGCACAGTGTTCTTCTCTTTATAAGCCCAGTATGTTCGCAAAGAAAAGGGGTAAGGCAAGGACGTGGATGAGGAGGGAGGGAGGGAGAAAAGGAAGGGGGAGGAATATCAAAAGTAACATACAGCATCTTGCTTGATCCTGATTGCAATTTGTGTGGTATTGCTCGAGTTCCTCAGCAAAACAAAGCCATCTGTGTTCTCCACGTCATTGGCACGTGGTCCCGACACTTCCCAGTAGACACTTGAAGGACCCAATACACCACGTGTTCTTTGGACTGTCAGTTGTACAGTACTGCCACTGCCTTCACTGACAACACGGCTCAGAGAGTCTGGGGCAAAGCTGATGATACCAAAAGCATCATCACTTGGAAGAATTGTCACGTATGCTATCTTTGCAACGGGATTTAGTTCAGCTGTAAAAAAAATGTGACTAATGTTAAATAATATGTGGAAAGAAAAGAACGTATATGTTGAGAAAATTAATAAAAAAGACATGAACATTTCTGGCTAAATAACACAGCTAAAAACCACCTGACAGCTAACAACAAACTACATGTAAAATAAAATGCTAGAAGACCTACCTCCACCCTCAGCATTAAAAAGTTCTACTCTAAATGTCTTTTCTAGCTCCGAGATGTTGTTATCAATGATAGTGATGTTAACTGTGCTATTGCGAGAACCAGGAGCAAACTCCACAGCACCAGTACTATCAATAAAATCATCTGGAGACTTGGCTGTGCCTGCAACAGTCTTCCATTGACACTTAACACTCCCTGAAAATTACAATAAAACATTCTTAGGTCTCTGTTCATGTTTTTTGTTAGGTTAAAATAACTATTTACAAGACTAAACCACCTGACACTCTGAAAATTGCTAATTTCTACTCAGCTTGTTGGAAATGTCAGACACCAATCTATGGAGTTACATGTAGAGATACTCATGAGTAATTCAGTCAGCCAGCCAGCCGGCCAGTCAGTCAGTAACTAATTCATTTTGTTTTTGCACATTTAAGTCTTCCAACAATCATTAATACCGACACAAAGTTCTAAATAACAACATAAGCAATATAGATGGTTTCCACTTAGGTGACTATGAGGCCATATTGGTGGACCAAACAATACAAAATGTTTGCACAGAATTTGCATAAAAAAAATTTAGTCCCCAACAGAGAGAAAGTCTAGAGACTATTGTTCTGGTCTACCAACATGGCCACCGATGTCATGTGAAAAGGCTGTATACAATGGTAAAACTTAAAAAATTAAAAAAAAATACAATATTTAGAGTTCAAAAATGCAAGAATCCTAAAATATATACATGCACATGTTCAAATTTAAAAATGCCTGCCTTACCTAGTGTTCCTTGAGCCCTTATCACATGGAGTACAAGTGTCCTGACACTTTCTCTGGTGTCAATATTAAACTGGGATGAGGATGGTGTGATTGTTTCATTTGCAGCTGGAACAAATGACATAAACTGCAGTAATCCATTGGGATAGTCACTCTCTTCAATTGTGATGTTCACTTCAGTAAAACCAGGTTTCAAACTTGCAGCACTTGTGGAAGTGCTTCCATCAGTTGGTGACACTGATGTTAAATTAAGAGTGAAGTATTCATCTACTTCAGGTATTGTGTCGTCATTCACAGGAATTATCAGATCCTAGTGAGCAAAAGATATCAACTATAAAAAGACGTTTCCAAATCAATTTTTACTCTTAATAATGCCAAAATAGATGGAATATTTTTTGTATGTAAATAAGCTGTCTAACAATCTAGTTTGATCACACATACTTAGGAGTGTAAAAGAACACCATCGATGACAACCTCGTTCCCAGGGTCTCTCTCTCCCCTCCCCCAGAAGCGAGAGAAGAGGGAGCGGGGAGAGAGAGACCCTGGGAACGACGTTGCATCGATGAATGAAAATATCACTAATTACAAAACAATAAACAATTGATTGTTGAAAAGATAATCATTAAAAGTTCACTCTCCAACGATATGCAATTTCTGTAATACAGAAAGATGGAGAGGCATCATCGCTATCATAGACATGGGGGTCACTACCATTCCTGGTAGTGTTCAGAGCATGTCAGAGGATAGCACATTTACTGTGATTTGCTCCAACACGATCAAAGCTACTACCGGGGGGTACCAAGATTTCCATGTAATGTCTTTAAAAAGAGATTCTTAAGGTGTGTTCAAAAGCTAGGATAGAATACAACTATGTATAAATCTTTGATCCCCACAGGATAAATAGAAAGTTTGTCTTGTTCTTAACAATATAAAAGTCCTTAAACTGCTATATACATACCCACGACCAGAAAATTACTAATTAACAGCGTTAACATATGAAACATTAACTGTTCAAATGCACGACATGCAGCGGTTAGCTTAATGTGGATGTACGTATATTTAAATTTTGTCGACAAGAGAAGTTATTTCATACATGTAAGTATCTTTCTCTCTCTTTACATACCTTCTCATTGACATTTTCTGCAAAGACCACACTACCACTAGCCACAATGAAATCATCCAATGCTAGTTCTGACGTTGAGAGTCTAACCACACTCCAGAAGACAGTGGCTGAGCCAAACTGACCCTTTGACCGCTCAATAGTCACAGTAACATTGGTGGACTCCTTATCTGCTATTGGACTAATTGACTTCAAGCCAAACAGTCCATTTGCATTGTCACTTTTCAGGACTAAAAGATAACAAACAAACAAACAAATAAACATGTTTTGTTGTTGCCATTCCTGATGTCGTTATCAAAAAGAAAATATGTTTGTTTACAGTACAGTAGTTACCACGATTAGAAGCAATAGTCCTAGCATCTTTTTTTTTTACATTTTCCCTGCTTTCCTAAGGAGTAGCCAAGCACTGCAATGATTCAAATAACTTTCAAGACATTTTTACCTCAAGGTGCTAGCCATTAGGTCAAAAAACTCCCACATTGTCTTAAAAACTATTTTAAGTAGAAATAATCAGGGCTCGACACTAACGGTAGCCAACTAGCCACAGACTAGTAGAAATTCAGTTTTGGCTAGTAGGTTTTCGATTTCCACTAGCCACTTTGGCTAGTAAACAAAATGAAATTGGCCGAACTAGTTTCTGTCATTCACAAGGGCATAATGGATATAAGACTGGGTTCAAAATAACAGCCGGCTGTCGGCGGTAGCCGGCACTTTGACGACACTTGCCGGCTACTTTTTACCGAAGAAATATAAAATATCATGCCTTGATCGGTCAACTGAAATCAAAGTTGCTGTAAGTTGAAGGAAACATTTTATATCAGACAATAAAGCAGCTACAGAGCTAGAAAGTGCGACTCACTGGTGGCTAATGCGACCAAAATTTCATCTTTGCTGACTAAAACTTCTGGTTTTGCGGTTTAGTCGCCAATGTGGCAACTTCATTTTAGTGTTAAGATGAATAACGGGCCGCCCCACCTTCTCAGGTATTGTGTCTCTCCGGAAAATTATATTGGAAGATCTTATTTACTTCTCAAACATTCAAAATAAGAAAAGAAGTCAAATTGCTCCAATCCATTCTTTTGCTTTGCTGTAAAATACTTTCAGTTCGGAAAACTTGCAAATGGCCGACTGTATTTAAAATCGCCCCAGAATGCATTGCAAGCTTATGGGTACGTCATGTATGCATATGGATTGTGTCCCTTGAAAACGCCGGGGAAAAAATGAGCCTTGACAAAAAAAGCCGACAAATTCAGGCTAAAAACGAAATTTTATTTTGAACCCTCCCGGGCTCTAAGAGGATATTTAACTGGCGGTAAAAAAAGAGAAAGGCAAAGACAATAGAAGTAAATGACCCTCTGAGGAAGGTGCAAGAGCAAAACCTCCACCGCTTGGCTAGTTAAAAAAAATTTTGGCTAGTAACATCTAAGTTGTCACTAGCCACTAGGCTAGTAAGTTGAAAAGTTAGTGTCGAGCCCTGATAATTAAGATTATGATCACAATTAAAAATGAAATTGTTAACAATCATAAAATTACCTTCAAGCCTCATTTTAAACTCAGCAGATTGAGTGTCCAATCTAGCACCTCCCAAAGGACTGTACAGCACTACAGTGAACGGCGTGTCATCCTCTGGGGTGTCATCATCAACAGTGCTTATTGCTACCCGTCTTTGTGTGACCCCAGGTTCAAATGTTAAATAGCCATTGATTGGTGTAAGTTCATTGTTAGCTTTGGCCATTTCTTTGACCGAACTGACAAGAAGAAACAGATAGATGCATACAGCATAATTATATATCATGAGCTTTATTCTTGTCCTGCCTAAAATAATATTAAATCTTATTCAGAACCATCCAGACATATTCAGAGCAAAGACGAAATTTCTGTTTCAATAGAGGTGCCTGCCTTGGACAGAAAATGTGGACATGGGGCTCAAAAAACTTCAATTCCAGCTTGCCCTATGGGCAGAAAAACTGTAAAAGTTGCTTGCCTGGGGAAATTAAGTGATTGTCTAACTTTCCTTTTTTGTTTTAAAAATCTGGGCTCCATCAGGTAAGCAAGAAACGTTACTTACCCAGGAGCAAAACATACATGCCCTAGACAACCCAATGGGATTTTTTTTAGCTGTCTCTTAAGCAGACGGTTGCCCAGGAAGTTGATTGTGAGTTACAAGTGATAAGAAAAATACTTACTCTGCAGCTAGTACTTCAGGATATTCTGTAATATCCTGAATGCATCCTGTAAACTGTTCCTCTGATGTTTGCCCTTTTCCTACTCGGTAGACAGCACCAGAGCTGAATGATCCTGAGGGGATGGGCCTAAAAACGAGTATCAATTAGAAATTATTGCCATAGTTACAAATCTGGGCCGGGTTATTAAGCTAATTCAGTACTAGCGCAAATTTTGATTTTCGGTTTTTTCAATGAGGTTTTCTGTTTATATTTTCTGTCCTCCACTGTTGTCGTCGGCTTATCTCAAACTCCGCAAAACAAAAGCAATTTAAACACTTATATACAAGAAAAATTGAACCCTTGATGAACTTTAATCCTGAGTTAGTGGTAATCGGCTTTCGAACAACCCAGCCCTGAACTCCCACTTTAGCAATAATTTGATCAAAATTACAGGTAAGTATAAAATATAAAATTTTCCTAACTATCAAATAATTTGAGCACATACCAGGCGTGCAAAGAGAAGATTGACAGTCCCTCATTCTTATCCTCGATTTCAAAACATTAAGGCTCACAATACCCTGCTCATTCTTTGCCAATTTTGAAATCATATACTAAACAAAATAATTTAGTTTCAATTCCTTACCATGGATTACCATTAACTGGATCCCCATCCAAATAAAATTGGACTTCATGTTTATCCACAGCATCCACAGTAAAAACCACAAAATGCCAGCTATTGTCAGCTATGTCCTTGACAAAATTCACCTCAGTCTGAAGGAAAGGGAGATAAATTGAAATATATTCATTTGCAAATCTAATAGTCCACATGTTAATCATTTTTTTGAGATGAGGAAATTTTCAAATTGATGCAAAACAAAATTTTCAGCACAAAAAAGTGCTCAACAGTAACAACAAAGAAAATGTAACATTGCACCGTTAGTATGTCTCTCAAATTTGTACAATAGCAAAAATAAAAATATAAGTGAAGCAAAACATTATTTCATTTATTTAAAAATAAACTAATTTTCTAACTCTGAAATCCCGCTTAAAACCTTTAACCACACTGCCAAAATATACTTAAAATGACAGCTCAACTCCCTCAGCAATTATCAGTGATCAATCAAGCAGTAATCTGTTGAAGTCATAATTCACATTCTTTAGTGACATCTCTGCCCCCTTAGTAAGTACCTGTAATGAATTAATGTAAATGTGTGGTGTGGTGTGGGTATATACCTGGATTATTCACAATTAAAGTCCCAATTTTTTACTTACCTTGTTTGATAAGAAAAAGAAGTCAGCTGTGGTAGTGGAGCCAGTTGTGTTTAGTGCTAAAGCAAAGTTCACCACGTTTCCAGCCACATTGGACAACACATGTCCATACATCCCCTTGGTGGCATTCACCCATAGTCTGAAAAGTGTGGGTTAAAAAAGCCAGTTAACAACTGCACATAAATCATGTACTTGGGAACATTTTCTGAAAATCGTACCATGAGAGTGCACTAGGTATCCAACATGTATTGTCCCTGTATCTATTTGGATTTCATCTACTGGCGTCTCTGTTTGGCCAGGACTTGCATGCACTTGCAATGACTTGCATTCACTTTCGTCAAGATCAAATTTGCATGCAAGTCAATGCACGTTTTTCACATCTTGTCACCCAATGCAAGAATGTAAGTCGACACAAGTCTTGTTGTTTACTTCAAGTACAGAATTGCAGGGTGCATGGTAGCATTAAATGGCTTTTTTTGTAACTTTTGCAGGTAACTTAATTTGCAAGTATGTTTGGCGACCTAATGCAAGTATGCAATGTACTTAAGTCTAACTTTTGAAGACTTGCACCTCTGTTTGACCAAACCTTTATGAACATTACTGGCTGGTTTTGCATAACTTCGATTTCCAATTCACCACTATAACAATAAAACATATACCTCTCACCTTACACTAAATTTTGATTCAAGACCAGTCAAACCAGCAACCTCAACAAATGATTCTGTGAAAGATGAAAGAGACACTTGACTAACAATAACACAAAACGATGACAAAAGAATATGGAAATAACTACTGGTCCATTGCTAAAAAAAAGGTCGCTTTTAATTATTTTCATACATTTTTCTCAATTAACATTCTGATTTGATTGGTTAACTTTGTTCTAAGTGGCCCACTTGTACATAATTAATTTTTGTGTGATTAATTATTTTCTTACAATAAATCTTCTTGTGATGGCAAAACACAGATGCCAGCCATCCTTCTGATTTTTCTTGAAATTTAGCAGCTGTACACAGGCTATGAAAAGCTTCACAGATTCCAAACTTATTACTTAGATGGCACTATTTGACATCCAACATACAACCAGATCACCTTACCATTGTTAGCTCCATCAAAACAAAACACATAGGTCTCCGTGTTTGGTCTGCGCTGTGCAGGTACACTCTTTACTCCTGACATCTTTGATCCAAGTAGAAATAAATCATAAGCCTTATCTGATCTGGCTAATGACGCTGGAGCAGTCTGAACTTCCCAAGCAACCTGTGAACAACAGCACAGCATAATATGTTAAGAACACAGTGGTACCCTGCTATCAGTTATCACATCAGTCAGGCTTTTAGCTGGCAAGGTCCTGAAAACCCCACCCTTCCAGGATCCCTGCTTTGAAATTTGCAAAATTTAAGCCAGTAGCAGATCCAGGGGGAGGGTCCAGGGATTCTGGACAGTTTACCAACACAAAACACTCGAAGCAACTTGTCAAAGATTAAGCTCATAACTGCACACAAAACAAGCACAACACACTCATATCACATGACTTTTAATTTAAGTTAAATTTATTGTGACAGTTGACCCGTTGACAGCTATAAAAAAAGGGAAAAAATGAAAGGACTCTAGTCAGCCACACCTTTGTTTTTGTTGACATAAGGGACTTCACTATTATATTTCACAAGGGGAGTCTTAATGAAAGAGATCACCCTGAAACACAACTTGATGCGATGCAATAAGACTTGGCTTCAACATACAAATTTCATAATAATTTTGGACAGCATTGAAAATGGCAGAGGATGACTAGCATCATTTAATGCATCACTTCTCCATTATAACTTTGTTTAGTCAAGTGTCAATCTTTTTCCATGGATTTGTTTTTGAATGAAAGATAACAAGTTTTAACTGAAAATGCCAGAGCATATTTTTCTTCAAAAGAGATCAATTTTTGGGGTATACTCATCTGACTCGACTGAGACATGCACCTTCAAAACATGTTTGTCTTACCCTGACTTCTCCCCAGGAGCCTTGATTCCTTAAAACGGTCAGATTTTTGGTGGTAGTAGATTCCATTCCAGGTTTGAAGTCTTCTGGAATGTCCACAGATCTTTCAGCAAACTTCAACAATCCATTTGGATCATCATTGGCAGTGATTGTTAAAAAAGCTTTTGATGGGCTGCGAATCCTACCATCCTCACCAGTTTGAATTCCTGGAAGTACATGTCAATTACTTAAGAATCTGGATTTTGAATGAATCAAAATCACATACACTTTACCATTTCAAGACCTATTGAAAAAGAAGCCTGCAAATTTGGTGCCATGTCATTAAAATTTGACCTTATAATGTTTAGCAACTCTAAAGACAACAACGGCGATGACAATATCCAGTGATGACAAATAGCATAGAAACTTTATTTCAAAACAAGCTTTTAATCAGCAGATCCGACCACTCGCCAGGGATCTAAGATAGCATACTGGCAAAAAAATGTGCAATGAGAAATATCTAATTAGAACCTATAAATTATTTTCAATTCACCTGTCGCATTTATGAGACGAAGTTCAAATGATTCATCTAGCTCAGCAATACCATCTTGAAGTGGCGTCAACGTTATAGATTGGGATGCCACACCATTGGCGAATGTAACAAAGCCTACAACATTTGTAAACTCTTGGCCTGGTGACAGTTCTGAGACACTTCCATCAGACAGCAAGCGCACAACCTGCCAGTACACCCTCACCTCACCAAAGTCATGAAATTTTCTTTCAACACTAGGGGAATAATTAATAATAAAGCAGAAAAATTATTTAGTACATAAAGAAATTGTCACGTAATGACAGTAACCCTTAAAGTCTGCATCTTACGTAAATTCTGCAGCAGTATCCTCCTCTGTGGTCTCATTCACTGAACTGGAAGCGAACTGGAAAACTCCTGTTCCTCCATCATTGCCCAGTATAGACACAGTTGCAGAAGTTACATTATAAAGCACTGTGTCCCCAGTCGCATTGGTAAGAACAACTTGAAACGTTTCCACTCCCTCTGCATCACTATCATTATGCACCCAAACTGAGATGCTCTTTTGAAACTCTCTGACATTAAAAGTCACACTTTCTGTCTTGGCCGTGTAGTCTCCAGACGAAGACGTTGCAGTGCCATCCACTGTTTGATAAAAAACATCCACAACACTGTTACCATCACCTCCACGCTGAATGGTTAAATTGGCATAGTGACCCTCTCTCACTTGAATTGACACAGGTGAAGCAAAATAGACTGGATCATCATTCTTTGTGATAATAAGGGTTGCTTCACGCAGCTGCTGACTACCTAACTTTGCAATGTGCGATATGTTGTTGAGGTGGATAGTAAATGATTTGTTCTCTTCAGGAATCTGTGAATGAAAATAAAAGGATCACATGATTTAATGTATGACTACTTTATTAAAGTTCACTGCAGGACGGAAGTATCCCAAAATACAGTATTAATATTATATGAAGAGATTTGACACAGTCATTACAAAATTCAAATTCACAATATAGATAAATCTTTATTTGAAACATGGAAAAACAATTAGCTGTGCTTTATTCAAGTTAATGCAATATTTAACTGAGATTGTGAGAATGCTATGACTGCCCAATAGCTAATGACAATTGTACTGGCAAACCACATGTAAATTACATAATTAAATAAAAGCAATATAATTATTATATGCAACACATTCTTTTTTGTGTGTCACATTATATTGTTGTTAAATTGCTGTTAAATTGTAAAGACATTAGCAGGAAACACTCACATTGTCTGGCAGAGACTGAACGGTTATAAACTTGGAGCTCTCTTTATCAGAGAAGGTGACCTCCCCAGACGCTGGAGAGACATCAAGAGATGGGTCAGCACCACTATCAGCAGTGATATTCCAGGAAACAGTAACAACACCATTGGTTCCTCTGTCCCGGAAAACCTCAAAGCTGGCACTCTCTGTGTTGTGCTTGGATTCATCTGCATTGGCAAAGACAGACACAGGTGATAATGTTAACTGCAATACTAAGATTTACCAATGAAATAAGAATAAATCTCAGCTGGCATTTTCTTCCTTGCATCTTATTTCCAAGATTGAAAGATTAGTTCTCTTTACTGAACACAATAATATATAATTATTTCTTTTAATCTTTTAATGCTAGTTTAGAGAGTTTTGAGTGGTTTGGTGAAGAGTAGGTGGATGGGTGAAGGGTACAGTAGGTGGATGGGTGAAGGGTGGGTGGGTGGGTGGGTGAAGGGTGATTGGATGGGTGAAGGGTGGGTGGGTGAGTGGGTACACTGTAAGTAGGTAGATAGGTACATGTATGGTCATATAAATGATTTAACACAGTGTAAATTTACCAATAGTTTTGATGATATTTGCAGTCTTAAATCCAACCACTCCATATGGATCATCGTTCTCACTGATAGTGACATTGATTGTTATCTGGTTTCCAAGGACCCCTTTCTTTCCTGCAGGTCCTTCGCTGTAAAGCTTCAACATGAACGTCTCATCAATCTGTAAAAACATGACACATGGGTGTTAACTTGTTTTATATCACCACAAATGCATTGTATGCTTGGTCAAATTTGCCACTATGTTGGCAGTTTACAGAGTCAAAAGAGTCAGGCTAAAACATGTTGTGCACCAATCAAAAACAAGAAAATAATGAGGCCAGCCAATCAGAACTGTAAAAACCATTCTGCCATTTTCTTGCTGGCTGGCAGCACTTCAAGCACAATTTATTTTTGCCCTTGGGACAATCTTGCTTTTCACATGAAAAAAAACTGAGCATTTTGATAATAAATAAAATCACATATCAATTTAATAACAAACAAAAGACCATCAATTCAATTTTAGTCACAATGCATACCTCTGGAATATTATCATCATTTACAACTACTGGGAAAGATTTTTCTCGTTGACCAGGAAAGAATTCAACAGATGCCTCACTGCCAAAAAAGTCATCAACTCCTGCAATTGGATATCAGCCATACCGTAAATATACATCAAATATATATTAATAAATATAATATCTGTTGAGTTCATAAAGATTTACTGTAATGTTCAGTGTTACTTAACCAATTGCAAGACCACACATCGATGTCCGTTCTAGACTGCCCTAATAAAAGATAACTGAACTATGATAACTGTAATATCCAACATTTCTTATACTGACAGTGCATGCCAATGGTGCAAAATACGGCTTTGGTAGGCCACTTCCATTTGTTAGATAGGTATTGTGACGTTCTAGAATTGTGTTGTTCTGACATTCTGGCACTGTGGGGTTGAGGGGTACATTGTGGCACAGTGGGGTTGTGGTGTTGTGGGGTTTTGGCACTGTGGGGTTGTGGGGTTGTGGTGTTGTGGGGTTGTGGCACTGTGGGGTTGTGGTATTGTGGTGTTGTGGGGTTGTGGTGTAGTGACATTGTGGCATTGCAACGTTGTGGGGTTGTGGTGTTATGACATTATGGCATTGCGATGTTGTGGTGTTGTGTGTGTGGAAACAAGACAAGGGCAAAAAAAGAATTATCCTTACCAGGTGGCACCATTCTGAAAACCACAAAACGGGTGTCCAAGGCACTGCCCAGTCGCTCAATGACGACATTAAAGGAGCCACCCTCCTAATGAAAGAAGAGAAAAACATTTAGTGATTGCATTCACTATGTATGACCTTATTATCTCTACACTCAAACCTTTTTTTAAGTCCATTATATTAGTGAAAGGTATTGAATAGTGCTGTTGTGTCTGTGGTATTTCTTTGTTATGATGCTGTACAAGCAAGCTGGTTCTACCTTCTCAGTATGAGGATATAATATATCACATCTTGTGATATATGTAAACCTTTATTCATTTAGCCCTTTATACCACGGCAAATTATAAAGAAAACAGACAGTTGTTCAAAAATATTAAGTTACAGCTGTAGTTACAAATTAAACTGTTTGCAAAGACAATACCCCTTAATTAATCTCTGCAAGTCTCTGCAAGGGTTGCCCAGACTTGTAAGTCCTGGAATCATCACTGAATGCTTACATGTACATAGCTTTCAAGAAATAACATCTTGAAAATCAACAACCGACATTACGTGTTTACCTTCAGCTATTTAAAACTCATTATTTTTTACACAACCATGTTTTTCAACATAATCGTAAAACTCACATGTATAGAAATTGCAGTGTCATCCTTAAACTGAAATGTTCCTCCAGGATTGTCATTCTCTTCAATGGTCACCTGTGCACTGCTCTGTTAACAAAGACCAAAAAAACCGTTGTGTGAATGGGATATAATTAACTTTACATGAAATGAAACAAGATATGAATAAAATGTCATAATACACATTAGGCTGTTTAGTTTGTAACACAATTGCCATAATTATAAAAACTTGCAGATAAGCCAGAAACCTTTTATAACTTAACATTCTTTCACTAAGTCAAAAATTCAAATTACAAATAAGCAAACAACTTTCAAAAATGATGGGAGGTGAAATGCTTTTAATGACTTCTGTTGCATTGATTCCTGCTATATGTGCTATGCAAGAAGTAGTTTCTTTCAAAGGATGTAGTTGATGTCTTTACAGATGAGGAAGATGCAACCAAATGTTGTAATCATGTTGATACAACGGCAAAACAACATTCATTGCCATAAGTGCAAGGCTATGATGGGTATAAAGACTGTAACTTTGGTTCAACCAGCTCCTTGTGAATTGTAAAGGAGCTGGAGGAAATTTGAAATCAAAAGACTGAAGTGTCTGGAAATAACGTTACCAGATTATTTGGCAGGCATCTGTTATTACGCACAATGCGACTGGCTGCTACAATTATCAGGACAAGTTATACCAGCTCACAAGGTAAATAAATATGTGTGAATTTCTGATCATAAAGGTAATATCAAAGATAGATAACCAGCAGTTACAAGGAAATAATGGCTCCAGAAGCAGGAAGGTGCTCTCATAAAGTACTTACAGATTGACTAGTACTGGTAGATTGCCAAGGCCTTTGAACTGCAGTTGGCTAAATAAAAGTGTAAAACTTCTGCAAGTACAACCTAGGGATGTAATGCTATCCCTGCCATGATATCTACATGCAGTGTATACACATGTCTATAGGGAGATGCGGGTTCAAATCCCACTCAGTACACTTTTCTTCTATCAGTAAATATATATGCCATCCCTTGTGTAGGTGTACTTACAGCTCCTTTTTGAATTCTGTCCAGATCAGATGCATTGACAAGGTTGACAGTGAAGATTTCAGCTACTTCTGGAGTATCATCTGGTTTTATTTCAATAGTAATGTTTACTTCATCATGACCTTCAAGATTAAACAAACTTACATGTTTTAAACCATTTCACATTTCATGGGAAATAAAAATTGGTTAACTAGAGATCATAATGTCCATGGTTCAATCCTGGCCTGGACATGTTAACAGTTTCCACTGACTCTTAGCTCCTAACCACTTCATGCTACACAAACCAATAGTGTAGCACATGATGATAGATCTAAGTTCAAGAATGCCGTGCTATTACACAAAAAAATAACTACTAGACTCAGAAGTCTAAAAAAAAAACATCTACCACAAGGCAAATTGTTGGAAATTCTGTGGAGGAGGGAGTTCAAAACCCAAAGTAACTAAAGGAAATTGTGAGTAAAACTGGAATTTCAAAGAGGTAAGGGGAGTTCAAATAAAAAAAAACTTTTCGATCGCCGGGATAAGGTTATTTTCTGGAGCCATGCAATACTGACTACATGTAGCAAAGTTCACATCGATACCTTCTTCAAACACAACTTCTCCACTCTGTTGGCCAGTATCATTGGTGTAAAATGTGGCACTATCACTAGTGATATTCCAGTACACAACCACCCTGTCTGCAGTTCCAGTCCGTCTAACAGGCAGCTGGATAAACAGTGAAGAGGGACCAACTGGCTCCTGAACAGACTTAGTCTGGTGTGCTGCGGAGAATCCAATTTCCCCATTGGCATCCTTGGCTGTTACGTTGAGGAATGCCACAGATCTTTTTCCGATCCTTGGCGAAGAAGGTGCCACTGAGTCTATTAATGCTGATGCTATAAAAAGTAGTTTTTGCATAAATTAAATTGAAGTGGTGCTGATAGACTGGAGCTATTATTAATATTTCTAGTTAAGAGTGATTTTATTTAAACCATGAAACAACAATAAAAAAGGAAAACAACTCAACAGTACTTGATACTGTTTAGTAACTAGCAGTATTTCACAGTTTGAGTAAAATCTCTCTTGACTAATTATTTCTAAAGAGGATGACCAGAATAATTTAATTTAGTATTACACAAAAACATTACATATGAACAGTAGCTTTCATTGACAAAATAGATACATTGCAGTCCATTGTTCTTTCTTAGTTAATAATTATTTTAAATCAATTCATTTAATATAATTATTATATACCTTTAGTACTTTTCCTCACAACGATTCTTATATCAACAAGAATTGACCAGTTTATAGTTATTGGTACCTTATTACTTGAAATTGACTAGACTAAGAGAATAATGTTTTCCCTTTATTTGTTAATGATTCATAAAAAAATTTATTCAAAGAGGAAATTAAGTGTCATGAGACACCATGTCTAGGCTCAATACCAACCCAAACTTCATGCCAGAAAATGTACAGAGTGTGAGACAAAGTACAAGTACAAATGTACATGTTAAAAGAACCAAACGTGCAACATTACTGAACTGCATTGCACTGATGTATCTTAACTACAGAGAACATATTGTAAATATGTGCATTTCTGATTTTATTAGTGGAAATTAGTTCAAATGGGATTTCCATAGAGACAAGGTATTGTGCATCGAAGCACTACAGAATAATCACAGTGCAGCACTAAATAACCAAATTTATTCTCCAGGCTAGTTAACATTTTATTTCATAAAATAAATTTGTGACTGTTAGAAATGTGTAGACGCAAGTAATTAAAGAGAACTTACAGGTTGTCCTCAGGACATATCACTTACCTCCACCCTGCAAGCTGACAGCCGTCAGCTCAGCTTTAAAGGTAGACCCAAGCTTAATGAATCCATCATTTGCTATCTGTACTGTCACAGAGATGCTGCTTGCATCGGCAGCTATTGAAACTACATCTTGATAAGTTAGACCAACTTCATTTGAAGGGCTGCTGCTTCCAGGTAGAATGTAGATAACACTAAGGTTTACTGCAACATCTCCAACTAATCCACCCATTCTTGTGACGTTAAGGTGTAGTTCACGGGGCACACTGTCCTGTGTTGCAGAAGGAATTAAAAAAAGGATTTAAAGACTCAAGAAATTTACAGCCCACTCCTGATCCTGTTGATCACTATAATCTCTCACAAACAAGACATATTTTGATGAGATTCAACCTAAGAAAATTCCATACTAGATGTAGTAGCATACACGTACACTGTACATGGAGCACAAGAGAAATCTATACTTTGTGAAATTGAGGATGTATCTCTTTTTGATATGATTACTACCAATAAAACACTAACCCCTGCATGTAATTTTCATTTCTTTTAATCCTGTTTTTTCCCTTGTCCCTTTATACCTGCCTTTTTCGAATGAAATGTTATTCAGCTTCAAAATCTGGTCTTTTTTTCTCTGACTGAATCTTTACTATTTGCCAATTAAATTTAGCATTTAAAAATCATTACAGAAGCCAATAATGACACACAAAAGTAGTGCATTATGTACAAAATTTGTACAGACTGTTGCTTACCATGTTTATTGTCTGCTCACTATCTGCAGCAAATTCAAAGACTCCATAAACATCATCACTGTCACGCACAAAGAACAAAGCCTTTTGTGCTGACTGTGTGTTTTCAAGCCTTGCACCGCCAGTGATGTTATAAAGCTCTATACTATACTCTTTAGTCTCCTCTGGAACAGAATCTGGCCGGACAGCGACTTGAAATGACGAATTACTGTCTCCTGGAGAGAACCTTAAGATTCCAGATGTCATCTCAAAAACTGCGCTTGCATCACCTTCAAGGATTTTCCAAGAAACTGCGACCTCACCAAAGGTGCCAGCACTGCGATTCACATGAAAAGTACCTGTTCTTGCACCCGTATCTTCATCCAAAATTTGTGGATATTGGCCAAATGAAATAATTCCGTGTTGATCATCGTTTGGTAACAGAACCACAGTAGCCATGCCAGGTGGCTCGATGTAAGCATTCTGACTTGCATTTACCAGATGGACTGTAAAGTTTTCTGCTTGCTCAGGTTTATCATCGTTTTTCAGCTGAACAGTTATCGTCTTTTTTGTTTCATCAGCTTGAAAAGTCAGTGCACCCCTGTCATCGACATAATCCTCTCCCGCGACAGCAGAACCCGAGGCAAGGTACCAGTCCACACTTGCTTGCTCATTGACAGGCCCAATTTCAGTGACGCCATCACTGCTAAGTCCTCGGGAAACTTCAATCTCAACAGTAGACTGATTCTCTGGGACTGAAATCTGTTTAACTGGAAACTTTAAGGGAGCATCATTGGCAGGTATTTTGACAATAATTTGGTTAGCACTCTGCTCCACCTTAGCTCCTCCAGTTGCTGATTCCAGAGTCAGGGTAAATGACTCTTCATTTTCTGCTACCTGTGGTTAGAAGTTCGTAAATAAACAATGATTAACCAATTGCCTCATGTATATAGTGGATGGGTACCTGGGATATCCAGGGGGGCTGGGGGGGGCTCCACTGTGATCAGACAGCCCCCTGATGGAATGAAGCTCCCATGGCAAGCAATCCCCTCAAAAGCAGCCATGAGCCCTCCACACCCAAGCACCCATCACACTGACAAGGTCAGTGGAAAGGAAGGAGGGAGTGGAGGTGGAAGAATGTGCACACTAGACTTCACTAAAATACATGATACGACACCACACGGTAATGTTTTGGAAGCGTAGAATCCTGAGCCTGGCAACAGCTAGGAACCACTGACCACTATGAAAGCTGACTGCACACTCGTTGGTTAACTTGGTTTAATTGCATTTAACCCCATTTGTATTTAGTACTCACTAGTGAAACTGAATTACATGGTACAATAGACAAGTGCAGAATGCATCAATACAAAAATAATATGGCCTGCACATAAGTTTCTAAAAGCTATCAGTTGATTTACTGAAGTTACCTGACCTGTATGATTTTCTACTTCTTAATTGTCTACAAGTCATGTACTTACATTATCTGGCTTCACTTGGATGGGAAGATCTGCCATGTTCTGTCCATCTTGAAAATCAACTGTTCCGCTGGTTGTCACAAAGTCATCTAATCCACTGTTGGGTCCACCTGTAACCTATACCAAACAAAGATAAATTAAAATTAATAGAAGTTATTCAGCATATTTAACAAAAACGGGCTTGAATCATAAATTAAAATATAAATAGTAGATGTTTAGACAGAGAAGGAAACAAACATTCTCTTCCTTGTTTCAGACTATGTAAAATGCCAGTGAGACTGGGATAAACAAAAAGCAAATAAGTTTGGAGTCAACTGCATTAAGATTTCAAACCAAAACAAATCTACAGTAAGTCACAACATTTCTGTCTACATACATGTACATGCCTTTTGGATACAGTATACAGCCATGTATAATGCTGCGGTTTACATTGAAAACATTATTACCAGGTTATTTATCTTTGGTAGTTATGTAAAAGTTTCAAACCAGTTCGATTTTGAGGTATCATTGTCTCATTATTTGTTATCATAATCTGAAACAAAGGGAAATAAAAGTCAAACTGGTTGGAAAAATTTTATTTAAACCAAAGATACATTATTCTAAGCCTCAACACATTAACATTTCAATAAGCAGATCTTTTCAAGACTATTTTGATGCTAAAGATTAGGACATGAACATTATTATATTATTACAATCTTAATGCATTGTAGATGAAAACTTTGAACGACGTGGCAATAATGGGCAGTTCAAAAAAAATGTTACTTACCCTCCAAGATACTTGCACTGTGCCAATTAGTCCAGCCTTGCGTGTTAGCTTGATGTTTCTTGTGTTTGCTTGTCCTGTCAGTTCATTAACCACAAGTGGACCAGTCTACACGCAAGTAATAAAACTTAATCAATTAAAAACAAAATGCAATATCTTTACACTAAGCACACTGTTGTGTGACCTTGTCAATTGTTTAAATGAGCACTCTGTTCAGAACCGAGTGAAATGTTTGAAATGATTATAGTGACATTTACTATAATCACGTCTATTAAGCGGATCCTGTCACCATTTGACTTCCCAATTGAGAAATTCTTTTAGGAGTAGTGAATGGTCCTTCAAAAGATGTGAGTCTCGCAGAATTTTAGCCAAACATCAGGGGTCTCATCATCTCGAATTTTTGTGGGATGCCTTCTCTGACTCTCAACTTCTTTTTCAAGGTTAACAAAGACACAGTCTCGCAGGAAAGATATCAGTCTTGCGGTGTCATAAAGTCTCAAATTTACCATGATTTAACACCTGCAAAACTTCAAAATTAAGCTAGAGCTTTGTGACCTTAAACTGAAGACAATCGTAGTTCTCGTTGACATTTTTTGTTTCATGTTGCATATGATGTCAAAGTTATTGGTGAAGAACAAAAAAATCTGACTGTTCAAAGATAATTTATAACCCCTCCTCCTAAATAAGCGCACCTGAAAGGAGCATTTCAAGAGCAGATATACATGTAAGCCTACATGTAGGTATAATTTACAAGTTTCCCCATGTACATGTGTCATGTATAATGTGGTTGATGTACCTCATTGAACCCGACAATACCAAAGGCATCATCATTGGCTAGTATTGTTAGATATGCCACTGATGGTGAAACTACTGATCCACTTCCTTGAATCACAATCAGTTCCACGGAAAATGTTTCGTTGGCTTCTGGAGTTGTGTCTTGTGCTATTGTAAATGTACATGACTTGGAATCCTCATTTGGTCGGAATAAAGCATTCTGTGTGAGGCCAACGACATCATCTTTTGCAGTAGAGTTCATCTTAAAAAAAAAACAGTACTACATTTGTAAATTCAATAATAAAAATAATCGAGCAAGCACAGTAAAATTAATGCACTTCATAAAAATAAAGATAGTAATACTGGTCTATACATGTAGTGTCAGGATAAAACAGAACAAGTGACAGCAACAAAGTTAAAAGGGTAGTCAAATCTATGGTGGCGGTGGCCTAATGGTTAGTGCGCTGGACTCCGGATCGAGCGGTCTGGGTTCGAGCCCTGGCCAGGGCACTGCGTTGTGTTCTTGGGCAAAATACTTTACTCTCATAGTGCCTCTCTCCACCCAGGTGTATAAATGGGTACCCGGGCCGGCGAATTTACTGCTGGGGGTAACCCTGCGATGGACTAGCGTCCCATCCAGGGGGGAGCAGCAATACTCCTAGTCACTTCACGCTACGGAAACCGGGATAAGCTCCATATTCTAGGCTCGTATACAGACTTTACCAAATCTATGACAAACAAGAGTTTGTCTCAGGGTAAAACCTGAAGCTCTCAATTATTGCAAATTCCTTTATTTAAATCTAGACCTGGAAAAAGGACTTTTTCCTACCATATACTTTTAGTCAGATTATGGAACAATTTAGACACTTCTCTTAAGCTCTGTGGCACCATTCAGTGCTTTCAATAAGACCAGCCACCCGCCAGATCAGCGGGTATTTTGAGGAGAATCACCGACTAAAATTCATGCAGCTCCCTACAAAGATGAGGTGTTTACAGCTCCTTATATTGCTCTCTGGGAGTTGCCGCCCAAGGACAGCCACCTGCTTAAGATCTTAGTGAAAGCACTGCAGCTGTTTCTATGTTTAAACATAAATTAAGAGCTAAACTACTCAACATCTTGCTCTCAAGTTAATTCATCATCCCGACTTTTTACTTCAATCTGAATCAATTGTAATGAACGTTATTGATCAAGCAAGTTTAATTGTCAATTTTAATTTTATTGCAGTTGCTTTTAATCATTGTAATGTCACTTTTGATTGTTTTTACTGTTGTAAGAATTCTTGTTGTAATTGTAAGAAACATTTAGTATTTAATATTTTGAGATAATTATAATTTATCGGCACTGAAAAGCCCTGTTTCGGGAGATGTCAAGAAATTTTATATAGCATATAATATTCAATATCAGGAGTTTCAGGAGTTGAGGTTGATTGAAACATTATTGCAACAGCAAATGCTGTTGTCCAAGAGGACTGCACAAGAGTGACCATGCAGAAGAGATATTTCAAGAAGACAAAAAGAAGAGATATAAAGTTTATGACTGAAAAGGGCATAAGTCATCACTGATCCCTACCAATGGCTCTAGATGTTATCTAAGCCAATACATGACTAGTAGAGACACAAAAGAATCAATCAAGGGCCTCAGCACCATCAACACTACTCTGGATTCTTATGACAAGGCAAGAAAGGTTTTGAAGGAAAGATTCAGGCATGGCGCAGCTGCCATGGATGAATTGAGGGGGATTAAAAATGTTGTAGGCCAAATTGAGTTTTGGGTTAAATTTGTTTCCAGCCTAGCTACGTTAATCTGTTTCCACCTAAAAATATCAACACATTAACAGAGTTCCCACTAGTTTTGAAAGTTAAGGGTCCTTGGGACCGCCAGTTCCAAAAAGTTGGGGGCCTTTTTGCTTTTCAGGGGTCCCCTGCCTATTACTAATTTTATTGTTTTAAACACACAGAGACAAAACCCAAGACCGGGTGATAACGGAATTGCCTTTTAATGAATTGAAATTATTTTTAATTATATCATTAAATTAATTTAATTTAATGATATAAAATAATTTCAATTCATTAAAAGGCAATTCCATTAACTAATAAAAATAGATTTGTTTTAAGTGACTAAAAAAGTGAGTTATCTTCAGGTTTAAACAGATTAACCCAGTTTCACTTGGAAACTACAAGTATTTTAATTTGAAGGTCAATAAAAATAAACTGTTTTTAACCTGAAAACCAATACCACCTAGCTAAAACAGAAATATTCTAGTTGCTTTGTGCTATAAAACAAGGATATGCTCTGGCAGCATGGAACACTAGGCATAAAATTGAGCGGCCAACTTTTGTTAGCAAACACCTCTCCTATAAAGCAACCATGTCAACCATGAGCATGCGATGGATATGAGATGGTACAACTGTAGATAGCCAAAGAGGTACATAGTGCCGAGTTGGCTCTAGCTAAAGTATAGACATGCATCTAATATCCAACAAATGCGAAACAATATTTGAACTCCCAGCTGTTCTCGCTGATCTGTACACCTAGCATATTTGTGGTCTATGGTACATGTATATGAGGTCAACTATACCATGGCCTGTAAACCAATCAAAACCCAGGATATGCAATATACCATGACTACATTTTAATAAATAATAGATATGATGTGCTTTAAATTCATTTTTAGTTTAAAATTTTACAAATTAACCAGACAAGTTTGATTTTATGTCTCTTTGTTTCAGATAATGATAATGAATATGAAACAATGAAAATCAAAATCAAACCACACCATGAATTTTTCTTGCCTAGCTCCCGTATGGCTTCTTTCCAGGCCTTCATGGTATTGTATAATGTCAGCACTCGTTTCAGTGACCTATCCAGGGTGAGCTTTTTCCCTTGGACCACATGACCCAAAACAGGTACGGAGACGAAAATAGGGGCCTTAGAAACTAGGCAAGTATTATTCCTGTTGTAGCCAAAGTAGTCTCTTATACATGTAAGTTTATTAATATACTAAGTACTCCAGTAACATCTTTGGCTTGAAAAAATTGGTGATCACCTAGTAAAGGACATAGAAAAATTAAGTTACACTAACCTTGCATGTTACAATCACTTGGCTCGTCATTGCCCCTGTCCGAGAAATAACAAAACTTGCTTGGGTAAATGGTGCTTCTTCTACTGCAACATGCGTGTTGGAAAAACTAAAATTTCCATCACCAGCAGCACTTGCCAAGAGCACCAACAGTGCCAAGATATGATGCATCTCTGGAAGATAAAAGCAAAAAAGAAAACGTGAATTCCATTACTGAAAATTAATGTAATTAACAATTATAATTACATGTTTGAAATTTATAATAAGTTAAGTACAAATTGTTTCCAAACCAATAGCACCACAACATGCGACTATAGCTACATGTAAGCAGTACTGTTATATTCTTCTTTATTATATAAACTACAGTGTGTCATAGGGATTTTGGCCGCTGAGAAATGTCGTATCAGAACACTTGTGCTGATATCGTATCAAACACATACATGTGTCCTGATATGACCTTTGGAATATTCACCTTTTGAAAGAATTGAGCTAAATTTTATATAATAAATAGAATAATACATGGGAGCTTGGAGATATGAAATTGATCTTCTCGTGTTCAATCTCGATATTGAGTTGAACACTCGAAGATCAATTTCATATCTCTGCGCACCCATGTATTATTCTCTATATAATGGCATATATATCCACAATAGTAGGTGGATACTTTTGGATACTTTATGCTACACTGTTGAATTTAAAAAAATCTGGATACTTTCTCTCAAACATTTGCCACGTTCATCTATTTCTGGATGCTATTAATTAATACATGTAGGTAACTGAACAGGACTACATGCTTGTCCAATTTGGAAATAGTTAGATTCAAAAAAATTCCTCTGACAGCCAAATTGGACTCGGCTTACAGTACAGCCTTGTCCAATTTGGGCTGTCCTCTGATTTTTTGTCAATTATTTCCAAATTTGACAGCATGCATGTAGTCCTATTACATATACTTATCACACAAATGAACTTGAACTTCTGCCACCCAATTTTGTTTATGATTCATGCAATAACAGATCAAGTTGGACCCCACTCAGTCCAATTACCGGCACATTAATTTCAGTGTCTGACAACTGCAGACTGACACTCCGGCTAGCCTGAATAGCGCTTTGGTTAGCCAAATAACGTTCCAGTTTGTTAGCCAAATAACATTCCAGTTAGACTGAATAGCACTCCAGTGAGCCTAAATAGCATTCTGGTTAGCCTGTTTACAGTAAGCTCTCAATAATGGTAATGTTGACATAAAAAAAAACACTGTCAGTATTAATTTACCCATTTCACTTTTTCAGAATGATGAAAACCATATAAAATAACTTAACACCATATGAATAAGTTACACCATTCTTGTATATGCTGCATTACTCAGTCAGAACATTTCAGAGTGACATCACATTTGTATACAATTTAATAAATAATTAACCATTTGCAGTCAATGAACTTGAACCTTCTTCCTTTCTTCTTCCTTAGCTACATGTCCGATTATTCGATTAACCCACAACAAACAACATGATGAATACGCAGTTACATTGCGTACAATTAAACCAAAATTGAGTGGAAACCCCAAAGTCGATTTCCAAACTCGATGAGTCGACAACAAAAGACATTCGTTTTCAAGAAACTACCTTACACATACCCAATGCAACAATAAAAGCCTCCAACCTACACAGAATCGAAATCGAAATGTAGACAGAGGTTTCAACGGTTACATTCTATAATGCTGTGGTTTGTACCGCACAAATCTTCGAGAAATATGTACAATTACAACATAAGCTTAAAAGAAGAAACGAAAACTTCGATATTTACGTAATTATGAATATTCACAAGTGACAACCGAATACCGTTCCTTAAAATTCGCGATTTCAATGAGTTCATAGTTCTTCATAAGATCGGTGAATCAAATCGCATCGCCAAGCTGCACAGAGCAAAACTATACTCTGCATACGTATTTTTCATTAAACTAGCTTGCTATACTAACGTTTCCAAATGACAAGACTTTAAGTTCGAGATATAAAACGTAATTTTGAAAACTTTATGTCCGTAGCTATGGACGCCATCATAAAATTCGCTCGGACCAAAAGCGCGCGGTCTCGAATTCTGAAGGAAGAGATTTTCTTTCCAAGGTTTCACAATACAGATTTCTAACACAAAATAACCATTAAGAATTTACTGTGAAGCTGGGGAATAAAAATATCAATGAAGAAAATTGAATTTCAATATTATATACGTTTGAATTTGAATGCAGCTGCCTTGGTGACAAGAAATTACTTTAGCTCGCGCAAAGACAATTATCTTCATTTACCGAGCATGAATGCTTCATATTACTACAGAATTCCACAGCAGCAACATGTGCGACTGTAAAAATACACATATACTGAGGAATCCGGTAAACAGGTCAGCTCTTATTAAAGAGTTAATGGAACAAAAGCAAGCTCTTGAAGTGGCTGTGTGTATACGTTACGACGGCACGATATTTATCGTTTCAAACAAACCTCTTGTATTCGGTAAGCTAAACCTTCGCCGGGATAACTTAATGATAGCATGATTAACTTTACCTGTTAGATGTGCCACAATCATCCTCTAAACAGCCTAGTTAAGTTTGTTTACAGCATTTTTTGAACCATTATCGTTCGTTTCGACGGAATGATGCGATCCACACAACTCAGTTATGCCAAGCGTGAGACGTGAGACGTGTGACGTCATTAGAGATAACGCAAGCACGGATGAGTAATTCCTGTTCATCTGGGACAAGAGGTCACAAGAGGTAACAGAGGCGAATGCTGTGATTCACGGCACCATTCTCAGTGGATTTGAAACACCGAAAAAATACTTTAAAATTGCTAAAAGTTTTGAATCAGGAAAGAAATAAAGAAATCACTCCAGAAAACCGTATTTTATGTGAAAGTTGCCAGTATTCAGATGTAGCGAACAGACAATTAAAATGATTGCTAAAACAGAAAAAAGTGAAATTATGCAATTACCTAAAAATAATAAGACTATGAAAATTTTTGCTGAAAAAACTTTTGGCAGTGAAATCTAATGTTGACAGAAAAAGGAACATGAGGAATGATAAAATAGATGCTCCACATTTGTGCAACTTCGCTCAAAGAGAATCATGGAACCAGGAACTTGAATAAATTACATTGCCAACTTTCGACATGGCTCCTGCGTTCGAGGATGTTATATGAGGAATTCATATGATACACTAAGATTCTGGTATGATTAATCTTTCCATAGAACAAATACAGTCAACTCTGACCAACTCTCTCTCTCTCTCTCGGACACCGTCGGGACCGGCTCCAACTGTTCGTCAAAGAAAGGTGTCCGTTTTACAGGAAGTTTAGTTACACCACCAGGTGCCTGTCTTATGGACGTGTCCGTTTAGAGTCCAGTTAAGAGGGAGTTGATTGTATTTCTCTCTGTTTTTTTTTTTTTTTTTTTTGGGGGGGGGGGGGGGGGGGTGGGGCATGACAGGAGTGCAAACTTACAGACACAACCCTGTTCCAGGACCATCCTGATCAGGGCGTCTTTTTCAGGTATGCGTGTGCTCCTTAAAGTTCGAAATAAACGATAAGTGACCTCAGTCGTTGCTCTTTGTCGTCCTTGGGGCTCAAAACGGCGCATTTCAGCGATTTTCTGGGTTTTGCGATGCCGTCTGCTAGACGGTCAACTATCAACGTCAACGGTCGCTCAATTTATGTGGGCCCCCTACGGTTGCTCTAATGACGTGTGATACGAGACCTGCAAAATTCCACACTCGATGACGTAGCTCTGCAGAGATCCGGGAAGTTTCAAGGTCTGAAGAGTCTGAAGAGAAAAGCGCCCTGGGGACGAGCTAGGTTGACGGATTGGCTGTCACTGTGAAAAACAAAATGGTCTGGGTACCAGATTACTGTCAGCGTTGCCCAAGAGAAGTTAACAGTGGTTCTGTATTCACCGCGGTCAAACGTATGAGGCTGTTTTTGTTTCCTTATTTCGAGAGAAATCATTCACGTTAACGTGGAAGCATCAGTAAGGATATGTAAAATAGCTCAGTGCTGAGGGTAAATATATTTCCAGTTCTCTCAAACGAGATTCTTTACTTTTAAAATGCTCCGCACCCGAACAAAATTGCTTTGATAATGACGCCGACAGTCGGCATTTCGGCGTTTTCAAACAGCTAGAACTTTTTTAGTTAAGTTCCAAAAAATTTAGTAAACTAGGAGAATACTTCTAAAGTATCAAACTTTTAACACTGAAAGTTAAAACCTTATCTTTGAAGTAGTTTTCTTGTTTTTCACGTTTTACCGCGGTGAAGGTTCTGTATGAGGAGAAGTCAAGGGAACACTAGTAACATGTAGTAATAAGTTATAAATTAAACGGCAGACTAATCCTTACGGCTAGGAAAACAGAAAAATATAGATATGAATATGCCTTTTCCTTTTTCACGGCTTTCGAAGTGATGTAATTCATATAGAATAACCACGTGAAAGCGGTCAACCTAATCTCATTTCCTTGTTATGAAAAATGGAAGAAGGAGCTTCATTTTATTACTGTGGACGGATAAAACAGGAGTGACGTTTAATGACGTTTTTTAATCACTTCATTTCAGTCATTTCAGTGTAAAATGTACACTCTTGAAATTAAAAATACAATTTCCTGGTTACAAGACTCTTCGGCGACTTCATTTTACACGCTAATGATTTTCCCGCCAATAAGTCTGCTATGTCTTTGTGCGGGGGGAGGGAAAATGTATTAAGACAGACCGTTTGACGAACATTAAACTGAAACTTGAAAACTGTTTATTTGACTAGCTACTGGCATAAAGTATTAATTCATAATAAATAAGTGAAACTGCGATGGGTCAAGAGGCAAATTCAGATGACCAGGTTATTTGTAAACCTGTCTTAATAGCGGTATGCAATTAGTTTTGTCTGTTTTACAAAGGGACCACAAATTTATATACATTTATCAATTTATCGGATCTCTCTTTTGCTAACTACACGGCGGATGACATCAGTTTAGTCTAATTGCGGGTTACATGGTCTGTTAGACAACAAAACGAAATTAAGTACGTGAATTGAAATTCCGTCCACCTTTTTGTATACTGACCGACTTTAAGTGTGCATAGTGTTGCCTGCCGTGGAAGGAACATTTACCATGTAGACCTGCAGCTAGGACAACTTGAGGTAACTTTTATTTTGGTACATTTTTGACGATTAAGAACACGGCCCAGGTGTTGTTTGGTGCTACGAATGTTGCGCTGTTGTTCCTTGGTGTAGGTCGGCTAAAAATACTGAACATATTTGTACAATGAAATGTATCGACTATCACATTTTAAAACGGAACGCAGAAACGTACCGAATTCAGAATGGAAACCTGTCGGTTTTACTTTATTACACTTATATATAAACGGCCACTAAATCATTTCTAACACGTTGAAGGATTTAAAAAGTCTTTAACAATTGACTGAGCCGAGTAGTGAAACAGGATATATTAACTTACTTTAGCAAATTCCTCTCAGTCTTCAGACATGCAGCAATTGATGACGTGGGATACCAAACAGAATTGATAGCATTATTTGTGGTCATAGCGGAGCTAAAATTATATGACTAAATAGTTTCGCTCATGCACAACATGCGGCTAGAACACCAAGGTGAAGATGCTAAGTGAATTACTCAAAGGAGAAAAGTGTAATTCGTTTTTAGCGATTTATCCAAGACAAATGGGCAGAGTTTGAAAACGCCTGCCAGACTTTTTCAATTTTTGATTGAAATATGTATAACCCGCGATAATACCTCTTTTGTTACTTTAGCGGACTAATATACTCATTTTTAACAAGGCTTGGCCGTTACTTTAGGTTTCCATAATGTAAATATTTCTTTTGCCTTCGACTTTTCGAAGTGATGCTCATGATTCTGCCCCTTTAAATTTGCAAGCTGAATTCAATACAAACCGGCATTCACTTCTAAAATTACTCGTTTTCTAGAAGAGAAATTTTATAATCAACTTAGCAAAAAGACGAAGGGCGATAATTTTTTACGTCACGACGTATTGAATGAAACTACATTCCTCGACCAACTGTAACTTTTATTCGTCGACCACATCCGCTGTTTCCTATTGGCTATAGATTTTTTTTGTTAATTGCGCTGTCATTTCGTTCATTTTTGAAGAATCGTTTAAGTCCATTCGAGCTAAAGGCCAGATAAAAAAACAAGAACTGAAAATACTGTCGAAATTCATTTTACAGACTTAATCGCTCGTCTCACTATAATTAATCTAGGGAGGCCACAACATCAAGTGCTCCGACAGGAGACACAGTCTATAAAACAATTCGATTGCCTCGAGGGAAATCCTGAAGGTTTTTAAGTCTCTTTTGTGTACCATTTATGTCCTGACAAATTATTATATCTCTTTTAAAGCCCTCTTATTTCCAACCTACAAATGTAAAATCCTCTAAATACGTTTTATATATTTCTCTTAAAGTTAGTTTTAAGAATTTGGTGGTAAATCAAGACAATGCACCTGTGTACTCAGTCTGTGTACTTGGCTAAGCATTGTTGAACTGTTAGGTGAAAATTGATGTTGATCACATTATTAGTTACTATTATTATTATTGTTATGTATTGAACACATACAAGACGCCATGTTTGTCACGACTTCGTGCTAACTCACTCGTGAATGTGAACAAGGTTACATTATCGGTGACAGCCTATTACGCATACATAACAGCTATCATTCAGTAATTGTAGTTATTATAAAGTCTGCTAAGTGTGTGTATGGGGGGAGGGGGGGGGGGGCTCATTTGTTTTTGAGACCTTTTGAGGGAGGGCGACAGAGAGGGAGGCTTATTTCAACTCTTGTTTCAAACCATAAATCAGTTAGGCGCATAAAGCGGACCTTCGCATGTCTTAGTGCTGTTTAGTAACATATTTTCACAATAAGAGGTAAATTTGATGGATGAACTACTTTAAATACGAAAATCTGTCTGATTTTCTTGTTCATGCAGCAGGGACTTTCAGATCAGAGTACGAGTGCGAGATCGAGTACAACTTTCGAATTTCAATCCAGTTACTTTCCCAAAGCCCTCGCTCCTCCCTGTTGCTGACCAGTTGAAAAGGAGACTTTCGTTCGAGACTGGTGTAAAATGTGATTACCAAAAGCATCAGCACTGTGTTTGAACAGTCGTACTCGTTCTCAATCATCTCATCTTAAGTTCTCCATTGTCCACCTAGGGAAGAGTAGAGGGGGGGGGCCTTACTAGAGAGGAATTGTAAGAGAAAGGGAGTTATAGGGCCTTAACAGAATGTGCTTGACAAGTAGCTCTCTTTTCCTTCACGAAACCTGTTTTACAAGGATGCCTTGTATCTATAAAAGGAATGTAGATGGTCTCGCTTTGAAAGTGAAATCTCTCAATTTCATTCCAAGCCAAAGACTACTGCAAAACGGATACAAGAAATATCATTGTTCACAAGTCTTTAGAGTAGAAGTTACCGAATTACCGACAGGAACTTCAGTACTAGAAATTACTGTATATAAAGCTAGTAAGGGATAAAAGTTAAATATCATCACGTTTTTTGCCACTGAGGTCCAAGAATTGGGCTTTATTAGTGAGATGTGATTTCCGGCCTTTACCTTTTAAACCACGTGAAGGGTGGAATTATATCTAGTGGAATTATAGTTGTTTGCTAGTAATGGAATCAATGGTAAGGATTAGAACGAAAATGCTCGAAGGTGGGTTTAGATTTAATGTTTAGGTTTGGCAACTGAACGTCGATGCTTGCTGACTGTTTTCTCAAGGTCTCTTGTGTTCATATAAGAAAAGAAACGATGCGAGACTAGGGAACGCATTCTGTAGGATGTTATCCGGGACAGATCCTTCTAGTACGTTGAAATCAAAACGAAAGATTATGAAATACCCTTGATAGTCACATAAGCAAAAAGAGAACAGAGTCTTATAATGAATTAAATATTGGAAACAGTGCCAAAATGCTAAGTCTTTTCTGATCTCCCACCAAAGTGGAATTTTGTATTGTCCCGACCGGGGGGTAACGGCGAGTTTCCAAGAAAAATCAAACTCTTTACCTCAAAGCTAGTAAGTAAGTCAAATCACTCAATCGATCGCACTCTCATAAATAACTTTTCATGTTCGAGATAAAGCTGTGTCGAACATGCACTAGAAAATCAGAGTTTTTCATCATATCATATAAAGAAACTAAGCAGTTACTATTACGGACCTTACACTTAATTTATTAATACGGGCTTTTCTACCTTAAAGAAATGATCAAATCCGGAAAGTGATAAAAGTAAAACATTTTTTTTTTTTGATCTGTTATTTCTACGTCTTGTGACAATGTCACGAATCACGCGTTGTATGCGTTTCGGTGTTACAAACGACAACAGCTCATTCGGTGTTAAGTCTGTTAAGCCAGATAACCTGCGGGCAACACTTTTTTGTAGTGACAATTCATGACCTTCTGAATAATTGAATTTAAATATTTCAACAGGCGTAACATAGTCATTTCTTTAAATCCTATTTTCAGGACATATACATGAATTTTTCTGATATGCAACAGCTAAATTTAGTGATCAGTTTTCCCAAGGTTAAGGTGGTGGCAAACGAGGACACATTGTTGCCGACACATTGTTGCTCATGATGTTTCTTGGGTGGGCAAACGAGCGGGACACAAAACATTTGTTTTGTGTCCATGCCGCGCAAACGGGGAAACATTTGTTGCGGACACAAAATGTTTCTGACAAAAATCAGAAACCTTTTTTTGTGTCTCGGACACAAATTTTGTGTCCGCAACAAATGTTGCGCGCACGGGCAAACGGGGAAACATTTGTGTCCGTAACAATGTGTCCGCAACATTGTGTCCTCGTTTGCCACCACCTTTAAGAAACAATTCAATTTAGCGAATTCATCAATTTTTGAAGTCGTCGTTGGTGGTGAACTAAAAAAAGAGCACAGCAAAATTCTAAAATTCACATGCATTTCTGAGCCTTTTCATGGTGGTTAAAAAATGATGCTACCTTTTCTATCCATTCAAACCTGAGCAGACAGTTCCTACCCCCCCCCCCCCCCCCCCCCACGCGGGAGCTCGACATCCAAACAGTGCCTCTGATTGGTTGTTACTTTCGCATGCATATTCGCAACCGAGCGGTAACCAATCAGAGACACTGCACGGATCTCTGAAGTGCTATGTCGTCAGAATGGAATTTTTCTGCTCGAACTCTCTGGACTCTCTGCAGTCTCTACGGGCGCGTTTTAAGGTTTCCTTTTCTCCCCTTTATTTTTTTACTTCGAAATATCTGTATTTATTCCTTGCAAGTATGTGAATGAGGAAGGTACGCATGGCGTTAAAGATAAGCACATAAGAGTATGGATAACGTTAGATAAGCAGATTCAGTTTTACTATATTTATCACAGAAGTCTTATTAACAATATCAAAAGTCACACGTTATCAGCAACTACGGTAAGCTAACGTCGGGTTTAACCCTTATCACCCGCGAAACCTCGAAACGCTAAGCATAAAAGTTAATCCAGTATCTTGGCAGTGAATACAATATTTATCGCCCGAGGTAGCAATTTTTCTGGCATAATTACTGAAGAAACTCATTATCAGTCTATTAGCGTATGACGTCTTTACCTATCACACGAAACGACCATTCTGGTCATCCTGGCGACAAATTTCTTCATTAGACATGCTGAATTGACTCAGTGTCTATTACACACAAAAGATACGCAGTTACATTAAATAAACGTATAATAAAATAATTTTCAATGAAACGGATGTTACTAATCACGAAATCCAAACTAGAAGCTTATCTACCAGTCATAAGCTTTTGTGTTTTACGCTGAGGTCATCTCGAATGTTTTCAGCTCATTGAACGCTTCACTGAATTAAACATTTATATGTCGCTTCGTTAAGATATAAGTGGCAAGTTTTTCCTTTCCATTACCTTTAAAGACTTGCAGGCACGGTACGGAGGTAGGTGAATCTTTGATCCCTGATAGGATTATTTTCTAAGTCGTTTATACTTTAGCTGCCGGATTTTAAGAATGACAGTTTTGTAAATTTTTTTCAAGTTGCTTAGATATCTAACTGTTTGCAGTGTTATTGGGTCATCAGGAAAGAAAACTGCACTCTTCATACCTTCTGTAGTGAAAAACATTGGCCATGATTTTCATCTTCTTAGTTCCATGATGCTGATTAGCTTGTGAAAATATATTTCGGCTCACAAGAGCGGCTTATTACTTTTATCTATTCCCTGCCCATGAATGCGAATTTCGGATCATTCTCTCACAGAACCGAATTTAATAGTCCGTTATATTCTGGATCTAATTTACATCATCATCGGTCAAACACCCAAATTGTTCACCGATCATTAGCATCACTTGACGTCACTTACTTCTAACTACTGTACTAAGCTTAAATGAGTTTTTCAGTCATCCCACTGGTCACGTAATTAGTAATTCGGTGTTGTATCGTATGCTAGCAGATTCGCTGCTCTTCCCTCTTAAATTTGTTCATCCATCCTTTTTTAATACATTCATCCATCGGTTCATCCGTCTGTCAGTCTGTCTGTCTATCCATCTATCAGTCCGGCCGTTTGTCCATCCCTTCATTAATCCATTCATTCGCACATCGATTTTTCCGAACGAGCATAGCCTTCTGTTGCGTTTAAACAGAAACTCTTCAGTTTGAAAACACTATCAACGCTGTAGTTCCACTACCAGAGGGCTTTTTTTCTTTTGCGGCGAAGCCGAGCCGCTCAAAAAAAAAAAAAAAAACATCTGGCAGCCAAAGTAACGCTGTAAAGTTTAACTAAACAATTTTTCTTTTAGCCGACTGTTACCTAAACCTCGCCCCCCACTTCCTTGGCCTACTTTTTCACTCGCCCCAGAGAGCAAGCCGATAAATTTCTCGAGAAAATGATGCTAGCTTAGTTTACGATGTGTAATTGTTTGCACACGCACGTACTTCTTTATTTATCAGTATTGCTTTGCATATATTAGTCTAGATCTAGACGCATTTAACCGTCAACAAATTGAGACAACGACAAAAGTGCAATATACCCCCCTTCACACGAGTTCCTGTTATGACTACAAAATGGCGGTGCCTTTTAAATCGAGTTACAAACAAGTGCTTTTATCTTTAATTCAAGTGAGCTAGCCGATATCTTAAAAAACACAGTATTTTGAAAACATAATTGAGCTAGCCAGTATCGAGTGGCAGTGTATATCAGCATATTTTCCTGAAAAAAAAAAAGAGATCGTGCCGGGTTCATGAAGAGACTCAGACAAAAAAGAAACGAATCAATTCATGTAATTGAAGTGGCTCGGAGATGAAAAGGGTTGTCTACCCCTATTGTAGTTTTAAAATAGTTACGACGTACAGGGACCGCGGAGGGGGAGGGGCTGGTAGGGCTATTAAAAGCCCTACCACTTTTTTGCTTGGGTTGATTTTTTAGGGCTCCAGATGCCAGGTATAATGTATGGATTTTACCACTTGAAGTAACAAAATGCTTCTTCTTTTGTATATTCGTTTCACGAAGTCAAAGGCTCGGCAAAGCTGCGCGAAAGAACCGCAAGAGAAACTTTGGCAACTTCAAAAAGTAGGAAGTTTACTGCATTGGAAGTTATATTAAGTGGGGACGGCTATGCTATTTTTTCAGTGAAGCCGCGATATAACGATATGTCAACGGGGAGCAGTGATCGAAATTACATCGTTGTATCGAGGTACGCAAATGTATGATATAAAAATGGCAGGACAGTTATCCCAATTGCTTGTGTGTCTTGGTCAGATTTTTTAGCCCTACCACTTTAAAATGGTCTCCACGGTCCCTGACGTAAGGAAAGAAAAGCGAGTTTAACAAACCGCAACGGCAACGGCTACGACGGCTAATGAACAGTACAGTAGCTTAAGTAGGTGCTTTACCTCTCTCTGCAAAATAACAAATTCAGTATTAATATTGGGGAATGTGAGCCAGGACTGCGAATTCTCAGTCTCTATATTTCTGATATTTTGTAAGTCAGTGCTTGGGCATTGCCATCGTGGTTGCTTAGGCTCCATCGTTAGATCACTGGCAACAGTAAAAGAGTCACTTCTGAACCTTACTTGTAAAAGTATTTGGAAAGAGTGAAAACTAATTATAAGTCTGACAAATCGGTTAATATATTGAGCTTGTATTTGCCCAGGAAACCCACAATATCGGTTTAAATTTATAATGAACAGTACTTAACCATAACAGGAAGTGCGAACTGAAGGCCGGCAAGGTTATAATATGGAACAAAAGCAGAAAAAAAAAATGTTGCTCACGTTTTGAAGTTTTGGTCGTATTTCTTAAACGAAATCAGTTGTGTAGCAGCTCTCATATGCTCGTAACTCTGCTGGTGCTTTACGTGTAACAGTTGCCAGCCTGGTTGCCACTGTTTGGGGTCCAGGGGCATTGCTCGTGTTGTTTTCTCTACGATTCTCTCGAATGAAGGGTAGTGAGAGCTGCAACCAGACCCAGCGAAATATGCGAATATGAAGAATTTGCTGTATATATTTAGCGGGTTGACGATACGTGATTTCAGTTTAATAAATCGAGAGCACAGTTCGAATCAGTCTGTGAGTACGCCCTCCGCTCGGGGATTCGAGCGCATTTAGGGGGCGGAGGTGGGAAGACCACTTCCCCTCCCCGGAAAACAAAACAAAAAGCAATCTCTAAACTCGTGACTGATTCGGAGAAAATTTAATTGAAGGTCAGACAGGTGAAGACTAACTGGGTAATATGGTGTCACTCGCTTTGAAAACAAGTTCTTTTCACATGTTTTCACGCAAGCCCTTTAGGAAGCAATTTCAAGTAGTAAACTGTACGTTAAAATTATCACTGTAAAAGCTCCTCATCTCGCATCTTGGTTTCTTTTGTTCTTTATAACTCCTATCTTGTTCATAAGCTCGCACTGAAAGCACTGACATCCTCAGTTTTCACAGTAAGACACCAAATGTGTTAATAACGTGTCGAGATAACAGCACATCTTTTATTCATTTGTGCGTTATTATTAGCCTTCCGTCTCGCGGTAAAGTCTGTCAACCCCCAAAAAATTAAAGTGTAAACAATTTTGAGGCTTAAAGGCCAAAGTCACAGGAAGTTACTTGGAATCCTTTTAATCAGTTAAGTGAAACAGCTGTCCACGCTTGCATTTTGGCTTTCAGTTTATGCTCGATAATGCCGTTGTCGCTTTGAGTTTTATGTATAGTATCAGCCTCGCTTATTTAATGTTATTTGCTTTTAAACAGTGCATACCATCATATTGGAGTATTTTTTTGCACTCACGACTGAAAAGGGCGGTGTTACACGTAAAATATTTATAATCGGGTTATGTTGGACCTGTGTACGTGAAAAGATGGAAAATACGCTGGCGTTTTGAGTGATAAGTTTTGAGCCATTTTCACTTACCAAGTTGACAGAATGCTTCGCTTATCTTTCCTGATCGTCTAATGTTTTAATCCATCCAAGTTTAAACTGTTTAATCGTGTTAACAATGACTAAAGCAAATGACACGCCTTCGGTCGCCTTGGTGTTTGCCTGCAAAATTGGTTTTTGGGTGAAAGAAATGTTCAAGATTAAAATGCAAATTGCTAGAAATGTTTCAGAAACATTGATTGTTGTAAAAACTGTCGCGTAGATCTGTACATTTGAAGTTCCTAAAATGCCTAGTTTCTGGATATCTGACGAAATAAATTAGGGATAAATTTTAATAGCATAGGAATAAATAAAAAAATCATTTTGACCATGCAATACAAGCCAATCCGATGTAGGTAAGTAATGCTAGGAATTTTCTTTGTCTTTTACTCTAAAACAAATAAATAAACAACTGCATTCCATGAACATAATCAACAATCTGACGGCCTGTTTGCCACGTGCAAACAAGTGAAGGAAAAAGCTCTCGAAAAAGTGAAAATCAATTGAAACTGCTATTTACCGCGTCAACACTGTTTGAAGATAAAATGGCAAAACAATGGCGCTTTTGTTTTGCAAAAGCATTTATACATTGAAAAAATGTTTCCACTCAGCTCTCCCTTGAAGGAAATTACTTTGTGAAACGCGATGGCAGATTTATAAGGTGTTTAGTTTCCTATATTTCAAGATTTGTAACCAGATACTGCCCTCACAGTGAGACTCACATTTTAGCTAGTCAATATTTTGCTACAGTTGTCAATGAGTTTTGGCCTGGCATCCTTCAGACTTACAATGCGCTATCTATGGCGCGTCAGTGGTGTTAACGCTCTATAAGTGGATGTGTGGAGATCAAAGGTACACACATTGCTCTGATTTCGCTATCTGAAGATCTGATCTCTGGACCGTGGAGATTTCTTGCCTATATTTTGATAATGTGCTTAAGTGAAAGATAAGTGTCGGAATAACAACAAGGCCAGCCGAGTCGTCCGGAGTGAGTGAGTATAGATTTGACCGTCTGCGCGGAGAAGGTTATTCAAGCTTCGAAGCCTTAACCGCAATTCTTTTAATTCTCTGCCACTAATTGACACGTCAAGGATCTGGGATGCAAATAATTACATAGTATTGCGGAAGGGTAAAAGGCACTCGCATTTCTGTTTCCACTTCAGAAGCACAGAGCTCCGGGTGATGTAACAAAACTCACAGAGTCCGTTTTATCTCTACAGATAGCCGCGTTTGGCAGCCATGTTTTCAATCTGTGTATATGGCGTTTTCGTGGTTCTTATCAAACTAGCCGGCACTTTAACGGTCGAAGACAAGAACACAGGTAAATGAAATATAAGCAATCGTTTAACTGAAAGGCTTTAATGAATGTTTTGAGACGCACGCAAGCTGTTGACGGCATTATTTCAAATTAATAATCTCGCGGCTTGCAGACTTTGAAGTAGTCTGTCTTCGACCGTCTCATAATTGATTTTCTTCTTGCTGTTTTCAGAACGTTTCATGAAAATCTACAAGGAATACCAGATAACTACCCCTTCAGTGATCGATGGCGATGGTAAATTTATATCCCACGTGCTTCATAAACCACATCGCATCTCGCGCCAAGAACAGCAAGTTAACATTGCCAAAAGCGGAACAAGCGAGGGCAAACTTCTACACCTCGAAGTACCGACTTTCGAAGGGCAAAAACTGCTGCTACGTCTGTCCAAGAACACAAAGTTTGCAGCACCAGGATTGGTGATAGAACACGGTGATCAAGTCAGACAACACAATCTCGACTGTCATTACACCGGAAAAATCAAGGATCAGCCGAATTCTTTGGTATCTCTCAGCTATTGTAAAGGTCTGGTAAGTTAAGGAACTTTGTTTGGTTTTTGCTTCCCGTGACTAAATTTAATACACCACCAAGCTAAAGTCGTATTAGACTTCACAACAAACCAATGACAATCGACAAATGATTCTTAATAAATGGGTTTACCCCGCAGTATTTATTTTCTAAGTCTTTTTATTGTCTATGCGTCACGCAGAGTTAAGTCGTATTTAACATTTGCACAAACCACCCAGATGTTTCTTTTTCATTAGCCGGTCGCATTTTAGTTTTTCCTAGCAGTCAGTTTACGTTACGTGAAAACCAATACAATCACGCAGGGCAGGATAGCCAACAACCAGCATTTTTTTCGCTGAATCGGCGTCTTTAAAAGAAGGCGCAATTCATTACAGGCGAAAATCGGAAATTCTGTAGTTCATTAATTTTTTCCCCACGCGTTTTCAGCCTTTTTTTGTAGCACTTCAAACCGGCTGCAGGCAACTGCCTTTTGTCCCTTACGCGGCGGTCACACATCACTTTCCTGATCCGGATGTTTGCTAAAAATACGTGACGCAAGGGAAATTTTAGAACAACACAAGCGGCTTCTTTTGCTGTTGCAAGTATAAACACATCATGTGGCGAGGAGGGAGTTTATTTGGGTGAAATACAAGAAAGTTTGTTGCAATTTAACAAGCAGTGTTGATTTCCGTGTATAGTCGATGACGGATTCCTCTTTAACAAGAAACAGCTCTTTGTTTTGTTTCTCACGGTAAAAGATTCGTTTGTGCTTTATTGTTGTCAGCGCAGTAGTTAATCCTTCCTTTTCCGCTAATAGATATAACGGTACTTTTAAAACTGTATCTCGGTCAATTTTAGCCCTTTTCAAAATAGCACCCGGGAAAAAATAGAAAAAAAAAAGTTTTTCGCGAAAATCACGATATTCATAAGTTCAAATCTAAAATGACTGCTCTGATAACCTATGCAAAAAAACCTTTTCCCCAGGAGTTATTTACACGTTGCTGGGCCTTTAACTTGGAGACTAAATGAAAAAAAAAAATAAAAGAACTCAAGATTTTCTCTTGTAGGTGCGTGATAAAAAGGAACCTATGCAAATACATATTTGTTCTTTTGCGTCATAAAACTCCATTAATCCTTTTCAAATGCTACGATTTCGCTGGTTGTCAGACAAGTTTATTTTGAGCTGTTGAAATTTCCTGTAGTCAAATTGATGGAAGATTCTTGAATATCCATGCGATTTGACTCGGTTGGGTCAGTGTTTACAAGGAATGTGAACTCACAAGACGTTTTTCGTGCTCGGATCATTCACGCTAGCTGGCAATGACGGGACCAGGTTTTTCGGAACTTCACGCTTCAAGGCCAGTTGGCCACGGTATTTCCTTTCTTTAGAATATCTACTCTTTTGCAAGGTCAAAGATGCTTTTTTCATCTAACCGAAACTGTCATCTGGAAAAAGCGCATTTTAGTCGCAAAAGAACTGGCGAAAAGAACGCAAGCGTTGCTTGTCAGCGTTCAACATTAGGGAAGGATTTATGAGGCAATGACATTTTAAGTTTTAATGGAAGTAACAGTTGTTCGCTTGTTTCGTTTTTAACGCTATTCTTGGCGAGTCGCGAACGTTTTGAATTTCTTATCCAAAACACTGAGACATTTCAAGTTGTAATGATGGCTAAAAAGCATGTAACCTCTTCCGCAGTTTCTTCTTAAAGCAAATCAAAACAGGTTCACGACAATCAAATGTCCGCCTTTTGGAATCGAATTTTTCAGTTTTGTTTCTACAAAGAGCGCGCGAATTTTCCGAACTTCCGCTAGCATAGAACCTAATCAATATATGCTCATAGATGAAATCTGATATTGTTGAGGGCTAAAATAGCATTTTAATCGTTCTTGAAGCAAAGAAACAACTGTTTGGATAGAAAATAGGTACAGTTTTAAACACTGTTTATCCAATGCGAGACTCCGTCTTTTATCATTCTGAAGAGCACTATCAGAAATGACATCTTTCCATATCTAACAAAAACAAATCGTTGTTCTCTCTTTGTAAACAGAGTAACGTGAAAAGCAAAGAAAGGTATGAAAGCAGCTTCTTTTATCTGTCACTAGAATCTAAAATCTTGACGTCAAAAGAGGTTTTGCTATCTTTGAAAGACGTCGAAATGTCCACCAAAAATTTCCTGCGCGCGCAAACTTTCGCTATCTTGCATGCATACAACCAATCAATTAAAATACCAAGGCACGTGATTAACTGCAAACACTAATTGATTTTCCAAAATATGATAACTATTGATCATCAGATAACTTAATTATCTCCCGTCTTTATCATTTCATTAATCTATGATAAATGTTTTTCAAAGCCTTTGCAACACGCAGTCAAAACTATAGCATCAAAATGGATTGCAGCCAGCTCTTAAAGTTTGTTTAACCTTTCAATCTACCGTAGTGATCGATTCCTAACCTCTCTCTACTTCTTTGTAACTTATCAAGTAAGGCAGGTTATAAGAATGAAAATTCTGATTATCTCAGCAAAGGTAGCCCGAGTGCTTCATTTAAGTTTAAATTCTCCCAAGTATAGCATTAGGAACAGTACGAAACACGGTATGGAGAATTTGACACTGACCTTGACACTGCCACAGAAAGACGAATATTCTGGAAAAGAGTGAAGTATTTCCTCAACAGTGTGGGTAGTAGTGGGAATTCATTGGTTTGAGGGAGGTCAAATTTATCTGTAACATGTGTAGAGGAGATACAATTTCTTGTTACTTGAGAATTAAATATCAGCATACAACTGTTTTTTACGTGCGTGCATTTCACTCCTCCCCGTCTGAAAAATAAACTAAAAAATTCCGAGACGATTATATTGACCACGAAAACAACCGTCTCTTGTTGAAGAGCTGAAGTGTTACATTCCTTTTGCTTTTTTATTTTACAGAAATGGAGTTTGAACAGACAAACTGTTGCTTCCTAAAACGGAATTTTACATTCATGTTTTTGCTTAGTCACCTTGGAGCTTTCTTTCTGTTCTTTCTCTATTAGTTGTAAAGGTGGTGGCAAACGAGGACACAATGTTGCGGACACATTGTTGCTCATGATGTTTCTTGGGTGGGCAAACTAACGAGTGGGACACAAAACATTTGTTTTGTGTTCATGCTGCGGAAACGAGGAAACATTTGTTGCGGACACAAAATGTTTCTGACAAAAATCAGAAACATTTTTTGTGTCTCGGACACAAAATTTGTGTCCGCAACAAATTTTGCGCACACGGGCAAACGGGGAAACATTTGTGTCTGCAACAATGTGTCCGCAACATTGTGTCCTCGTTTGCCACCACCTTAAAAAAAATCAATGCGCTCATTTCGACACGATATCCATACACCTTATTGAGCGATTCTTTCCCTTTAGTCTCTTGTCCGATACAAACAGCCAGGAAATAATTTAATTTGATAAATCGCGCGGATTTTTTATTTTATTTTTCAAGGAAGAAAAACACCTTTCTATGAGAATATACATTGACCCCGTTTACTTATACAGAAAAACATGATCATTATCTGTTGGCAAAAATATTACGTGTGCCTATACTAAGTTTGCAAGGTAGGCTGTATTGTAAGGATATTATCGATGTTAGCTGCACTGATGAAATACAGACAAGACTACTTTGTTTCACACTCTATACACCGACAGGGACTCAACCGCATTTTTGCCTCAGTTCGTGCTGGCCAAACTACAGAATGTAAAAAATTCAAAGCTTTTTGTCATCAATAAATAACATCTGCAAATTAATTGCCATCTTGCACGAAAGGACCTTTGCTCGAGCTTGTCCTTTAGAACACTTCGGTGTGAAGAATTTTTAATTTCAAAGTACTGTCATCGATTTAAATCATACTGATAGCGTGCGAGTGAATCTTGATCAAGTTATCGCCACAAAGAAGAACGCCTTATTTTTCGCTAATGATTTTTCAATCGACAGAAAATTAATTAAATAGTTTCTTTTGCTTGCGTACCGCTTCTAAAAAATAGTTTGATTCTTGTCGTCATATTGCCTTCTCAACAACAACAACAACAACAAGAACATAGCATAACATTACCTTTGGGAACTAAACGTATTGATCTTTCAGTGAAGAAATATTTCCACATACACAGACAGGTCCATGTGCGTGTTATCTTCAGGTCTGTAAACTAAAAGATGCATTTTTGTCTTGTTATCTAGACTTGATATTTTCACATATATTCAAAAACAGGTCGAATTGGAACTATAACATGGCGTGTGCAAGGAAGCACCTTTAAAGGGAAGGCAATTGGTTCTTTACGGGGACCCGCGGGATCCGGGATCAAGCCCTAGCCGGAGTACTTTGTATTATTATTTTCTTGGGCAAGACACTTTACTCTCACAGTCCCTTTACACCAGTGAATTGTTAAAGAAACCTGGCCTGGGGGGAGCTATCAATAGACAAGCATTCCATGCATCCATGCATCCACGGGAGGGGGGGGGGGGGGGGGTTAAGCAATACTCTCAGGGGTTTCGTTCTTTGGAACCGGCCCATCGGCGTTACATTTAGGCAGCCACATCTCACTTTTCCGACCCTTTGTTTGCCTCGAATTAAGCGAATCTCTTTTTGATTTTATAGAAAGGACTGATTCAAGCTGAAGATGGAGTTCACTATCTCATTGAACCTATACAAGAACAAAATTCGTCAAACGAGGACGACCAACACTCCCATGTTGTGTACAGGAGATCGCTCGACGAGCCTCTGTTGCCACGGAAACAACTGGACAAAATATGCTCAGATCAAGGTAAAGTACTGTTCTCTAACAAAAAGGTCGCTCCCAATTTTAACCTGTATCTTAATGCAGTTCATACATATGATGTCTTTGTGTGCCATTAGTATGACGTGAAATGAATATTAGTTCTTCCAAATTATTATTATTATTAATTTAATTTATTATTATTAATTTAATTTATTTTCCGCCTGTGATCAAAGACATGTCGCGAGACCTGTTTCAGATAACAAATAATAAATGAGAATTAGCAGTGGCATCAGACTGACTCTTCATCCACTGTTCCCTGGTCGAATTGGAATTTAGAGGTTTTTTTGTGTCGTGGGAGAAAAACTGGAGAACCCGGAGAAAAACTCGCGGAGCAAGGACGAGAAGCAACAACAAACTTAACCCACATATGACGCCGGGTCCCGGGTCCGGGAATCGAACCCGGGCCACTTTGGTGGGAGGTGAGCACTGCGCCACCCCTGATCCGCCAGTGCACCTCTCCAGTGCATGGGTTTATTGGATTTACATTAGTGCATGACACGAAATTCTTTGATCCTACACTCGTAGAAGCGATTACTTTGAAACGTCGGCTTCGTTCACCGTACCTTGAGTTGAGAAACCGACAGCACCGTCGCGAAAGACGTTCAGTTAGCACGGAGAAAAATGTGGAAATGCTGATGGTAGCTGACAAGACAATGTACGAGTTTTATAAAGATGGTTTAGAGGAGTACCTTCTCACTATAGCAAACATGGTATGCAATCATCAGTTAACCTTACAAAGTAACTTTTAGCGTTTAGTTTATTTGTAATAGATCTAGATAGCTGTCTAGAGACCAGGATTCAGTTTAATTATTTTTTTCTTTTTTAGTAATTTTATGTCCGTACAAGACATGGCTTAAGCTTATGTTATAAAGAAAGAAATGAATTTTTCAAGCACTTGTATATAGCCATTGGGAGAAATTCAACGTTTCATTAAAATTTATGGTATTTTTTTGGCCAGGTGAGCAACATATTTCGAGACCCAAGTATTGGTACCGCGATTAACATCGTGCTCGTACGGGTGATGATTCTAAAGGAAAACCCGGTAAGGAATCCCAGGGGAAAGAAGGAAGGGGTTTTTAACATATTACTTGTATTACAACCAAAACACAATATCACCTGAAGTTGACAGTTTATTTGCTGTTTTTATTACAAGCCACCATTTATGCTTAAGATTAGAAATGCCCTTTACTTTCCACAAACTGAAGGCTGCTTTAGAACATTGATCAACATCTTAGCCGCGTATGGCAACTATCCTATTTGTGAAAAAGATAAGGTTCTTTACCGAAATGACCAGTTCCAAATGTTGCGTTTGTTGTGAGTGAAATCACTGGTAAAACTCCATGTCGAAACGCACCCGCGAAGCGTTGCCGATCCCAATTCTGATTGTCCAATAGGAGAAAAGGAGACACAACAGTCCAAGCCTTGTCACGTGAGCTCGTCGTCACATTCCTTAGTGATCCCTCTCGCTAAACACGCTTGAACTTATTACACCTGTAAGTTCAAGCGTTTATTTGTGCATAAGTAGCTAGAAAACGTTACGCTGATTTTGTTGTTGTTTGTGTTTACCGCCAGAGTGCTCTAAAAGTTACTCATCATGCTGGTCATACCCTTAAACACTTCTGTCGCTGGGCTGCCCTCATAAATCCAAAATCGGAGGACCATCCTAACCATCATGATATAGCAGTCTTAATTACCAGGTGTGTATCTTCCATGGTTACGGCGCGCGAAAGTTCTTGCATGTCGCAAGTGGAAGAAGCAAACGCGCGAGTTGTTGTGAGAGATGGCACGCGATAACGGCACGCTCGTCAGCTGGTATTTCTAATTTGCTTCACATTTTTTCCTGGCTTACGTTTTGAGCCTAAGCCACATAATAGGCTATCTGCTGCCCCTCTTAGCTATATGCAATGAAGGTCGTCTAATCCAACTGAAAATTGAAAGCTCTTCCGATAGATTACGGAAAGATGCCTTGCCAAAATTCCGTAACGACTGAATTCCACACCGAAAAATTAATTTCTTTGCAAAATACCGTCAATTCTTTTTACCCATCATTGTTTGGTGTAAAGTGATCGATGAATGAATTTTACCGAACCGAAATAACAATTGGACAAGTCGTTCCTTTCCTTATCCTATAATTTCTGTAGTTTTTTCTCTTTCCAGACATGACATATGTAGAGGAATCAACGAGCCTTGTGAAACATTAGGTAAGCAATTTCAACTGCGAACTGCATTCACATGTATAGTACTTGAAACTTTGTCCTGATATCCTTGGATTTTTTTTATCTAGGTGCGACCTCTTGCATGGTTTCTCAACTTTAGGCCTAAAGATTTTGGTGTCTGGTCTTAATGGACTAAATCACCTCTTAAAAGGTTACAATCTCAAGGAATCTCCTTGAACAGCTCAGTACGCGCGTTGTACTAAACCAGCTATTAAAGGCTAAGAGCAGTCATTAACTGAAGAATCACTCCTGGCCAATCAAAAACAGACACAGATCTAGATAACTCAATGGAATGAACCAATCGGAACTCGAAGCAAAAACGCGCAACTAGCGCAAAACGCGGGGAAACATGCAACTGGCGCCAAGCGCGGGAAAATGCACACAAGCCAACTCAAGAGTGATACAGGTTGAATTGTGATTGGTTTAAAAACCAGCACGTTCGTTCTGATTGGTCAGACCTCTTACCTTTTGCTGGCCTCCTTTCGCTGGCTATTTGTTTATCTGTGATAGGCAAAAACAGCAGTTTGTATATACAAACAACTTACACTCTCTACCTCACGTAGTAATGATTTTTTTTTTCAGGTCTTTCACAGGTTAACGGTCTTTGCACCAAGGACAAGAGTTGTAACGTGAATGAAGACAATGGCTTGACACTGGCTTTCACTATTGCCCACGAAATTGGACACAAGTAAGAGAAACAAAAACGCATCAATGCAAGCCGTAGTCTCGATGCCTTTTATAATATCACGGCAGACAATCAAAAAGCTAAAAAAGAAAACCTAGATTCTTTCGCTCGCAGATTTGTTTACGTTAGGAATGGTTTAAATTTATATAACTCAATTTAGCAGAAAAAGCGATAAAATAGAGCGCTATTTTTACCTTCTCTCTACACATTTGGACATTTTGCGCACAGCGTCCTTGCGAGGATCAAACTAATTCTGATGGGAGGTGAGGATAGTTCTCCCTTCTCTACCCCGGAGGCAATTTTACCTTGATACCCCTCTCCCGTTAGGAGAAGGATTGTGGACGTTCAGCTAACACTCCGACTTTAAGATATTTTACTGATGTTTACATAATAATGACCTTGAATATTTTGTTTTATCTGTTGAGACACTCGCATATTTCAGGAGCTTTTGAGAACGAGTAGAATGCAAATCTTGTTTATTTGCTATTTTTCCCCTTCTTAGTAAGCACCGACGTGTTTATAAAGAAAATATGGCCAAATGTTTCACTTGTAACCCCGTCGAACGAAGATTATGGATAACTGAAAGTTCAAATCTACCCTTCCTCTGGAATTTTCCTAATCCAAAAATAATTCTCAGGATAATATTAAAACGGCTTTATGAGTGACCGATTTATAAGATATTTCTGCAAAAAAGTAAACATACCGTATTATTCAGCAATACTATCTGTCAACTGAAGTTGTGGATTCTTTCCGGTGTTTTATCTTATCAAAAATTAATTTGGCTGATTGCAAGATGGATTTCGAGCGCCTTTTGGACGCCAGGTTCCAGAGAACGCGCGCGATTATCAGGCTCTACATCTTAATTAATTAAGCACGAGACCCTTTTTATTTTTTTGGCAGTAAATCGCAGGTAACCAAAATAGCTTAATCCAGATAAATGTTATCTCGTTGGGTCTGTTTCTTAAGATATGAGAGCGGTCATTTCGGAGGCAGTTCAAGTACTAACGCATTGATCTTATTGCTTCAAGAACTGTTAATCTTTCAATTCATAAATTAAATTGACCAATATCAGACATTTTATCCATACCATCTTGAAACGTTGTTTTAGCGAACAGGCGATGAGAGAAAACTGAAGAAAACCATAAACTAGGGAATATTGGTTTGATGTAGCACCAAATTCTTACAACTAACGTTGAAAAGTATGTATGCTAATCAGTTAAGAGAATTCATATTTTGCACTAAGAACTCTACGTGTTGAATATTTCGGTTCGCTATCAGGGCCACCTGAATGGCACAGACTCTTAGTCTGTGTTTGAATACATACTTCACAAAAAAACTGACGACACTTATTGATTTAAATTATCTTCAGGGATCACAGGCGCATGTTATCAAAGCAGAGATAAAATACCTGGCTCGCAAAGACCAGACAGTCGACATAAAGAATGTTATCTAAATTGCAGCGACTTCATTGATTGCTACCAAGCGTAAGGGTATTTCGTCGGCGTTCCTTCTATCTATATCGCAAATTATCCACTGATAACCTCAAATATTTTCTTGGTTGATATCACTGTTCTATCATCGCCATCTTACTTCCAGTAACTGTGCAGATAACGTGTTTTTATTTCGCTTCTAGAGCCTGTTAACGTTCAGAGCGTTTTTTTTTTCTGCAGTTCGTACGACACAAAATAAAACTTTGTCGGCTGTGCCAACAAACAGAAAATCTAACCCTGTATAAAATCAGTGAAAAATTCTATTGCACTGTTGCACCTGAATAAATTAAACACAAATAAAAATAGAAACGATTATATCAGTCAAAAATCTGTTAAGGATTAGCAATTTTTCACTGTCTTTAAAAGCTCCCATGCACCATTAAATTCTTTGTTTAATCCTTCTTAAGACCAATTTCCTATCTCTCGGGTAATTATAGGACATTCTCACAAGATTAAAATATCAAACGGCGCCATGTCAGACAACACCCATCTCACTTTTAGGCCAAAAACTTGAAAGTGAGATAAAGTCATTTCCTCGCGGTTTTTTGTTTATGATCAGTAGACTCCAAAATACTGACCAGAAACTAGACTACATTTGCCAAGCAAGGTCAAAATATTTTCATTTCCGTCATGTGGCTCTGCCATATGTTTGTGTGCTTTTGGTCTGTAGGTTTTAGTTGGAGAAAATATTTGACAGTGTAAATCAGCTTCCGAATTGAAAGGTTTGGATAACACTGAACTAGCCAGTGGATATTTGTAAACAAACCAACTACGCTTTCCAGTTAATACTTATTTGTCTGGTGGAACTGAACTAGAGGATTGGTTTCTATAAAAGAAACTATTGTATTGCCTTGGCGAGCAAATAAAAAATCTTATTTTGTTTTGGGTTGATTACCGCCATTGCTTCAAGCATTACCCGCGGCTGAGCCGGCTTTTGTTGACCTTTGTTAGGTGAACAAATTGGAAATACAGTACATTAGATCAGTATTTATAGAAGACCTTAGAGGATATGTGCTCGCTGCACGGAATGTCTGCTGCATCTCCAATCCCGGTTAATCAGCAATTATATAAAATTATTGGATTAGGTTGAGCATGATAGCGAAATATATCGAGACTGCGGTTTGTGTTTTCAACCAAATTTGTAAAGCCGAGAGCTGATATTGATAACAAAGGGCCTTTGAAAATAAAACCCGTGTCGATCCGTATCCTCATCCTATCACTGCTGTATTATATAGACTCAAGCCACAAATTCACTTTGGGTTTGCTAAAGTTGAAACTGTTACATGTAAGTCGGATTCTGCATAATTTTTGTAACAGTATTCATTGCCAAAATACACATTTTTTCCCGTCGGTATATAGGGGTGTGAGCGTTTTTAATCAATGTGTTTAAGGCAAAGCTTTCCTTTGCGCATGCCGGAGTGACGTCAGAAGTGGCACCAAACAAGCTATTACGTTGTTTAAGCCAATCATAATTACACATTCGTGGCGGAAGGTCAAGAAGCCTCGAAAGCGTTCGATTAAAAAATGTAAAAACTTACAGATTTTACCGTTTCTCGTAAAGAGTTTATAATAAGTCTAAAAACTGCCCTGAATTTTTTTCTTCTCTACCATCAGTTTTGGAATGCTGCACGATGGAAATGAGAACGATTGCAAGTGGACTCAAGATAAACCGTATCTTATGTCTCCTCAGCTGGAAACTTCAGGCCGGCAACAATTGTGGTCTTCTTGTAGCAGAAATTATGTCAGGCGTTTCTTGAAGTAAGTGGCAGTCTACAAAAGTGCGCTTTATCATTCACTTTTGGTAGCATTTCCATGTTTCACAGGGTATGACACTTTGGTGAACTTGGTAACTGGCTTATAAATCGTGTAAAGCAATCTAACCAATCGGAACGAGAGAGTTGTCCACTATGCCAATCAGATTTGGAATAAGTCACTTTTCCCGCGCTTTCCACAGATTGTATTTTTCTTTGAGTTCTGATTGGTTTACTTTACTTTTTGCCTAACGCATCCTTTTCCTGCGCTTCGCACGGGTCACGTGTTTCTTCTTCGAGTTGTCATTGGTGTACTACGCTATTCGTGACTTTACCATTTGGCAACCAAACGTTGCTTGGTGTCATTAATGAGAAAGGAATGTAAACATGAAACTTTGTTCTCTTCAATTTATTTCCCCTATCATCAGATGGATTTATTTTTAGTTGATTCTGTGAAAATACTGAAACACCATTATATACGTTGATCGTTATCTCTGTGTTCTTTTCAGTAAAGGCTGGGGCCGCTGTCTTAATGATGAGCCTGCGAGGCATGACTTCAAGTTTCCCAAACTGCTACCGGGGGTGATATACGACGCTGACCACCAATGTCGCCTGCAGTACGGCCCTGAGTCTTCTCACTGTACTGGTATGATGGTAAGTTAGCAACGTTGGATCTTGGCTATTGAAAATTAAACGCAACATCTTACACCTAAGACAAATGTACGCCGTAAAGCCTGTGTTGTATATTTACTTCTGGAGTCCCGCTGAACTGATTGATTTAACGGTTTATGTATGTTTATCAGCGTAAGAAATGTTAGATAAATTCGACAAGCGCTCGAAAAGTCCGCTCATTAAAAGTCGCGCGCTCAGATTTACAGTGGTGACCAGGAAACAAGGCCATTGTTTAGTGTAACATAAAGTGAATAGTGTGAATAAGGTGTCCTATGCGTTTCATTTATCCTTAATTGAGAAATTTGTTTCTGTCTGTAATCGCTTTGTAGGACATCTGTAATAGTCTGTGGTGTCGAGTTGGCAGGGCGTGTCACTCTAAAATGGAACCTTCAGCGGATGGAACAAAATGCGGTGATAACAAGGTAAATGTGAACAACCGTTTTATCTACTTGAGTCACAACCACAACCAAGTTTATTCTACGAAACAATGCTGGTCAATAACATAGACTAAACACCATGCATCAACCAAGGAAAAGCTTTTCAGTTGTCTTAAGATGACTTTGGCTCAAGTTCACTCACAAGACTCCTCAGATGAACAATCAGACTTGGGAAATTATTGGTACTCCTGAGCATAAACCATGTTTTTTCTAAAACCAACCTTCATCAGGGATATGTAACGCTAAGTGAGTATTGAAATAAACAAAACTCAGGCCAAATTAAATATAACATATCAGTTTTTTTAGCTGTTTGATCAGCCCTGCATTTTAAAGTTCGTTTATTAAGTCCATTGTTGACCCTGATCTAGTGGTGCTACAAAGGAAGTTGCATCGAAAGAGGAGCGATTCCAGAAAGTGTTGATGGAGGTTGGGGTCCCTGGAGAAATTACAGCGCATGTTCACGCACCTGTGGTGCAGGAGTTTCGTTCACAGAAAGGCACTGTAATAATCCACGGTATGTTAAGATAGGAGTTATAGTTCACTTATAAACATAATTAGATGTACAGTAGCGACCCGAAAATTTATAAATTTCCACTGAACTATTCTTTCAGCTCATAATATGTTGCCTGTGCGTAGCATAGTTTGAAGATATCAGACTAAATAAAACACTGCAATTTTACTGCTTATTTATTTGTTATACGACTTATCATTGGTTTCTTTTTCTCCTATACCAAGTCCTGCTCATGGGGGAAAGTACTGTATCGGCGAGTGGAAAAAGTATAAGCTCTGCAATACACAGGTAGTTAGTCAATTTAATTTCCTGAGGCAATCATTACCTAACAATGCTTTCGATTGGCCCTTATGTATGGGTTTAATTTTCCTTCAGCCATGCCCAGCGGGCAGCGTGAGTTTCCGCGAGCTACAATGTTCACAGTTTGACAATAAACGCGTCAGCAGCAAACAGTGGACATGGAAACCACGTTATTCTCAAGGTATAGTCACTGATTTTAGTCATTTTACTAGCTACTAGGTTGTCTTGATGTGTTGGGATTTAACATATGGCACGTACACCATTAGCCATTAGGGAGCTTTAGCAATGACGGCGGCGACGCGGAGGACAACGGCTAGTGAAAAATGAATTTATATTTCACTTGAGAATCTCTCAATAATCCAGATGTATTCAGTGTATCTATCGACTTAAGAACTAGCTCCAGGTGAATAGGTAACTTAACAGAACGTTCAACTCCAAAAAGAAAAATCAAAAACTAGCCGTCGTGGTTCTTGTTGTCCAAAATACAGGGAACTTAGTCATTTCATGTTGTTTGTTTCGCAGAAAACGGCTAGGAAATGTACCGAGATATCAAACGCACGTACAGAGCTATTCTTCTGCTCATTAAACCCTTTTGTTTGGTGGCGTTCTCGTTGCCGTTGTAGTTTGCTAAAGCTACCAATTAACAAATCCGGGAACACTTCGATTGCACACGTGAGGAATTACTATATCTAGGTCCGCACAGCATACACAGAACTATGTCACGCAATACTGCAATTTTAGGGGTGAAGTACTGAACTTTGGTTTTCTTTTTAGTGTCTCCGTGTGAGTTGCATTGCACACCCAAAGGATTGTTTGGTTTGTACTTCTCTAAGAAGTTGTCCGACCAAGTGCATGACGGGACGCCTTGTTTTCCTGAAAAACGTGACGTCTGCATCAATGGCAAATGCGAGGTTTGTAAATAAGCATATATCAGAATTCTACTTAAGGGCGTAAATAATAGAAATCTTAATGTTCATTAGTTACCCAGATCAAATTGCTAAAAAACGGTTAACACTACAGCGAACGCAATTTTAATAAACGTAATGAATCAATTCGAATTTGACGCAGAAAAGTACAACTGGTGCCAAGTACATGCACGTTGCATATGTTTTAAAGCAAGACGATTACTGTGGAAATAATTAAAACAATTAGTAATTCACAACGTGTTGCTCTTCTGTGCCTTTGTAGCATGTTGGTTGTGATAACGTTCTTCATTCAAGCGCAAAGGAAGACAAGTGCGGTGTTTGTCGTGGGGATGGTACAGCGTGTGAGACGGTCAAGTCAACGTTTGACCAGAGAACTGGAATAGGTATAGATGAAAACCACTATTTTAGTCAAATTTGCCACATGATTTCAACCCCAAGTACAAAGAAAAGACTCTGATTTAGCTCATTTGGTAGTGCACTTTCCTATTCGAGCCTGGTTTTTCCCAACCTTTCTTTCGTAACTGCTTAGCTTTCCTAGTAGCCTGCGGAGCAAACCTTTCCGTGCGAGCGAGTGCTACACCCCCTCCCTGCTCTTTTCCCTTTTTTGCTCTCGCCCCAATTTTCGCGCGACCAGAATCTTCGCTCGCCCGCGACACATAGCACTTCGCTCGCACGGGAACGCTTGCTCCTCAGGCTACTTCCCTACATAACTGCGATGGTCTTTCATGTTTTGAACTCGTTGTTAATGTTGTTTCTCTTGCAGGATATGTAGAAACAAAAGTGATTCCAGCGGGCGCCAGGAATATACGCGTAGAAGAAGTAGCCAGTGCTCCAAACTACTTGGCCCTGCGATCGTCCAGCGGTAAATGGTACCTGAACGGTGATTGGTACATTCAACAGAGTGGTGAATATACCGCGGGTGGAACTACGGTGTTCTACAAACGGACTCGCAACAAGGAGACATTCCAGGCCCTGGGACCGACTACTGACGACTTACATATTATGGTATGTCGTAATTAAAGTGATGTTATACCACCTCTTCCCCAGGGCCTGCTCTGGCTTTCCAAGCCAAGATGGCAGTTTCTCATTCGGGGAGTTCGCCGTTTTGAAATTTAATTCCAGAGAAGATCTTGGTGACAACTGGCAACGAGGTTTGCCTTAACCATAGTTTCACTGCAAGCTCGAAGTGTCAATTCTCCTATCGATTTTCATATATTTCATGTATTGCAATTAATGGGAACTTAGAAGTTCACCAAGTCAAATATATCTTCTAATTTATAAGTCTTAATTGTCTTCACCTATCTTTCTGACAATTAGCTGACACTGTAAGGAGAAAATAGAAGTTAATCACACTTGGAAATGATAAGGGAATATTTTACCTCGTTTCTTCGTAGCTTCTGTTCCAAACCAAGAATCCTGGTATTAAATTTGAATACACAATCCCCAAGAACCAGACGGTCACTCATAAACTGGTGTTCAAGTGGAGATACAGCAACTGGACGCCATGTTCTGCTACATGTGGGATAGGTGAGTAGTAAATCGCAAGCCATTTTTCCAACATACGAATTGTTCTCTGTACAAATGATCCTCAAACTGATCGCTTAGTTAGAAAAATAACTGAAGCCAGAAGAAGAAGAATTGCTAACAAACACAAATGGTAGAAACCGGAGCATTCGAAACTTCCAATATTAAACATAATTTACATTTTGTAAAAGTTGAATTTGTTCCTTTTATAAATTTATCATTTGTTTTTCTAACTTTTGTTATTTCCATAAAAGCTGCACATCCTCACTATCGTGATTATTTTCTTCATTCTGATTTTCGTAACGTACATTGTATGTTAATTAAAGGCTTGCAGTATTCTATTGCATATAAACTTTACTCGTGTCACAGGTACCACACGATCTGAAGTGGAGTGTATCGAGGAGAGTGGTACGCCAGTGGATGATAAATACTGCAAACCTTTACCAAGACCAGATGACAGACAGAAGACTTGCAATGAAGATCCTTGTCCACCAATGTGAGTACACGTACGAGTCTTCTATGAGCGGATAGTCAACGAGGCGCAGCCGAGTTTTCTATCGCTCACAGAAAATGAGGTCGAGTAGTCTAATTGTTTTAGTAGAAACTCTAAGGGGTTGCGATTTTTGGCTATTTTTTGTAGATGGTGGAAAGGACCTTGGCAGAAATGTTCCAAGAGCTGCGGGAAAGGAATCTCAATTCGTTCAGTACTCTGTATAAGAAGCTCTGGAAATGACGAACAAGTGGCGTTAAAAGACGATGATTGCTCAAAGATCAGAGAGAAACCTGATGTTGTAAGGTCGTGTTTCAGGAGGCCGTGTCCTTTGGCATGGACCGTGGGAGACTGGTCCAAGGTAAAGAACGTTGTGTTAAGCTATCAAAGTCTTCTGATTCGTGCGTTTGTTTCTCCAGTCCTTTACGGCTTGTACGTGCAGGACAGAAGATATCGAATCCTTCTCGCGTGAATCGTGGAGCGGTCAAGGAGCCGAGCGAAAAGCGCGGAAAATGTTGACGCTCTTCCCGAAGCCATATCTGTTCCCTGGATTAACAAATTGGTTGCACAGTACTTTCATGTGTTGCTATCAGGTTTTCAACATTTTGCAAAATGAAGTTTAATTTTTTTCAAATGTAAACTTGGCACATACGAGCGACAAAACGGCGCGAGCGACAACCGCGAGATAATCCTCCATCACAATTATTTCAGCTTTAAGACGTTTGTTTGGTCTGTAACTTTTACCTTAGTTATAATCATTATCATATTCCTCTTTCACTTTCCTTTACTCTTCTTGTTGACAGCGCTCTTTTTTGATTTCCACGTTTCATGTAGTTTATTGCTGTTAAATCATTCGTTGCTTTCCGCATATTAATTGTCAGTGTTCGGTGTCCTGTGGCCGAGGAATCAAGAAACGAAAGGTAACCTGTGACGCTGCAGACCCTAAAGAGAAGTGCGACAGTAGAGCTTTACCTATGTCCTGGGCTTACTGCAACGAAGGACCGTGTCCTAAGATCACCGGACCACCTCGAATTATGGTAAATTGTAGCAACGTTTTTTTTAGAAAATACCACTATCTCCACTCATAATAACAAGTACCAGTTGAGGGCAATATTCCATGATCTGATAATTGAGCCTGCGATTTTACTGACCAAATTTGTTAGGTAACAGTGCATTTATGCTGGCGGACGCTGGCGTGATATCTTCGTGGAACACTCGTGATATGCTTAGATTGGATAATAAGAATCGGAGGAAACTCTTCGGGTGCATCCGGTCGAGAAGACTTGCGAAACTCCGACTGGCTTCGGTTGTCCGAGAGCCGATTAATGCCCTGTTCTGTAACTTGTTTGCATCGTGTAAAAAGGGCACGTTTTGTGAAGAATTCAGAACTGTTTTTGGAAGTTTATTACGGAGCTAGGAAGCAAGTCGCGATACTCACGAACTATAAACTAATATTTCCGACATCCAGCTAAAATCGTTGCTTAGTTGATCAGTGTGCTGGATGCCTTTCACACAGGCCACAATTCGAGGGAATGACGCAAGAAACCACCTTGTGAGAGGCTCAATCACCAAGAAATACTGTACTGGACGGGACTGCCTGCAGTGGACAGTGGGAACTTGGAGTAAGGTACGATTTGTTGTTAGTGTGCGCCCATTGTGCGCTACTAGTGGAACATCGTAGTCGTATAAAGATGATCTTCGTTTTGTTCGTCGATAGAACGATGTATACCAAGTATTAGTTAGGAAGTAGACAGTCTCATAAATTCGAGAGAGGATTTTCTCTACTATTTTTCTTGTGTTGAATCGGATTTTTTTTCGTTTCCCTTACAGTGTTCGGTAACATGTGGTAAAGGCACTCAGGTCCGTCGCGTTCACTGCGCAGGCTCAGATCTACTTTGTGACGGGAAGACTAAACCGCCAAAGCAAAGAAAATGTTCCATGGCCCCCTGTGTGAAGTGGAATGTTGGAACGTGGACAAAAGTTAGTGGCACTAAAGCGAAAAATCTCAACGACTCTGCTGGTTTTCGTTGCCCTAAATTCTGCCTTTAAGCCTTAATATGCGGCAATTGAACAAAACGTTACAAAAAACACAGCAACTGACTAAAATAGGTGATAAAGGTGGTGGATAAAAATGTCTCAATTCGAATTCGTCATTCATATTTGCCTTACAAAGGTGACGTTTTCATAAGGCCGCGGTATGAAACGCAATACGGGAGCGAAGGCTCTCGGTGGAAACGAGTTTGCGCAAGTGAACTCCATACCAAAAAAAAAAATAGTTAGGAAACACCGTGAACAAACCGAAATATTACATATAAAGGGAAATGGTAGGTATATGACTAAGACTTTGTTCGAAACTTAACTGAAAAGAGAACATGACATGTTGTTGTATTTTTTATTAATTTACGCGTTATCATTTTATCTGATATTATTATTTTATGGGATAACTGATATCCGATATTCAAATACTCATAATTGTTCACCTTTCTAGTGTTCAGCTTCTTGCGGGAGTGGAACCCGAAAGCGTAGCGTGAAATGCATTGATGTTAAAACTGGCTTGATGTCGAAACAGTGTACCTTGGGAAATAAACCAAACGCTTACGAAGAGTGTAATAACAGCAAGTGTCCGAGCAAAAGAACAGGTAATCTCTTTAAATAACCTGAAATGTCAAGATTAATTTCGATTAAATTGGACTGAAAATTTCTTGCATGCGTCCCATGTTAAGAAGAAAACGTTTCCCGCAATGGTTTTCTCTTATCCTCTCTTATCCTTATTGAGGGTGCAAAAGGAAAAGTTTCCCCGTTACTTTTAACACTTACTGTTTAGGATTCTACGTGCGTCATAAATATATGACATCAAATGCAATTTTCCCTCAGTGCATTCATGTTCTAATACTCAACAGACAGTCTTATCACACCATTCCTGCGGAATAGCTTTTGCACCCGTTGCGTGCCTATGTTACTAAAAACAACTTGATAGAGAACAAGTATACATTTTTTCTGTCTCTTTACAGTTCAGTCGCGTGGACAACCAAACCCAAACTGTTCTGAAAGTAGCAGGGACACGTATTTCTGCAAGTTGGTTGTGCTTCACAAATTTTGTCAATTTAAACACTGGAAGGATAGATGTTGTAAAACGTGCCTGGCCTCCACGTCCTGACACAAAGGAGGGGGATTGGTACCAAATCAAGGCAAAACCAATGGAATATCATTATAGAAGTACAATCAAGTATGAAACTACAACGAATGGTCAACGGAAATTGGTCGGAATATGGGTCGGAACCGTTCGGCAAGTTACGAGCATGCAAATGAAGAAACTAGGTCAAACTAGATAGAAGGCGAAAACTGCAAGGCTGACGAATAGATTAAATGAGAGCATGACAAACAGATATTTCTTTTAAGTAAAATTAATTTATTTACAATTTGTCTCTGTACGACAGAGACTGAATTTTAAAATCGATTTCAAAGAAATTGATATTTTCCTTTTAACACTCTCGATTATGAAAGGAGTGGGATTAATTGATGGCATCCTAGCTAGCATCTTAGAATTCTGAACCCTAAAGGTAATAACTATGAGAGTCAGTGAATAGTGTGATGAATAGATGACGGAGCGCTGTCTTCTTTATTAAGTTCAGCATACTGATTCTCCTTTCCGCAGCCCTTACTTTTCTATAGTAGTCGTTGGAAGAATTTGATGAAAATATTTTCATCAGTGTTTGGTACCGAGCAATCTTACAGATTTTCTCTAGTTTTTAGTGTCTATTGAAAAGTGTGTAAATTCTCTGTTTCTGAAATATGCAAAGCCGCCAATCGCAATAAGAAACTTGTTTACTGTTAGTATTAGTTGAAAATAATCTTTTGTGCATGCCTTTTATCTCGCCGCGGAGTGAATAGCACTCCATGGCTAAAAGTAGTTTTAACGGACGTGAGGAAAAAACGATGCTTCGTTGTTTCAGATATTTATAAAGTCGCACGTGGTGATAGAAGGTTCTATTTTGAGAACAAATAAAGCAAACAAAACAAGAACTGTTTATGATTCTGAGTTGTCGGTAGTCTTTTGGTCTTGGGCGCGGTGGCGCGGTGGCACGATGCGAGCGGCGAACGTACGATAACAAACTATTAAAGACCGCCGCTACTGGGTTTTACAAGTGATTGCGACTACGGCAACTCCAACTTTATGACTTGTATATACCTGCAGTTGTATTTCTGGTTCCGCATAAACAAGGAAATACACTTACAAGACGATTTGGCTAATTTTTTCAGCTCATTATTTCATAGTTTGTGTTAATTCTTCTAACTAGTGAGAGCCCGGTCAGTTTGAGGAAACAAGATATTTACCCTGTTACCGCACGGACGGTCCCCCGAAAATACAAGGTCTGTATAAGAGAAATGGAAAACAACAGGACGCTGGAAATGTTAAAGACCAAGCCGCGCGCGCTATATAATCCCTCTCCCCAGTCTCTGCAAACTGGAGTGAAAATAACATGAGAGACCAAGAGGCAAAGTTGGCAAAACCCGCCGCCCACAAATACAGGGCTCGCTCCACTCGTTGTTGGAAGAAATATTTAAGACTGCATGATTGCTTTTTAGATTCCAGCCATTAAAGCTCGATACTTTTGCATCTGTGTCTTCCGAATAGGACAGGGAATTTTCTCTGTCAGTGGAGGATCTCGCGTGCAGGCCAAGTGACAAAACACCGACCGTTAACAGTGACCTTTTATGACCCGTTTGCTGCATATTCAGCGTATTTGGTGAGCTTGGTTAGCGTGGTAAAACAATATATAAAAAGAAAACAACAAAGCAAAACAACAACAACAACAACTAGTTACCACCCCCCCCAATAAAAAACCCGAAACATTCAAACAAAACAAAGAGAATACAACGATTGCTTCCATAGCCTAGATGATGTTTTTTTTGTGAGAAAGAAGCCCTTTATTGCTACTTGCTGAATGATTTAAGTGCCGCAGTCAAATGCAAATCAAACCACAAGAATAAATTACCTCCGAAAAATTTCAATTGCGCAATGTTTTCCCGAGATGAGGTAGTTGGGCAGTAGCCATGACTCCTGAGTTGGAACTGATATTAAATTAACTTTATCAGTTAGTCTAAAATCGAAAATTAGTTTTTGAGGATAAAACGCCAGCATGTGTGATTTCGTGACTGTTAATTATTGGGAGTTTTCGGTTTAGCATAGTTATTAGGCTGCTGTGACCTCGCATCTCATTGGTCACGGCGCAAATAATTTGAAGTGTGTGGTTTTGCAAGAATTGATAACAATTATTGACGCATAAATTGCCACAGAGAAAGAAGCCTTCTGCAGCCTGTTTTCTTTCATTTTGTTGATAACCGAGCAAAAACTTCCGTTCTTTGCTTCCTGAAAGGAATCGTTTTTTCGGGTTAGTTGTGAAAAGTTGTGACCGGAAATGAAACGTGACCGGAAGTCAACGATATGTTTACCTGTTGCTAAGGAGTAAAATGTTGCTACGGAAACCGGCATCCTGGCAACGTTTGTTAGAAAAGTTTTTGTGCACAACGAGAGGCAGGCAGAATCGCATCGGAATTTGCAGCGGAGAGATCTTGTTACAATTTCGGCAACTTTTCTTACATTCAACTTATTGGCAGCCGTTCTAATCTTAAACCCAAATAAATATGGCTACTGGGGAAGGTGGCGAACAGACCGTATTGCCGATTGCAGCAAGGGAGCGAGGTAAGATCGAGTTATGATAAGAACTTCTGCTTTCAAAGTGTGCGGTCTCTCCTTTCCTTGAAACATCGTAACCTGATTCAAACATTAGAAAAAAGTCTTGTAATAAACTGCAATTTATAGTTTGATAAAACTGTGAAGGTAGGTGAGTTATTCTACGGATAAATTCTAAGCAATGCGCTAGTAATTTACACAGTGTTCCAAGCCACGCGAATCGAACAAGCGAACTTGGTAGCTATATATTTCCTCAACAGACGCTGACTGGGTAAGGAAAATAATGACAAAATATCTAAACTTATCACCTGCTTATTAACAGAAAAATACTGTAGTTGGATCGACTTTAGTCGTATCTCTATTAGGTAGTACTTTTAATTGATCCTACATAATTTTCCCGCACGGGTTCATTTTAAGCCACCGGTGCTTCACTTAGATCTCCGCTTGAGCGAAACTTCGATTCAAAATTATAGTATACTCAATAGGAGATATCCTTTCCATAATCAATAGCAAAGGAAGTGTAATAAGACATTTCTTTACTTTCCCTTGAACAAAACAAACCATTCGGAAGCTTTGTGTCTATACAGCTGCTCTTTGATGTAAATTCACGGCCATTAGTAGCCACTGGTCGCCACTTCGATAATTGATTTCACTATCATTTCGCTCTTATCAATTACCTTCTTCCTTGAAAGCGAGTGAAAAGTTTAAATATGATCTAATCGATGTAAAACTGTTTGCTCGCAACGTGGCAATTTCGAAATATGTTTGACATTCTTGCCCTATTTTGTTATGAATATTTTTATGTTTACAGTTTATCACAGTTCCGCTTGAATCGCTAAGGAGGTATCTAATTTCATCTGCATGTGCTTTCTTTCCTCACAGGACCCGGGCCTGGACGATACGCTCTCCCTTCAACCTGTGGTTTTTCTAAACACGATTTTACAAAGCACATGAAGCCGGCATATTCGTTTGGTATACGTTTGGAAAATTCAAGTAAGTAATGTGAAAGATGAACCATGATCCCAGGGTTTTCCCTCAGTTAAGAATATAATTCATTGCTTGTGTTTTTTTTTATTTTCATCTTTTCAGTGTTTAAAACGGACTGTAGTCCCGGACCAGGACAAATTAAAGTCGAGTCTTCCATAACAAGAGTGGGATTGGATGGAACTCCATGTTATTCGATGTTGGGACGACAGCGAGACGGGTGTAAGTGTTCATGCATTCAATGAGAATACCTTATTGACACTTGCCGATGCGGGCGTTTTCAGCGCAATCGGTCATTATGTAATCGGAACGTGCTGTTTTGAAAATGATGTATGATGGGGATGAAAAGAAAGGATGTTCGAGTCCCTGATATATTTTATAGGAAATTTATGCAAACACCTGTCCACTAAGGGAGAAAGTGGTAAACACTTACAAAAAAGACTCATTAAATATTCAAAATCGACAGTTAAAAAACTCTTTAAGCAACCACAGAATTGTTTTTTAGAGTTTAACATCTCTTTTTTAGTCCAATCCAAAGTTCCTTTACATCATGTAGTTAAAGTAGGTTGTTACATGTACACCCGAATAAAAAATATTAATATATTAAATTTATACAAAATTCCACACTGGATATTATTAATTATGAAAACATGTTCAAGCAACGTTTTTGATTATATTCTGTGCGTGTAATGCAGTGAACATTTACTCAGTCCTACATACAAAATAGAGATATTATATTTTAAATAAGATCCATTAATTACAGGCTGGCATCATGATATCAATGTGTTTGTTAGTGTTAATGAAGCTTTTTGTATGCAGCACCCAACCTTACAATATTGGATTTGTTTCAAGTACCTGCCAGGAGATCTAAAGAAAATAAATGAGTTTTTGAACGGATGAAATGAATAATAGATTTTTTAGCACAAGCAATAAGGTTGACTTGGGAACCATGGCAATTTAATAATAAGGGTGCATGATGGACTCTGAATTGAGCACTGAACAGGGTTATTGTGTGCGAACTTGGGCAAAACTCTTATCAACATACACACTGCATTGATTAAAACCCACAAATTGAATCCTGGGGGTTTCTCTGTGATGGACACTTTGTATCATATCAATTGATATGAAGAAAGTTAAAAATATTTATAGTAGAGTTAAGTTCTCAGGCATAGGGGGTCACTTTTAGCTACAATCAGTGTCAAAATCTTGGTACATTGATTGTTTTTTCCTCACTTGAAATGTCAAAATATTTGGTAACTCCCCCTCTCCCCCTTTACAATGTCACGTAGCATGCAAGAATTAATGTGTGCGATTGCTGCCTATTTTTGCTTACAAACTGATACAGAATGGACGAGGAGTTTGGCCACATTGGGCTATCTAACATTGGAAGAGGGTGGGAGTTGGTGTTCCAACAAATTTTGTCAAAGATTGTACGCTTAAATGTGGGCCTTAACCCTGGTAATTGGTGAAAGCCTGGCTTAATATTGTATTAATAGGAACATATTTTGATTTACTTTCTAAAGTAACATTCAAGACTCCAGCACCAGGAGCCTATTCACCAGAAAAGGTCCACCCACAAGGAGAAAGACATGCCCCTGTGTACTCAATGGGTGCAAGAACGAGATACAGAAAACGTAAGCAATGTGACTTTTATAAAACTGATGCTTGGAAATGCATTTTAAAGAGAATCAGTGAATTGACATAAAAAGAAAAGCATCTAGGAAGATGGTTAAGGTAAAAAATAACATAAGTAGTGGCATTATTATACAAATTCTAGAATGCACTGTCTTTGCATCGTGTCATTGCACTAGTATTTATGCCTAAACATGTATGTTCAAGTCTTTTGAACAAACATACCCCCGGTAACCCAGGGCATATAGATATTATGGAGCAGTTATTTGTTGATTTTACAAATGACACACAATGATATCTTCTAAGAGTGTTTTTCTTTCCTTTCTAGGTGACTCTACCCCATCACCTAACTCATACACCCTGCCATCGCTTCTTGGCTCTAAAATTCCAAACAGATATTCGTCTGCTTCCTACTCAATGACTGCACGAGCAAAAACTGGTGGATTTTCTGAGGATCTTGCCAAAACACCAGGGCCAGGACGTTACAACACAACACACCCTTCAGTTAATAAGAAGAAAGATCCTGCTTATTCAATGCTTCAAAGAAACTACTTGCCTGGAGGTAACTAAATACTCAGAAGTGTTCTTCTTTGACTTGTGCAAAGTTGAAGAACAGTTCTTGAATTAGTTGAGACACTAAATGCTTGGTCCTTTTATTGTTACACACACTGAATAATTTTCCGGCCAAGGCTGATCATGAACATTCTTAAGTGTTTTTGATAATGTAAGCCCAAAAATGTTCGAATTTTTTTAAACTTAGAAAACAGAGTGGTATTGCAGCAAATTCACTCCTAGCCTAAATGCACATCTTAGTCACTAATGGGTAATGACAATGTTGCTTCCAACCTTGGATTTTAATAAAGATTGATCCATTTGACACATGTTTGTTGCTCGCAACAAAATAGGAAAGAATAAAATTTGTTCTTACCCAAATTTCAGCCTTGGGTATGATCTTAGGTTGTTCTTAAATTTTGGCCTTTCCCAGTCTTGACATTCTTATAAAAAAGAGTGTATGGAACAATTCCAAGAAGGGGGAGGGAGAAATTTGAAAACTTAGCCTACTACTTTTAAAGGAAAAGATTGCAATAAAACTCCTAAAAGCTGGGAGGGGATCATTATAGAACAACATTTTTATGGATACCTACTTATGCTTTGTTTTTTCTTATAGATTCCACTCTGAAGCCTGGTCCAGGGGCACATAGCCCTGAGAAAGTGTACATTAACAAACCAAGCCCACCAAAGTTCTCACTTGGAATTCGTCACAGTGAATTTGTGACACCTCTTATCATTGATGTCCATGATGATTAAATAAATATTCACCTCCATCTACTTTAATTTCTTTTTCCTTTCTTTAATTTTTGAAACAACAAAGCCAAGGATGCCATGCATGAAGTGTGTTTTTTTTTTAAATTTCTGGAGATTTTCTTTTACATTTTTAATCTCTTTTTTATTGTTTTACTTTCTTGTTCTTTAAAGCATGGTGCATCAGAATCATTATTGCCTAATACTAATGCTTAAGATTAAATAAACATTAAGAATAGAATTAAGAGGGGGATTCAGTAGTTTGTCTTTTTAAAACAAGCATTACTTTTGCAGTTACCATGTAATCATGTTTCCACTAGTAAGCACTCTGATTTCAAATATTATTACTGTCTGAAAATTCATATTATTTATCTAAATAAAGCGTGTTATGATTGAACGATTTAATAATGGAACAAATGTTGACTCTAAAAGAAGTAACTATTAAAAGTGCAGCTACAGAAAACCATACTCTGTAAATTTGTATGATATCCTTTAATAAAAAACAGTGCAATTATCATACAGGTGTTAGTTTCTTTGGTTTAGTGAGTTTGCAAATCCCAAACCCTTTCACTCCTAAAAGCAATACTCCCAGTTTTGATTCTTTAATAGACTCCAAGCAGTCCCTTGGTCTTTTATCTAAGTCTGTCACATGCAAGATCATAGTGCTTCCCACAGCCAGGGTAAAACAACAAAATATGTCAAGCAATTAATAGTGAAATATTTTTTTTAGTCCAATTTGAACAAAATATATACAGAACTCCAGAGTAAGTGTACATAAAATATATTTGCAGATGAAACCAGGGATGTCCACTATACTGTCCTGGAATCTTTGTGGTTTTTGCCATCAATTCTTTATAAGATGACTGTTTTTGCAACCTTATCTCAGGTAGAAAAACACACTCGTGATTTGGTTGCTATCTTCGATACCTATACCGCTTGAAGTGAAACCAGAGTTGGAAAATATTGTTTTGAAATTGGCAGCGAAAGCCATGACGATGAGAATACTCCCATTCACGGTTGACAATCTTGAAGGCAATATCCTGCAATTGATTAGAGCCAAACAGAAAAATTAGGTACATTGTTTGTAGGATAAAATATAGTAATTGCCAGGGGCGGTTCCAGGATTTTTCCCAGGAGGGGGTGCACACAGTTTTTTTTTCCGGCAGAAAACCAGTTGTATTATATATTATAAGTAAGACACCCCGGTCATCTTAGTAGGGGGGGGGGGGGGGGGTGCACTCCCTGATCCCTCCCCCAAGATCTGCCCCTGATGCTGATCAAGGACAAAAACAGACCAGTGACAGTTTAAGTTACTTATGGCAGCCAGGGTCAAAAGTAACTTTTCATGCTCACTTGTCCTATTGGGTAAGGGCCAAGGCAAGTCGTTCGACTTGCCCACAAGTCTGGCTCATACAGTCGGAGAATGCAAAGCAGGGTTTACTGCCAAACCAAAAGCAAGAAGTGAAAAACATTGAGAAAGTCTAGTTGCCTGCTGACTAAATCATAAAAAAAATTAAACCCAGAAAAGCATGCAACTACCCCAGTTAGGGAAAATTTGACAGCTGCTTGTTTGAAAGACAAGCTGAAATTCAAGTTTTCTTAAGCCCCAGCAGCACCTGAACCCTAGAGTATAAGAACAACCCTCCAAGGTAAGACCATTTTAGTCGCCATGGCGACTAAAATTTTGGAGCTGGCGACTAAATTGGAACCGAAGTCGCCAGCCTGGTGACTAAAATTGAGAAGAATAATTGAAAGCGTGAGCTTAACTTGGCGACTAAAAGTTTTCACTGGCGACCAAACTTGAGCAGTTGGTGGCCAAATGGCCACTTAGGAAAAAATAAACTTGGAGGGTTGAAGAAGTCTGTCTTCTAGCAGAAATCAAGAAATCGAAATACAAGAGAACAAGGTGTACATATGAAGGTTGAAAGCAAAGTGGGTGATAAGTGTTACAGTACCATAAAGCGACCCTTTCAAGTTTGTCATGATTTTCTTAACAGCTGAGAAATAATTACAAAAAAAAAACCTATTATTTTAGTACATGGCTAAGAGATGCAAAAACGAAGATGTCACTACTGGGGATGAAACTAAGGTCACAAATAAACTTGTTAACAATTTATGCATTCAATTACCAGGAGTTGGTATACTAATACACTGTACTATACCTCATAAGGGGGCCCTGCATGAAATCTGAGGATGGCAAAGTCTCTCGAATCTCCAGGACTTTGTTCCTGTAAGAGAACATAATAATTACTTTCAAGACAGTTCTGACCAAATGAAGCATTCCACTAAAAAATGGAAACAATATTCTTAGTTTTGGAAATTGTACGAAACTGAATAATATACCAGTCAAGCATAACCTCCATTTCAGATGCAACATAAAGGCAGTACTTCAAAAAGATTTCAATCACTTTCGCAATATTCAATCTCTTCCAAAACATCATTAAATTTACTAAATTTTACTGTCAACATTATGAAAAAGAGAAGGTGGAAGCTAGGAACTTACTAATCAATTGTTGATTTGTGTAATGGTATTTGTTATCATTGAATAATATGAACTGATGCTGTAAGTTTTCAGAATTTCTTTATCAAACCGGGAATGACTACAAAAACTAGCAAAAGGGCATTATCATGGCATTACTCATCCATGACAAAATTCTCGATTTTGATTGGTTCTGCCAGTGCACGTGAGTGTCCAATCACAGGTATCCAATTTGAATTTGTTCAAATTGGATACCTGTAATTGGACACCTATGCCATCCGTACGTCAATGGCATGCACTTAGATGGGTCTTTTCATGCTGTTTTCCTTTTTCCTTCTGTTTATAAATTTGATTGAATATAACTTTGACTTTTTCACAAAAAAGAGGTTCTCAAATATTTCCTAACCTTAAAATTAGTTACCGGTAATGTACGATAACCCTAATAAGTAACTGGACTGAGTGGAGTAATTTCAAATTATGGCTTTGCACTGCGCACTTTGATAATTTGAAATTACTTGCACAATTTTTCCCAATTAGTCCCTGAATTGTACTCCACTCAGTCCAATTACTATTGCTTTTTAACATCTGCATGAGGATTTATAATGACTCACCAAGAAATATTCTGGTGCTTCACTTTTGTTGATAAGATCAGGATAAAATATCTGTAAAAGAAAGAAATTTAATTTTCACTCAAAATTCACGGGAGATAATAATAAGTCATCCAAATTATTTCTACCACGCACAAAATTAATTTTGGAAAATGCTCACTCTGACAACTACTCGTTACAATGTTATCAATTCCCCAAGAGACCTGCTATAATAGGAAAATGTGACTTCATGCAGACTGGGAAATTCTTGTTGTCTTGCTCGCGGATGTAATTTACAGATGTTGCCCTGCTTTCATGTAGAGTGTTCAGAATAGGGTCGCATGTAAAGAAATACTGTTTTGATGCTCTAGGCCAATCAGGCATGAAAAAATAATGGTCTCTTCTGGGTTCAAAAAAGCTTGAGCCACCTCAGATAAGTCTCCTTTCATAGAGGCTTAATATTTTTCAAATTTTCCAAAGAGTATCCCTGACCCTCTTATATGGGACTCCCCCCTCCCCCCAACCTGGGTTGGGTTCTGTCCAACCGATAAGCAATGCATGAGGAGCAATTTATTTTCACTCCTTTAATAAGAAATTGTGCACAATCAAACTCGTGATGTAATCCATTTGCATTAATTTATAGGCAATAAAGCATGCAGCTTTCATCATGCACATGCTTTATTGAGTTATAATGCACACAGCTTACAAAGCTTTAGTTATAAAGCATACAGTATACTTGACATAAGCTGCATGCTAAAATGGAGCTATGAGCTCAAACTGACCAATCATAGCATGTAATTCTTCAAACATTTTACAATACTTGATAAAAAAATAGCCTTGACAAATAGTTAATCTTGAGCCATGATTACTAAGTTCTACAACCAACTACGGTAAAGTGAGTTAACTTGGCATTATTAATTGAATTACACAAAAAATCTCATCTCACGTTTTAATAAATGCAAACAATGTTATTGATTGAGGCATAAAAAGGTTTACAATGTAGCAACTTACATTAAACTTGTATCCTTGTACTATCTTAGGTGGTGGATTGTCACTATCATAATGTGTTTGATTGTATTTATTCCACTCATATCCCTACAGAACACAGAGAATAAAAGTATATTCCAAGCTGTTGATTAAAAATGTGTGAAGTCACAGAGGGCCAAATGCTTTGCTTTTAATACTTTTGTTAGCCTCAAGAAAAGAAACTGTCTATCAATATTATAAAGCCAGTGATAATGAGCTGTGAATATTTAGAGTAGTTAGTCATGTTGAAAAAGAAGCAACACATCTCTTTATCAATTTTTGGACTGCAAAATTATATATTTATATCTTGCGTACATTTATTGGCATTTGTTCAAAAAATCTATAAACTTACAGTGTGTACTCTGTTAAAGAATCTTGGTTTTCTTGGTCTGTACTTGTCTTTCCAGAGGTAAGTCTGTAAGAAGAAAAGTTTCCCTTTTTTCCACACAACTAGATTAAAACAACATTACACCAAGTACATGTATAAAGACTCATCAACATCAACTTCAATGGGGAAGAGCTGACTACAGTGTATATGTTGTGGTTTAAATTTGTCATTTGTTTAAAAATTTTCAAACCAGTTTGATTTTTATTTTTCATTGTCTCATATTTATTATCGTAATCTGAAACGAAGGGAAATAAAAATCAAAATGGTTTGAAAAATTTTAAGCCAATGACAAATTTAATTAAAACCACAACATATGCAAGTCTTAACATAACAGTGTCAGTTTGTTGTGGCAGTTTAATCATTATAAGAAAGTACAATGATAGTTCAGTTGGTTCAATATCATCCACATTATAACTTGCTTCTTTTATTTGTATAAACTAAGTAAGACAGTGTGTCAGAATAAGACAAAAGCAACTGCGAGGGAGGTAAGGAGGGAGGGAGGTACATGTAGGAAAGAGTGTATTTACACTTACAGTAGAGAGGCCCTGCCGGGGGAGGGGGAGGGGGAGTCCCATGTCACTTGGGTGAATTTAACAATGTCCCATGTTCATGTTTATCATACTTTACGTCACTTGACATAGCTGTCCAAATTTTGGTAAAAAAGGTTTTCTTTTGTTGCAATTTCATTCTGTGCGCTGTCGCTAATTTTTGGCTGTGTTGCTTGTTGGAATTTACCCTGGCAGGGCCTTAATAGACCAGCATTTGATCTAGGGGGATGGAACTGTACTGTAGCAAGGCTTCTCATTGCTCAATAATTTCACAGAAACCCATGTTTCATTTAAGCTGTGAGGACCACAGGGGTTTGTATAGGCATGCATCATTGTCTAAAAAAAGAAAAAAAGACAAGACCTGTAAGACATGTAGGTGTAAAGCTCTAACCTTTTGTGTAACAGGTACGGTAACATTAAATGATTCCTCATCGGGACCCATGCCTTTGTTGGCTTCTGCAGCAACCATCCCTGCTGACACCATGCACTTGTCCTTGACAAAGAAAAGGAGAGAAAAAAAATTAATTTACACAAACCACAGTCCTGTTTACATCTTTAAGCAGGCTCCATTTTAGCACCTCTCAATCCTGGTCTTGCATTCAATTTCATGATGAAAATTTGTGAACCTCAACGGCCAGGATGTTTTTCATGTCACACGCAATCAGATTATGCGAATTTCATTAAGAAGCTGGGACAAGGCATTCATATCAAGCCTACTGGTTTAGCCCATTATTTTTTTCATACGAATACAGAAACAATTTAACAGGTGATTTAGAAGCCTGATTCTCAGATGGACCAGGTCTCTTGCGGCCACACACTCTAGTGATGTAGAAATTAATGAGATGAGATCTTGACAAATTAAACTGGGATGGGTCAGCCCACTTGGACTCATGAATAATATACAGACTAAGGCCCTTAATGTACAAACAGATTCTCAAAACAATCGTTAAGAGAAATGTGTTTCAAATAGTAAGAAGAATTCACAATTTGAACTTATGACTGGGAAGATTAAAGAAGCCAATAATAAACTAACTTACCACAGCTGCTGTCCCTCCACTTAAGACTTCCTGTCTCAAAATTTCCTACAAGGAAGATTTTAGTGTTTAGCAATTCCACTGTTACTCAATGGAAAGAACTTAGTAATCATGAATAGGTGGTACATATATGACTGGCTATCACTAAAACTCCACTTTTTAGGCTAACAGTTATTAGGTGAGAAATAATATAATAATTATAATTATATTAAAAGGGATAACTCTTCCCAGCTATTGAGTGACAATTCAGTAAATAGCCGTAAGTTCATTTAATAACCGTTTCTTAACCTTTGTCCAGAGAAACATGCCTGATACCTTTTCTAGGTTTACATTTCTAGTTGGAAGCGAACAAACTGTCTGGAAGTCTTAAGTTGGCCAACTGTACCCATCAGTATTTTAAAATAATTATAAGATCTCACTGATGCTTCATCTAGGTTATTATCAAATAAATATGATATACATTTTATTATTTCCCTTTGTGATAAAAATAATATAAAACAATAAATAAAATTATCTGAAAATACTTACAAGCTGTTCCCAATCCTCAGTTGGATCAACCACCATTCCCTACAAAGAACAACAAGTAAGAATGAGCTAGAGGTCTTCTTCAGTGATGTATTGCTGACAGTTATTTACAAGACAGCGTTACAATAAAAAAGTGTTATATTCAAAACCTCTTCAACATCATTGTACTTCAACATTCTGGGACTGTAATTTCCCGCGTCATATGATGCATAACCTATAGATAAAGCAGAATGCACAAGTGAGGTTTGTACAAACAGGAGCTAGCTAGAGGAAGGAAAGTTGGGCTAATCTGGAACAGAGCTCTGCTGTAGGGATATAAGTTGGCTCTTTTATTTTTTTATTGTGACTGTCTCCAAGGCTCATAAGAATATAATTATAATAAAAAATTGAACTAGTTAACCATCTAACAGCCTGGATATGATTTATTCTGCTTCAAATTTGTCTGAGCTTTGAAGCAGTTATACCAAAATCTCAAAAATGAATCTTCAAATTTGTTCATATCTTTCCTTTTTCTCAAAAGTGATTTTAAAACGAAATATTGTTTGTTATAATAACAATGTCTTCTCACAATTTTAACAAAGTGGTAACAAGGGTATCCTGTCTTGATATATCAAAAAATTCTTAGAGCCTACACTAAAAGAAATATAGAAATCATTTAGGGAAATCTAATGTTTTTGTACTCATGCACCTTCTTCTGTAAGATCCTGTTCTGTGTAAACACTAGCTTCTGTCTCCCCTTCTTTATCAGGTTTGGTCTCGCTCTGTTCTTCAGTTTCATTGTCTTGATGTGGATTTTCATGAGAGACAGATGGTTCTTCTTTTGGCTCTGATTTGTCTTCCCTTATGTCAGGCTCTGATTCAGTTCCAGATTCATCTGATGATTGTTTAACCATTTCTGATTTCTAGAGGAAGCAAACAAGGTAATTTACATAACAGAAAAACCTTACTTTAATTAAAAAAACTTCAATCACTTTTTTTAGCAAAATACAGAACATTTTCAATTGATATTAATATTGGGGGGAAAGCTAAAAATCAGGAACAAGTTCCCTCTGTCACAAGTTGGCCACCCCTCCTCCCCCCCACAAAAAAAAAAATAGAAATATAACACAAATGAATATATTTTTAATCTGTTAAATTAAACCTTTCTAAAAGAATTTAAGTCTTAAATAATTGGATTTAAAACCTACGGTCTAATCAGAAACTTGGCTACTGTACACATGGCCCACTCATGCGAGTCTACCCAAATGACAAGTTTAAGATGTGATAGATACATGTACATATTTATTAAATGTACATGCAACTGCTTTGAAAACCAATCCAAACAAACCATTAACAAATACAGCCATTACCAGGGTTCGTAATTTTGACATTTTTGAGCTTTTGAAACACGACCTTTTCCATGACTTATCCAAGTTTTTGATAAATTTGACCATTTTGAATTCTTGGAAATTGTCTTTCATTAAAATATGTTTTTACTATTTTCTTTGTGAAATACCTATTTGTAATTTATTTCAAACATAATCTTCCACAACTTTCCATGACCCACGCTTAAATTCCATGACTTTCAAGGCCTGAAAATGAAATTCTTAAATACCATGGCTTTCCAGGTTTTCCATGATCTCTACGAACCCTACATACCCACACTTAGCAGAACAAGTAGTGAAGGAGAAGGTCAGTACACAATGGCGGATTGTGAGAAGGAACATTTTGCACCTCTTTTATTTTTCAACCAGTGGAATTTTTTTAACCTACCTGTTTCTTCAGTTCATCTAGCTTTTTTCTAAGCATAGCTTGGTGAAATTCTCTCAACCTGGCTTTAGCCATGTAAGCTTTTAGCTGATGCAGTAATGTTTCCCAGTAACCTGAAACAGATTAATTAAATCATTTCTTTAATAGCTCTGGGAGGCCCAGTGGCCTAATGGTTAGTGTGCTGGACTCCAGATCTAGTGGTCTGTGTTCGAGCCCTGGCCAGAGTCATTGTGTTGTATTCTTGGGCAAGACACTTTACTCTCACAGTGCCTCTCTCCACCCAGTTGTATTAATGGGTACTGGCAAATTTACTGCTGTGGTAATCCTGCAATGGACTAGCATCCCATCCAGTGGGGAGTAGAAAAACTCCTAGTCACTTCATGCTACTGGAACTGGGATAAGCTCTGGCCTGATGGGCCACAGCCCACTAGGCTTGAGCACAAAAACATTTGGAAACCACTAATAAATTTTTCTCAGGTATCAAGGCTATTTAAAAATAACATACTAGTTGCAAGGTTTCTTACCTATGTCCACTGCATCTCCACTAGCAATTTTCTGGTTGATCTGCTTATGCAATGCTATAAGTTGACTGTACGTTTTAGCATTAAAAATGCCTGCTACATCTTGATTGACAGATGCATTTATACTCTCCCGTCGATCCATTTGGTCTGTTATGAATATAATAAGGATGTCAAAATAAAAGACCTTTCTTCATAACATCAAACGTGAACTGGGATTTCTGGTAACTGCACTATTATAAAAAAGGTAACCGAGTGCATTGTTGAGTTATATATGCATGCAGGAATTTTTAAGAACACAAGAGAAGTACATAAAGAGGCACTAGGTGTAGCCAAGAGTCTCTTGCACTTCACGAGAGTTCTTAAAAATGTCCAATAAAGCTTATAGCTCTACAAAACAAGTGGAGCAAGTTTTTTATTCCTTTTATAAAATGTTACTAGAAATTGCAAATGCTTAAAACTTGTCACATATATCATGCCTATAATAACTTGATAAAGCATGCACATGACATAAGCAGTGTGCTTTGTGGAGTTGTAAGGAACTTGAACTGACCAATCATAGGGTGCGCAATTCCTTAAACATTAATTATTATTGAATGAGGTTGAGCAAAATATTGTGGTTTGACATTACATGTAGCAAGGAATAAGGTATTTGCCACATATACATTGTTTTAGCCAGGTATATAGAGAGCTGAATATTTCACATGTAATGTAACTGCAGTATATGGTGATACTCTTTGTTTCTTATTGCAGGTGACGTTAATTTACCATTGTATCTGGGATCTTCCTTTTTCAAGTTTTGAAGCTCATCTCTACAAACGATTGTCATGTCCTGCAAAGATTTAATTACAAAAAATATGCATTTAAAATATTATTTTGTTTTACTATTACTTGTAACTTACAAACTATATGTTAATATTTTGCTTACTCTGTAAAATTAAAGCTCCTACAACATAGATGGCAGGGGCTCTTTCTTTGATGAAGTGTAAAAAAAAAAGACTGAGAAATCTGCCACTGCTAATCATGTTTAGGATGGAAACAGCTGCATACTTTCTTGAAACAAATGGAACAAAGGTCATACATACATTTTTTATTAATTAGTTTGTAAAGCATTATGTTTTAGTTACTGTACCTTCCAAAATTCTGCATTTTTCCCCTCTTCTAACTCCATGTAGACCTTGATGTCTACCAGCAAATCTTCCAGGTCATCTATTGTAAGTCCCTGTTTCAGGGAGTAAAGTATTATACACAAACCTTCAAAACAGGCCGGGTAGGCTGAGGTAAAGATCCAGTCCTGTTTCCACTGTTTAGTGGAAATTGGTCACCATCTTGTCTGGGTGACCCCAAATACCCAGAAATGGTATTTAGACAGTCAATTCCCTTAAAAATTTCCTGAGGGAGCATGCCCTAGACCCCCTATAGGCTTGTGCCTTCAGTGTTCAAGTTATCGGAAAATGGTCACCGTTTTTCCTGGATGCATACTTGGGGCTAATCTACAGAACAAACTGCGAATACATGTTGTACTGTACGTTTAAAATGAGTTTCAATGACAAAATGATTTCAGTCTAGTTTGATTTGAATTTTCTTTTGTTCCAGATTTTCATTTTCCTTTCTGATGACATAGCCAATACAACAGTACCTTCCCATCATCATGCAAAAATGCTGGAGGTGGATTGGCCATGTCATCAAAAAGGAAAATGAATCCATCACTCAGACAGCGCTGCAATGAATACCTGAAGGCAGGTACAAGCATGGCGAGGCCCAAGAATACATGTACATGGTGATGTACTGCAGAGACAGAAATGAGGGACTAAAACCACAGCTGGAACACAATTAAGGCGACCTTTGTTGCTGCCCTGCATGCCAGTGGGCAGAATGGGCAGCGAGTGAGTGAGTGAGTTGTTCCAGATTTATTATAATAAGTAAACTGTTAGTAGTGTAATCCTTAAACAAAGAAAAATACAAATAAAACTAGATTGAGATCATTTTGTCCAGAAATTCATTTCAAACTACAACATGTACATTATGCCAAACTGAAATCAAATGCATTGCTTTTATGACAATTTGCCACTGGTGGTAAAAACCTTTATTGACAAATCTTGTTAGCTGCTAACTTAAAACTCTCACTAACATTACATTAGATACTTCACGGCTAGTCAGTTTTCAACCTACAGTGTAAATTAGTCACTATTTATTATTTTATTCAAATGTAACAAAATTCTGTTACACTGCTTACCACTAAAATTGTGTATGGCTCATGCATTTGTGTTTCCAAGTCATTATCATCTGTGCTGACATACTGAGCAAGCAGATCAATGGGCTTAGCTGAACATAAGAAAACAAAACAAAATTAAGGAAAATTCACTTCAGATGTTCATTCTATAAATGCCAAAGGAGGTTTCACAATAAAGAAAAAAATAGAAAAAATATAGACCTCTTCCATCCTGAATTCGAATCTTTGAACGCAGCTTTGCCTGCTCCAAGTGAAACTGTACATGCAAAGGAAACAAACAAAAATCAGTCATCCATCGAAAGTGGAGCTGATTGAAGAAGAAAATTAATATTTAATTAACATTTAATGAAAGTTATCGTGGTTGCCTCAGACATCAATTTCTCAAACCAAATAATAATTTTTTGGTCAAAGAAATTTGTTACAAAATGTCAGATATAGCCAGGCAGCTCCAGCCTCTGCTTCCAAAAGAAAAACACTGCTGAGATCACATTGACCTGAAATGTTTCTTCCAGCCTTCAATGGTACTAAATGAGGGGTGTTATGAATACAATTTTTCCTGACCTTTCTTTGAAAATGCCAATTTTCCTGACTATTTTCTCCGAAACAGATAATTAATTAAGATTAATAAGAGGTACCTTATCCTCTTGTTCTTCCCATTCTTTGAACGAATTTGCTTCTTTTTCTCTTTGAAGAGTTTCCTAAAATGTGAATTAAAACAAAAAATCTCCATAAACAGTAGACTGGTTTAAGTGTTGTCAGGATTTGAGGTTTGATACTAAAAGCAAATAATAAAAGTTATATAGTTACATGTGTTCAACACATCCAATAATGGTCATAGTGATCATTATTTTAATAGTGTAGTTCGGCAAAAATCAAAGATTGCCTTGCTATCAAATTTTTATTTTCAAAACATGCACCCTGAAGGTAAAAAAAAAAACTATTTATATCAAGCCTCCTTAAGTCTGCCTCAATCCTGTAAATGGGTTGGATAAAGCAAAAAAACCTTATCAGTGTAATATCAAAAACAAACTAAAATAAAACATCAAACAACAAATTAAAGACTGAGATACAGATAACATTTTTTTATCATAATGTGTATCCTACCCTTTCCTCTTCTCTCATTTGCTTTTCATGTTCTCTTTCCTACAAAGTTGATTGAAACAAAAAAAAACAACTACCGGTAAATATGTTAACAAGGAATCTGGGTCCAGTTGTTCAAAGAATGGATAACACTATCCACCAGATAAATCGCTATCCAGTGGATAAGTGTTAACAAATTACAGGTACACACTATCCACTGGATGGTGATTTATTGGGTGGATAGTATTATCCATCCTTTGAACAACCTGGGCAATGACAGGAGAACATTCTTGAAAAGGCCATTTGAGATCTACATGATTGTAGTTAGCTCTTATACCAGCAAATATACAAGTCATGTACACACATATAGAATGCCATGAATACTTACAATCCTTCTCTTTTTCACTTTTTCCAATTCTCTCTGTAAAACAGAAATATGGAATTATGACAAGCATCATGTTTATTGACTCTGTCCTACAATGTACTAACTTCAGCAAATGCTATTATTAACTTTTCTACCATGATACATGTACAACATCGCAAAGACATTTGCCCATACCACCAGTCAAGAGAACATTTCCCAGATACCACACCAATCGCTGCAAGTATTGTTAAATACTCCCCTTGCGCACAGTTCTGCCCACTTTTGTGATTAAGTACACACTGACTGCTCATCACTGGCTGACTTATCATAAACATTAACATGTTTTAACATGTGACACTTACTTTTGCTTCTTGCTGTCTCAATTTTTCTCTTCTCCTCATTTCATCTTCCTTCAAGTGCTGTTCTCCATCCTTTTCTCTCTTCTGTGAAAGTTTTACAAAACTGGAGGCTTAATGTCTTCAAAACTATTGTCACACAGACTACCTTTTATAAAAAGTGGCTGTTCTTTGTAAAATTATAAAATAGAAGCATTGATAGTATGTCTGAGACTTTCACCTACCTAAAACATTAAGGGCGCGTTCGTTTGGGATCAATCCGGAATAAGAATAATTGGAATAATCCACGTGAGCGTTCGTTTGGCTGCTCTTCCTATTCCGGAATACTTGGATTTCCATTCCGGCTATTCTGCTCCCAGGAGCAGAATAGCCGGAATATATTCCAGAATATATTCTTATTCCGGAATATTCCCAAACGAACGCGCCCTAAGAGTTGTCTATTTTCCAAGATATTTTTTTTCCGATTTGAAATTACATGGCAAGCATGATTACTCTCTGAATTATATGACACAGGGTCCAATTACTACTTATTAATAATATCAATAACAAATCACAAGGTTAGGAAGTCTTTGAGAACCTCTTTTGTGTGAAAAAGTCAAAAGTACACTATATTCAATCAGTTTTACAAAGAGTAGTCCTAAAACAACAAGAAAGAACACGTCCAAGTGCATGTGATTGACATGTGTGAATGGCATAGGTCTCCAATTTGAACATATTGAAATTGGATGTATGCGACAAATAGGTGCGCGCAGACATGGATATGGTTACTAAAAGGTATCCTTCTTTATTTATAAAGGAGGAAATACAATAGGACATGCCGACGGGTCTAGCTATACATCCTCTTGCATTTCAAATAACTACATAACTTCGTATATGTTGTGGTTTAAATTTTTCTTTCATTGGTTTAAAATTTTTCAAACCAGTTTGATGTTTAGTTTTCATTGTCTTGTATTGATTATCATAATCTGAAAAAAAGGAAAATAAATATCAAACTGGTTTGAAAAATTTTAAACCAAGGTAAAATTTAAACCACAACATACATCTTAGATAGCCTTTCAAAATATTGATTTCTCAGTATGGTTTTACCTTTTGCCAGACAAATGTTTCAAGCAAATGAGCATCACCAAATGGATTATCAGTGTTTGTATATTCCTGCAATAATATAAGTTCAAATGGCTCAGAAAATAAAACAGCAAAAATTCTTTACGCAACTAATTAAGCTAACAGTGATGTGACGTCATGAAGAAAATCATATTAATAATCAGAATGGATAATGTATACTACAGTCAGAGTATACACAATTTCAAGCAACAAAATAACGTTGCAAGGACCGAATAATGCTGCATTACAAGGGGGTATTAGGGAGGTGTGACCAGTGGCCTATATCCTGGACTCCCGATCGAGCAGTCCAGGGTTCAAGCTTGCCCTAGCTGGGGTCATTGTGTTGTGTTCTTGGGCAAGACACTTTACTCTCATAGTGCCTCTCTCCACCCAGGTGTATAAACAGGTAGCGGCAAATTTACTGCTGAAGGTAACCCTTGGATGGACTAGCATCCCATCCAGGGGGGAGTAGAAATACTTCTAGTAGTCGCTTAGTGCCACAGAAGATAGGATAAGCTCTGGCTTGGTGGGCCACTTAGCGTGATGCAGACTTTGCCTTTTCAAAGGGGTTTGCTATAAACCTGGATGGGATGCTAGTAGTTCAACCCCCTCCTGTCAGTATTCTGGTCATGTTTTTTCGTCAACAATTTGCTGGTTCTAATTTCTACAAGTTCTTAGACAGAGAAAGACACTGTGGAAGTCTTTCCCAAGAACACAGCACAATAGCCAGACCCTGGCCAGTACTCTAACCTGGACTACAGTACTAGATCTGGACTCCACCAGGCTGAGATTGAATATTAGGCTAGTGTCCGGGCCCCGCCCCCCAACTGGTTTGCATATTTAGGCAAAGTAGTAAGTGCTACATGCCCTTCCAATACTGCCATGTCATTCATATGTTCGCTATGACAGCCATTGTGTGTTGTCTTTTGTCATCACTTAGCTTAGTAACAACAGAATCATGTCAAGATGATAAAAAGCAGGTGTAGAATGTTTTTTTTTCAGTTGTCAATCCTGGACTCTTACCTGTCATTAGCTTATTGAAAACAAGGCCAAACTATGTTTATTTGTTAAATTCTTGGTGACCACTTCATTATTCATGTATAGATGTAAAAACAATAGACAAATCCTCACTGAATGGTGGCAACGACCATTTAGTAGAGGTGGCAAATTGTTTATTTACAGTATTTTTTTGATTATACTTAATGGGACTTTGACAACTGGAAACTTAATAGAGTTGCTCAATAGGAGGTCGCTAAATAGGGACGTTCAACTGTAAAATTACCACCCCAGCTATGATATGGTTACGATACTGTCTGTCAGTAGTAAATCTCTGTTAGTAATGTCACCTTTGTTTGAAGTAATACATGACTGTATTTTTAGAAATAGTGAGATAAATAACTCTCATTAGTTACCAGATATTCATCATCCCATCCCATCTCTTTCCTTTTCTTTCTCTCCTTTGCTTCCTGCAAGAACAAAAAAGTTTATAAATTTTTTAACCCCAGGTGAAGAGCACTTGATGTTGTAGAAAACATAAAATTATTTTATTTTTGGCTTTCTGAGGAAATTGGCCTTGCCAAATTTCTCTTGCAAAATGGGTTTTAAACATTTAGGGAAAAGGAATCTAACAGGATAGTAACTTTTTACTACTAATAAATTATTATAATCCAACTCTACTCAGTTAAATACAAAATTAATAATAATTACGACTTTGTACAATGTTTGGCATCAATGCAGGACTTAGAATCAGTAACATTTTCAAATTCATGATGTCCCAGATGAACTGTTTCAAAATTGTCACAAAAATGGATATTTCTATGTCACTTTTAAATTTTCAAACCTGATAAAAGCTAAAAGAGCTATAAAATGAAAGTGAATGGTATTGGTTAAGAATGCTAGTAAGAAATAAATATCTTGTCATTTTAGTGTGTAATATGCGTGTACAATGTAGCTTTCATTTTCTACTTCTCCTCTGTGTTTAATTTTGATTCACTCTGTAGGCTGGCCAAAATATGGCAAAACTTATAAAAATATACAGCAATACTGCACACTAAAATTTGTTTAATAAGATAATCAACTGAACATTTTTGTATATTTTGTTACCTTTTTTGCAAGTCTCCTTGCCCGTTTCTCCTCAGGTGTTTCTAATGCTTTCAATAATTCTTTTTCCTTCCTACAAGATCAATAAACAATGCATAAATACCTTCCTCTCTGCTTAAAGAATCTGACCCACCCACTTTGCATTGCGCGCCCTGTTGTTGTTTACGAGCCCGGAGGACCACAAAAACTATTGTAACATGATGACGCTTCTTTCAAAAACAGCCATCGTTCCAATATAACAAAATGAAGAGAAGAGATAAGACTTGTTTCTAGCATTCATATCGCGATGGAAACAGATTTTACTTCTCGGTCGCTAACACTGGCTTTTTTGGGGGCCCCAAAAATGGCGGATTGACAAAGGTGAGAAATCTGTTTGTATCGCGATGTGAATGCTAGAAACAAGTCTTATCGCTTCTTATAGCTTCTCTTCAGTTTGTTATCTTCGAAAGATCGCTGTTTTTGAAAGAAGCGTTATCGTGAAACGATAGTTTTTGTGGGCCTCTGCGCTCGCAAACAACAACAGGCGCGCAATGCAAAGTGGGTGGGTCAGATTCTTTAAATATCTCAGTTTGTATTAATTCTTCTATGAATGGGTAATAGTTGGACAGCCTTACTCAACCATCTGAAGAGTGCATTTTGCACTAAAAAGGGTCAGTTTCTAGAGTATAGTAAAACTCAATACGATCTTGAATATGCAGTGGCATTTTTAATGGCATGTGAGGTTTGGGAATAGCAGGGAAGGGGAAGGGTTTTAAATGTCAACAATTTTAAAGGAATGTATGCAGCTAAACTGGAATTTCCAGAGGGGTGGGAGGTCCAGACAGAGGCCGAGGAGGTATGGACATTTTCTGGAACACAATGCATTACATGCAGAGGGACCTTCTTTAAAAGACTGGTATTCAGTAGCTACAGAGGACTTCGGTGTCAGAGTCGTAATCAGAAGTGCAGAGTGTTACTGAGTCGCAAGCAGAGAACTTTCTGATACTGCTTATGACTCCGTTGCTTTATGAACAAGTGAAAACTAGATATTATTGTTGGAGTCGCAAGTAGAGAGGAAGTACTGTGGACGTACTATTGGTTTGTTCTTTTGCTTCTGCTTGCGACACAGTCAATCACCCGAGTCAATCTAGTTTTCACTGGATCATACATGTATAAAATGACAAATTCACAGATGTTTTGGTGTGCACACAAGCAATTTTAAAAAGAGGTTGGAGATTCATAGATTCGTAGAATCACCCTTTGAAATCCAATTTGAAGTAGTAGTTGTAGTAGTACAGAGAAAATAATTTTCTCTCTATTTAACTTGCTATTTTCTACCAAGTGTGTTCTGACATTTCAAACTAAACCTTACTTTTATACACGAATAACGATGTTACTACCACCTTGCATAGAATATAGCTAAACATAGAATACACCTAAAAGACTACGACACTAACTTTTTCTTTCTTTTGTCATCTTCGCTATCGGGAATCTTCTTTTTCTCCACTGCTGGTTTTGCTCGTGAACGATCCAAGGGTGAAGACGGACGATCGCGATGTTTACGTCTCGGAGAGCGCGAACGCGACCGACTTCTGCGTTTTCGACTCGGGGAACGAGATCTACTTCTACTTCTATGCCTGTGCTTTTTCCTATCACTTCCAGGCATGTTTAGAGGAAGTAAAAATCAACTAAGAAGTTCTTCATGTTGTTCTTTCATTTTTGCACTGAACGAACGTTCTTCCTGCGTCAAAGTACTTTGGTACAGCGGAGTCATCAAACAATTTTGGCGGATACTTCATGTACGAGGGCACGTATTTTATGCGACTTCTTTCCAAAATGGCGGCCGCCGTGAAACTTTTATGGTCAAGAAATATCTTCTTTTCAGGTATTTCATCCTCCTCTTATTAGGGAACCATTAGCGTTATTGTTTGCGTTTATGAGTACTTATTACATGAAGTCAGAGGTCCGTACTGACCTTTGAAAGTCGTTTATTTTGTCCAGTGTATGCTGATAGTCCGCAGAGCATAGGCTAACACCTCTTTTTACATTTTTTTTTTTTAACAATACTGTTTGTTTTAGATTCAGCAAGTTTGGTGATACAGAATGGATGTAAGGCACAGTTCTTCTCAAGAAGTAAACCTGTCATGGTAAGAATATATGTACATCCAGCTATGGAGTTGTGGTTTATGTATGCAAAATAGCAGTAACTGTTATTGTCCTCTCTGATGATAAGAAATGAACATTGTTGCAATGAGCCGTTTTCCCTTCCATAGAATAACTGTCTGTTTCAGAAGAAAATCAAATGAAAAGGTCGTTTCTTCAGATGTTTTTCTCGCAACACCCCCCCCCCCCCCTCCACCCCCCTCCCCCTGAGATGACTGGGTGGCTTTCTAATACAACTGGTATTCTGCAAAAAAGAAAAAAACTATGTGCAAGAGAGACTATTTTAAAGATTTTAACTTCAACGCCCTGTCGGCTTCAACAACCCGTCACAGGCATAGTGACTTTATATACAATTAGATTTAATTGGTTTATTGTAATTATATAGTAGATTAGAGATTTTAACTTATTAAAGATTTAACATATTATATATTTTAACATATTAACGCCCTGTCTGCTTCAACAACCCGCCACAGACATAGTGACTTAAAATACAATTAGTTTTAGTTAGTTTATTGTAATCATATAGTATATTAACTTAGTAATAGTTCTAGCTAGTAATTAATTAAATAATTTTTATTGTAAATCTAGGGTTGTAATTTAAACATTTTAATCGTAATTTTTATATTTAGCAAAGTTAAATTTAAATACACGACCCCACAAGCTTTTAGCTTTAATTATTATCGTGTTTAAATAAAGTTTATCTGTCTATCTATCTGCACCCCCTCCTAAGTAAAACCCTGGATCCGCCCCTGTGTAAACAATCTAGTACAGAAATCATTTGGCCTCAGTGTCTCCATGTACTTCTTAATACTTCCCTGTAATTTGTTTTATGTACTTTGAATTCACAAAACATGTTTTCCTTACAACAGAGGGCATTATACAGGTACATGAGCAATTCTACTGTCATTGAGAACACAAATGATGAGATGAACGTTATGACTGAGGATATCAATGAGGGACCAGTTGTCGATTTAGGACAAATAGATCCAGTAAGTTTGCCAGCAGGCAGAAACCTTGTGTTGACACATACATAAATGACATGTGCAGTGTATGTCTGCCATTAAATGGTTATCAACGATCAACCAGTGCTTAGAGATGTGGTTGTGGTGTACCAGCAATGAGACCACAGTCAATTTATTAGCCATTTAGGTGAGGGAAAAGAAGGTCCCCATTCTCTCTCTCCCCCCTCCCCCCAATGAAATGGCTGACACAGTGCATGATGATTGAATTCACCTCATGGTAAACAGCACAAGGGATAACCCCTTGGCAGATTCTGCTGGGGCCCAGGCCACTATACAAATGCCACTTTTCAACTGCCTCACCACCAATAGATTCTAATTTGTGACTTTTTCTTGTTATTATTTGTCAGGCTAGTCACACAGAGTCCAATATTCACCAATTCTACACAGTCCCTGAGGAAATTTCAACCAAAGTGCTTTCATATTTCTTAGCAAAGAGATTTCAATCAGAGGTAAGTACTGTTATATCACTTTCTATGTTTACAAAAATATATTAAATAAAAAGAATGGATATTAACACTGGCTTTTTCATCTGTTGTAAACTAAACTTTACAATAAAACACTTTGAGAAGTTGAGAAATATTTCAGGTGTTTCCAATGCTAGTAAAGTTGAATGCCACAGTAGATGAGACATCAATAGTCCTTATGCGTATTCCCGGACGGCCTTGGGCGAGTGCACGATGTCGAGGCTCATGCGGGGGATTTGGGTTTTCTAATATGGCTGCCATAGAAGCTGCAGAGAATGAAGTTCAAAAATGGAAAGTTCCTGAGTTGAAATCGTATTTACAGAGCCGTGGAATAACCGTTTCGCAAAAGAGAAAAGAGGAACTGGTAGAATTGGTGGAGAAAGCTCGCGATCTTTCACTAGAACCGATCGACGATGGGGAGAAACCGGAGGATGTGATAGTCAACAAGTTGCAGACTACGCAAGGTTCGCTCCCCTGTCCCAACACGTTACACTCTGACTGGACTTCTGACTTTTCTGATTTTCCGAACTTCACATACGGTGACATGTATGCTTACTTAATCAACAAGGAGGGCTATGATCATGAGTCCCTCAAGGCATACAAGTCGTTCGAAGGCTACCGCCTGTTTTCAGGGGCACCCAACGGAATATTTCGGTAAAATATCTGTTCGGATGGAAGGTCGCCTAAGAATTTCGAAATTTTTTCCCAGCGACGCTCTAGACTTCTCAATTTTTTTCGGAAAACCATAAAGTTTCCCTAGAATTTTCGGAATTGATGTGCTCACTTTTATCATGTCCCATAATTTTCGGACGGTTTTGTTTGTTCTCTAAAATTTTCGTTTGGCTTAATTATTCCAAAAGCTGCTAAAAGTTTCGGTGAGCATTACAGGTAATCAGGAATGTACGTGAACCTAATGAAAGATAAAGGCAATTGAGGTGATTGAGCTCGGCATTAGCCTACTTATCAGATTATTGGAGAAGTTATTTTTGTGGTCAGAGCATCTAAAACGATCAAATCATTCGGTTTTGACCATAAAAAGATTCCTACGCCAACAACAATCCCTTGATCGGTCGTATAATTTACACCCCCTAACGTTTTCGGATGAATAGGTTTAACGCCTATAATATTCGGATAAACATTTCTATTGCCTAGTATTTTCGTGAAATTTCGATAGGCACACGTATAACGAAAAACTTCCCCTAATATTTTCTAGTGAAAATATGGTCTCTCAGTGTCCTCGAACTTTCGACAAGATCCATCAGGATAGCTAAAACTTTCGGATGACTCAAAAAAGGACCCTAGAATTTTCGAAACGACGAAAGTTCCCCTTAAATATCCGAACAGATAAATATTTTTTAGGGCATCTCCAAATTAACTTAAACTCATCGCTAATAGATGAGCTTGGGAACTGGTGCCTTAAAGGTTAGCGGGGTGCCAAAGCCATAAGCTGCTAGGAGGTATCCATGACAACCCTGGAAAGCAGGAACCACCTAATGAGCGTCCGCTAACCGACACCGTCACACTGAAAAGAAATCAGTGGAAACTACTTACCTGAAAAATACTTACCCAGAACCAGAACAAAATGGGAGGGAGGAGAGGGTGCAAGAATCCGCAAAGATTCGCTAGTAAATACAGCAGATAACTGATCCGCCACAATGAGCTGAATACACTAAAGCAATTGTGCAATGAGCCATAAGCCCCTGCAAAACCCCTGAAGGCCGCCCCACAGGTCACGTACTCCTAAAGGGGAAAACCGCTGACTGTATAAGCTCCAAATTTACTTGCCTCACTGATTGGGCACGCTTGCTAGCTGCATTAGCTCGTGTTTAACCTTGCCTAAATTACATTTAGCCACATTTAAACTCATCGCTAATAGATGAGCTTGGGAACTGGTGCCTTAAAGGTTAGCGGGGTGCCAAAGCCATAAGCTGCTAGGAGGTATCCATGACAACCCTGGAAAGCAGGAACCACCCAAATGAAACCCTTCTCCAGGTGCTTGGAGACAGGAGGGACCTGAAAACAGGGTGACATGGTACCTCCGATCCCCCAAACCTACCCCCAAGCACCAATCAACTGATACAGTGGGTAACTGCAAAAATAAACACATACTGTACCTAGGAAGCTGGCCAAAGCAGACTGCAAATCCAACGGCACGACCCAAGAACCCAATGCTACGGCAACCAGGGATAAGCTTGAACGGGCAAACCAGGCAGCACAGTACTTTCATCAAGCCAATTTTTTTTGACAGAGCAGCTAACACATCTGAAGGAGTCCTAATGTAGAGCTGATAGGCATTGCTTGACCAGCGGCCCATGGACTGAATCAAATGATCCGGGACTCCGTTGCGAGCGGCGACAGTAGCAGCCCCTATGCGAAAGCTATGGCTAGAGAAGTTGCCAGGAATCTGAGCAGAAGCCATGATCTGCCGAAGCCAATCCGTCAACACAGAACGTGAAAGGGGCTGACCACTCTGGAACAAAAACAGGGGGCCTGGGGCATCACCCCTGAGCGTGAGAAAAGTCATAAGCGCATGAATTGCACACAATGGAGGCCGACCAACACCAATGTGAATGAAACAACCCTTCCGAAACGGATCAGTCTTGGAGCCTTTGATCTTTATGCGCATGCAGGAAGGGGCCACGGGTGAATCCACTGCAATATCCTGAACACCCAAGTGCAAGGATGAAGAGAAGCTAGACAGGTTGGGAACGGTGAACTCGGAAGCGCGAAGGAAGCCAAAATATCCCAACGAACACGCCGCCCAGAACATGCAGTGGTCTGCGAGGCGAAGGTCCAGAGACCGCCAAATAACCAACATCAAATCATCGGTAATGGGAAGCCGTGAAGAAGAAGGAGAACCTTGACAACGTTTGATTCCACGTACGACCCATTGAAGACGAAGACAATTGATTAGTGGATCAGGAAACCCTTGCTCAATATGAAGGGCTCTAACACCAGACAAATACACCTTGATAGAGGAATGTCGAATGGTTCTCGCAAGGAACGTGACGAAGAGGCAAAGTGTCCACTCATCTGCTGGGCATGGGGACCCGGAAGGAGGTAACTTGCCCAGCTGACAGCAAAAAGAAATGAACTTCGATTGCGCTGAAGCATATGAACGGCGTGTCGAGGGAGCGAGGCCTTGAGACAAAAAGGAAAAACACTGTTGTTCTAGGGTAGAGACGTCAAATCCGCCAGCAGTTCCGGAGGAATCCAAGTGGGGTGACGCTGTGCATCCGGGACCAACTGCCTGAAGTCCTGCCAACGAAAGCGAGACAAAGCATCAGCTATCTGATTGTTAACCCCAGGTACATGTTGTGCAGAAAAGGAAAAACTATAACGAGCGGCTGCAAGGAGCAGGCTGCGCAGTAATCGCATCAAACAAGGTACTTTGGAAGTCCTAGAATTCAAAACATGGACGACAGCATCATTATCTGAACGGAATAGGACGTGCTTCTTGCACCACATGTGCCCCCAAACGTGACCGGCGATGACAACTGGAAAGAGCTCCTTATAAGCAATGGACTGCTGTTGTTGCGAGGAGGCCCAAGAACCGGCAAACCAAAAGCCCTTGAGGTAAGCTCTGAAACCAATTGATCCCGCTGCATCCGAAGCCACCTCGACGTCTGCCTCAGGCAATAAGCCAGGGAACAGCCAAAAGCTAACACCGTGCCAATCGGACAAAAATTGGTGCCACCACAGGAGGTCCAAGTGAAATTCCTTATTAAGGCGAACTGGGTGATCCCTCTTGCGAAAACAGCACAACAGGTCGATCATGCGGCGTAAGAAAGCTCTCCCAGGCCAAACCACTTTCGCAGCATGATGCAAATGGCCAATGAGAGATTCTAACTCCTGCCTTTTGCACCACTTTCGAGAAAGCCAAGAAGTAATGAGGTTCCGCAAGGCTGACAATTTTTCCGCGGGGAGACGAGCAATTTGATTAACGGAATCTAGCTCAATACCGAGGACCACGAGCACAGTTGAGGGGCCCACACACTTGCCGGGGTGAAGAGGCAAGCCCAGACGCTGGCAAACTGAAATAGCAATGCTTAAGTTGTTTGCACACTGAGATGATTCGGGAGGGCCAGCAGTGATGAAGTCATCGAGGTAGTGCAGCAAATCTGAAATCTGGTAAGAATGCACAAGGATCCATTCAACCATATCTGCTATAGCATTGAAGATAAAAGGAGCAGATCGAAGGCCAAAGGGGAGCGCAAGATCCACATAGTACTGGTTACGCCACTTCATCCCCAGCAAATAACGGTCACATGGATGAACAGGAACATTGCGATAAGCAGATTCGACATCAAATTTGGCCATGAGAGCCCCCTTTCCCAATCGAGACACCAGGCGAATAATTTGATCCACAGTTATGTAGTGGAGGGTAAAGTCATCTGGGTTGATCCCATCATTGACGCTAGCCCCCCCTGGCGAAGACAAGTCCACTATGAGTCGCCACTTTCCTGGTTGGCCCTTCTTTGGAATAACACCAAAGCTACTGACTTGGAGATTGGGGACAGGAGGGGACTCGAAAGGACCAGCCACCCTGCCCAACGACACCTCATTGGCTAAATAGTCATCAATGACGGATTGATGCTGGAGAGCAGATGGCTTGTTTGTCTTAGCTGCCTTGAGCTTTTGGGCCGGGCAGAAGCCCAATTTAAACCCATGGCGGATGCCATCCAATACAAAGCGCACCTGCTGCGGATGGGGGTGGAGTCGCAACTCCCAGGCAAACTGCTCCGCCTGCAGAGGAGTGACTGCTGACACTGGGGGGAGAATAGCTAGGAAAGGAACACAAATAGAACAGGAGTCAAAAACTGTCCCCATCAAATCTAACCCCAACCCACACCCCTTACTTGATGCACATCCCTGTAAATAACAGATACCAGGAGAATAAAAGTGAAGCAACTAGATTTAATGCAGGCAAACAACGTCAAGAAATACAAGTGGTAAAACGCCATCAAAAATGAAAGGACCACAACAGAGTGTGGTTGAAACTACAAGCAAAATGCAGTAAATGACAACAACAAATCAAATAGCGGCTATAGCACCTAAAACTGCCGCTAAAAATCCTCCGCCCTAACAAAAAAGTCTAAACAATTAAGGGAGGCGAATGACAATTGTTAGAGCCTAATGTTCCAGTCACTTAGCGCCTGGACTTGCTGTTGGAGCGAGAAGGAGGCGAATCAGCTGGCCGTTTGGGTGGAGAGCGAGACTGGCTTGGTGGCTCGCCAGAGCAAGTTCCAACGCGGTGCGGACCAAAGCAACTGGAGCATTTGTGGGCAAAACGGCAAGACGAAGAAGGAGCAACACAACGGCCTCGGTTCCACGACTTGCAAATAACGTGGGAAGAAGACGCTCCATGAGGCTCGGTGGAATCATCTGACATGTCACGGCCAGAACGTGCAGAGGCCCCAGCCGCGTGGAAATTAAATAACTGGACATTTATGGCCGACCAATCCGTCAAGTTCGTCGCAGCAGCGTGTTCGCGGAAGGCCCGATCATATGCCAACCAAACCCGACCCGCGAACTGGCGATGTGTGCGGAGAATCAAAAGCTGATATTGTAACAAATCCCTCCACCGCTGAGGGAAATGGGACGACAAGATGAGGCTATACACTGCGAACGCCTCCAGCCAACTTGATATGTCCTCGATGCGCCGTTTCGGCTTTTTGGGAGTCGACGTTAGCACCAACCGACCGTCAAACAACAACTGAGGCTCGCATTCAGTTGAAACGATGTTGACCGAAAGCAGCTCGTTCAACTCAACAAACTTCCCAGCCACAATCTGACTGACGAGTTTAGCTGGGATAGGCGAAAACCCAGGGCCAACCACGAACGGCTGATGCAGTAGGGGCGGCTGGGCCAGCGAAGAAACACCGCCGAGAGCGAGTGACGCGGTCCCAATAGTGGTGTGGGACGAAGATGTTCCAAGTGCGGGTATCGGGGGAGCAAACGTAGAGATAAAGGAAGGCACAACAAAATTGGGCCTACCTTGCGCCGAAGCGCTCGCAGCAACCGCGGAAGCAGGCGGAAAACCAACGCCAGAGGCTGCCAGAGCTGAAACTTGGGCATCGAGCTGGCCAGACAGAGATGATGGTGGAACGCCCCCAGGCACGGGAGCCTCAGGCACATTTGTGGAAGACGACGATGGCGGCGTCGCCGGCCGAATTGAGGCTTGTTCGGCCGCGAGAGCTTGCCTGACTGCACTGATAACAGAGGCCAAGAAAGCTGGAGAAGGCTGATCCGGAGGTTGAGCGGCTTGAGAGGTCGAAGGAGGGTCAGGGACGACCGGCGGCAGCGGAGTCGATCCATTTTGCTCAGTCAAAGGTGGACGAATCTCAGCGTCAAAGGCCGCCTCTTGGCTGTTACGCGTGGACCTAGACGTCATTATCTTATACACAATGCGTAACAATAGCTTTCGAGAAAACAGAATGCAAGAATCCGCAAAGATTCGCTAGTAAATACAGCAGATAACTGATCCGCCACAATGAGCTGAATACACTAAAGCAATTGTGCAATGAGCCATAAGCCCCTGCAAAACCCCTGAAGGCCGCCCCACAGGTCACGTACTCCTAAAGGGGAAAACCGCTGACTGTATAAGCTCCAAATTTACTTGCCTCACTGACAATTGCTGATTGGGCACGCTTGCTAGCTGCATTAGCTCGTGTTTAACCTTGCCTAAATTACATTTAGCCACATTAAAAAGCCTTCTAGAACATAGAGAAATCCATTTACGACACTTCTGACGTCTTTGGAAAGATTCGGTCGTTGGGTGCCCCTGTGTTTTGGGATGGCATGTCTTAAAATTGATGAACAACAAGAACTTGTTTAGTGGTTTTCCTTGTTCTTGTTAGCTTTACCTAGTTTTTCCCTTGGTGCAGTCTTGGTTTTGTTTTGTAAACAATTCAAAGCTCCTTGGTCTTCTTTCCTCTGGATCTGTTCGCTTCCGTTGGGTTTTGGGCTGCAAATGAGTCAGAAAACTGAAAATTGTTGGGACCAGATTAAGCTTTGTGGGTCCTAATCCACCTTCGAAGTGTGCTGAACAAATTCGTGTATGTCTTGTGACATTTAAACTGCTCAAACGACAAGCAGCTATCCACCTTTTTCTTCTCTCGCTTTCATTCATTTCGGGTGCGTAAGTCTTCTTTCGGTCGTCCATAGGAAAAGCGTGAAATGTTATTTCCTTGAGTTCTGGATATTTCAGACGGTTTTTTTGTTTTTCAGTGCTGTTGGAGCACGCATAAGCACAGCAATTATGTTTAACCATGATTTCACCTTCAAATACTGCAAACCAAGGAGACTTTCGCCTGATTTTTCCAGTTGTGTCAAAGAGTTTTTTAATTTTCCCCCGCATGAGCCTCGCTTTCGTGCACTTTTGCGCGAAAAAAAAAACTCGTCCCAGGCTAGTCCGGGAATACGAATAAGGCCTATTGGAGAGCACTTTTCAAGTATCTCCTAACTTTTTATCATTTACCTTAAAAGGTCAAAAGCATCTAAAAATGCGTTTTTTTTGGAAAACCTCCAGGTGTCAATGGGTTAAACCTCTCTGAAAAGTTTCTAAACTGAAATAAAAATCACACTTATCCTGAATTAGCAGTCCTTTAAAGAAGCTATGTCACCGACAATGCATCTTGAAAAAATTGGCAATTTTTTTCAACTTTGTTGGTCGTAATCAGTCTTATCTTCATCAGTCGAAACCATCCTTGGTTATTTTCACATTTTTATTAATTCTGTTGGTGTTTTTCTATGTTAGAAAACTATTATTCTGAGGTTTCCTTCAATTTCAAGGTAATCAGAAAAATGACTAAAAACATCGTGACATTGCTCTTTTAAAAAGCTTTGAACAACAGAGTTTTGTTGTTTCTTCTACCAGTGTGAAATGACAGGAAGCACAAGTTTAATGATCAGAAGGCCTGCGTTAGAAGTCCTACAACACCTTAAAGGGCTGTCACAAGATGCGACTCCACCAGCTAAATTTATATTCTGTATCCTTTAAATTAAAATTTTAATATTGTTAATGTTGGAATGACCTTATAGTGTTTGTTTGTACATCAAACATTTTGGATCTGCCAGTAAAACAACAATCATCATGCAATTCCATCATTACCTAAAATCTTTGACAAATTTTAGGGCAATCAATGTTCAAAATTCAGAGAATTACAGCTTTACAATATAACACCCCTTCAAGAAATTTTGCTAATGGATTCATTAATGAGCAAGGGTCCTGTGCGACCTTAAGTGAAATGAACAGGATAATTCCCCAGCTGCTTCACTTGTTTTGGGCTCTTTCTTAACATGAAATGTACTCAGATGGTGACGATGGACGTGGTAAATCTCTTTCGCTTGCTCACATTCTTCACTACTGTTATTCCGCTGGATGGTTTATTCTGCCAGTACCAAGTGGTAAGGTTTCTTTTCAATTGTTTTATTTACATGTATTCTAAGTGTTAAATAAATAGAGGTGTCAAAAGACCCTTACGCTATTCTTTAAAAAAAGTGCCGGACTTCTGCAATGCTCATCCACTGTGGTTGAAACTCTCAGGTAACCTAATATTTATTTATGAACTTGAATTAGCCTCACTGATAGTGCTGGACATTTTAATTTTCTTTTCCCTAGTGATATTTCTGGGGTCAGTTAGGGGGTCAGTAAGGGGTCAGTAGGGAGCCAGCTGACTGGGGATCAGTGTTTTGTCAAAACCCGTAACATTTCATGTCACTGGCCTCTGTCATTAACTAATCATACAGCAATTAACTTTACAAAGTAAGCGAGATGCCACCCCTGTTTACATGAAAAAGAAATAAACTTTACAAACAGTAACATCCACATGCTAGCTACCGTAATTGCTTGCATAAAGCGGATCAATACCAAAGTTTTTAATGTGGCTTGAATTTTTTTCTTGTGCCTTCCTTCTTGCCCTGTGGCTCTCATCTCTTAAAAATAGATCAGTCACGAATTAATGGGGTTCTACTGTATCATAAAACTTTTGAGAATGTTAAGCTACATTGTAAGTATGACTTATTGCAGTGTTCAGCTGGGTGCATGGAAAATCTGAACTACAAGTATCAACACAACATGCAGACAGATTTGACCAACCAGAGCAGTCATCTGCATGGCTTCAAATGTGCCGCTCAATTAATAGCAAATTCCTTACTGAGGTGGGTTAATTGAAAGTACATTGTAGAGAAATCAAGCAGCAATCAAACAAAGTCAAGAGACCAAAATTCTCCATTTGAGCCTAGTGGCCCATCAGGCGGGAGCTTATCCTGGTTAGTATGAAGTGACTGGAGTATTTCCAATCCCCCTGGATGGGAAGCTAGTCCATCACAGGCTGACCCCCAGCATTAAGTTTGCTGGTACCCATTTATACACCTGGGTGAAGGGAGGCACTATGGGTGTATCCTGTGTTGCCCAAGAACTCAATGCCGTGTCCTGTCAGGGCTCAAACCCAGACTGCTCAATCCGGAGTCCATGAGCCTGGCCTTTCCATTTTACACATATAGTTTCAAATTATTTTTTGACATCATCTCCCTCCCTTTTCAGGGCTGCTTGGTTGTAAGACCTTCTGTAAAAAATGTAACTGTAACTAAGTTATCCATGACACACAGAAGAGCTCTTAGGAGGTCATATAAGGAGGCTCACAATGGTTTCCAGCACTTTTCAGCTCTTAAACTTTGATGGGTCAGTACTACAAATTGTTATTAGTTGCTGCTACAATAATGATATCAAACAAATGTCCGATCATCACTGAACAAGTTGTAGCCATTTTCATGACGTCATTGGTTACCATAGCAACAGTTTGTTCTGTTAAAAACACCCTTTATTTTGCCTTTATAAGTGCTTATAACTCAAAAACGAGCACGGTGACCCCCATTTTTTATTATTGAATAATGATCAGCATGTAAAGATACAACTTTTTGCAAAGTTAAAAAAATTTCTATCTAGCGGTTTCAGAGCCACCTTAAATTTACGAAAATTTAAGGTAGCTCTGAAATCGCTAGTTGTATCTTAACATGCTGATCATTATTCAATAATAAAAAATGGGGGTCACCGTGCTCGTTTTTGAGTTATAAGCACTTAAAGGCAAAATTAAGGGTGTTTTTAACAGGCTAAACTGTTGCTATGGTAACCAATGATGTCATTAAAATGGCTACAACTTGTTCAGCAATGATTGGACAATTGTTTGATATCATTATTGTAGCAGCAACTGATAACAATTTGCAGAACTGACCCATCAAAGTTAAAGAACTGGAAAAGTGCTGGAAACCATTGTGAACCTCCTGTATGTGTATTGAGATCAGATTGGAATTTGGAGCGCTGCAGGGGTGGACCCAGGATTTTTTTTAGATGGTGCACATCCAGGATTTTTCTTAGGAGGGGGTGCACATAGTTTTTTTTGCAGAATACCAGTATAAAGTCACCCAGTCAGGGGGGGGGGGGGGGTGCATGCCTCCTGCACCATCCCCCTAGATCCGCCCCTGCGTTAGCTTTGGTGCAGGGAAAAAACTGGAGAACTGAGAGAAAACCCTCACCCTCAGCATGGATAATTATCAACAACAAAATCAATCCACATAAAATACCTGGTCCAGAATTCAAACCTGGGCCACACTGGGTGGAGGCAAGCACTCTCACCATAGTGTCACCCATACTCCAATCCCCAGAAGGCTGAAAGTAATAATTCTGGCTATGCCACCTCCCATGGGTGGATTTAGGGGGAGGGCCGTGGCTCCCCTTTTCCCTCAGATATTCTAAAAACATTGACTTATTTGTAACCAACCGTCTTTTGAGCAGTATTGTGGAATCAGGGTTGTATTGTGGGTATGGGGCGAGGTTGTGCTGTCGCTGAAAAAAATTTCTGGCCCCCTCTTTCTAATTTTTCTGGATCTCCCCTCAATGGCAGTTCAAGTTTAAAGCTAGATATATAAGCTCTACATTGTTTTGTTCAGTTACATTCAGTGTGACATTCCAGCTACAGTTTTAGTGGAGGAGATTGACTGGAGTTCCATAATGTTATAGTAATTATAACATGATTATGGAAAAGTTGATTTTTGATGATCATACAATTAGATTTATTTTAACACCAGTTTTAAGTTTTCTCAGATATGAGCTGCTCCAGTTCTTATAACACACAAAACCCCAATTAACATAAATAAGGCCAGTGCTTACTTGACTAGCGTACTTAACTTTCTGTAAATTGTTTTTAATTGTTTTTTCTTTTTTTTCTTAATATTATCCAGGTCAAGACAAGTAAGCAATACCTCTTTGGTAAGCGAGATGGCACAAAAGAGGGAGAACCATTAGGAAAAATTATAGATATGGTAACAATGAATCTTATTATCTTACTTGTTGTTAAATTCCTTCATTCTGCTAGCAATCACTTTAACACCTTGGGGATAGTATGGTAACATAACTTGTTCTCTTGGCAAACGAAAATAATGCAGCAGCCAATTAGAACTCGAGGTAAAAATATACAGCCAGTGTAAAGCAACAGAAAACATGCCAGTTTGCTTCACATTGATGTAATGTATATGAAATGATTCATATTCCAATTGCTTAGATTGGAAATTCACTGGGATGATCATTTATCACTTCCTTTGCTTCACATTGTTTGAAGAACAAGAATTTGGTAATTTCAAATGATTGTCGTAAAATCAAAACCTAAGTTATCACTCTGGCCAATCACAAAGGACACAGACAATCCAGTAAACTAGTTTAGAATTAAACAAATAATTTCCGAACAAGTTCTGAAAAGAACTGTTGTTGGTGACTGACGTCTCGACAACCTGAGCAGAAGTCATCTTCAGTGTCAAGTGAAAAGTTGTTGTCATACATCAGCAATCGATACAAGGCACCGGTTTTTATTTATGGTGTATCTCCTTTTATTTCAGGGTCTTAGAAGAGCTAACTATGCCACAGATGCTGTGGGTGTGTTACTCAAAGAGATTAGAAACAATCCCAGGTTGGTTGCATAACAAATCAGGAAGGGAATTAATGCGTTTGATCCGACTGCGCGCGCGGCTCCAATACGGCTGGTCTGCCGATTCGGAAAAATCCAGGACCGCTGCATAGATTTTCGCGTGTCTGACCGAAAAAACCAAATCTGGAAACGATTAGAAGCAAAACAAATTATAACTGCTGCTGTACTTTAACTTAAAACAAACTAACTAATATATTACCTATCTATCGTTTTGTTTTCCAAAACGTTTTATAAAAACGGTTTTGACTGCAAAACATACACAAGCAGAACTTGCCTTTACATATATCGATTCGCTTCCCGGTCTATCGTAGCCAACAAATCGGGCTGACAAATCGCAGCCTCTAAATTATCCTTAAGACTTTAGCCGACAGGTTTATTTGGGAGCTATTCTTCACCGGCTTTTACAGCAACGTGATAATCAAAAGATTGAAACGTCGTACTCCTACTCCGAAGTAAAGATAGCTGAAGTAAAGATAAGTGACAAGAGTTTAGCTTTGCGAAATAAAGTTCCGGGGCACGGTTCGAAGAGGGGCTATTGATTGCAAAATCAAAGCTTCAAATTCCCCTTCAGTCGGACCGTCGCCCTGTATTTCCCGCCATAAGATGCCACATACGTAAAAGCTTTCATTTTTTCCTGCCATAATGCGCAGTTGTCTCCCGTTAAAATATCCTCCTTTACTGAAAATTTGTTGTGGGTTCATTATTGTTATGTGACAAGAAAGCTTTGCATATAGCGAGCCTGTATTGTACATTTTCTTCGTTCTCTTATAGCTTGCGAGTGCTGTATGCTGTAAACGAGTTCAATGGTTTTTTCCTGAAAACTACATTCAAGGACGCTAAACAAAAATGGGTAAGGAAGTATATATATACTTTGTCGAACCTCCTTTAAGGTAACACTCTTTGGACTTAAAAGTGTCCACTAAGGAGTACTGTACTTGATGCAGACACATGATTTGCCAAAATCTCGTCCTCTTGTATAGCCCGAATCAAACAATGGCACCAAATTTTAGTAGCGATAGACAATGTCGCGGTTTTCAAAAACGCGACAAGTTGGCCGCCATTTTGTAGGGTGGGCCAACACGTCGGAAATTACAGTGTTTATATGGAAATCCATTCAATTGTCATTCATGTATAGATATTTTTTCACGAGAATAATATAATTTCTAGCGACTTACTTCTTGGAAAGCCAAGAGAAAGCTCGGAGCAAGTAGCTTTTTTTTTACCATCTTTTTGCATATTGCCCTTCGAACTCTTCCCGGCAAGATTCCAGGTATTGAAAGCCGGGGCCGGTGGCTATATGAGTTTTTGTGTTCATTGCTTTGTGCTTTGGATGCAAGATTTGAAAATGCTTATGCAATTGTATTGCTATTACTTCCTGTTGAAAAAAAAAAACAAGTTGAAATCAAAGTTGTTTGCAAACTAGAGGATCCGTCTAGTTGGCGAAAATGAGAAAGAACGTGGTTTCAAATCCTGGAATTGTTTGCTTTTTATTTCAGATAAAACCCAAGAGACTGAGTTTAGTACACCACTTTACAGAACTGTTACATCCGGAAGATGGTTTGGTAAGTAACATATAGAATTTTGTGTAATAAATGATGAAAATGGCCTTACTCAGTGGTTAGAGTGCCCAACCAGTATCTGGGAGGCCATTGGTTCAATTCCCGTCGGGGACTCAGAACATTTTTCTTTGTCCCACGCTCGTGAAAAACGAACATTGCATCTTTAATATCATATAGAAATTTATTTCTAAAAAATGTAGTAAAATGGAGTTTGTTATCGATGAGTTTCTCTGTTTCTGATTTGGTGTCTTATTTTTCGAGAGGTGGGGTTATCGGAATTTTATGTACGGTATTTTACTTTTTTCTGCAGAAAAATGGAGCAATGGTGTTCGCATTATCGCGTACAGGAATGTTGAGAAGCTACATTGAATCTTATGAAGTATCAGCTCTACTAGGAGAGGTGAGTAGAAAATACCTCAGTTCATATATTAAACTAGTTCATAGCACCGTCACGGTCACATTTTGGTGTAGTTACAGAGTCGTGACGGGACGGGTTCCAGCTCTCGCAAGGTCTCACATGAATGGCTCGCTACCTTCGAGGGAACAACAGAACAAACAACAGAAACAATGCCCCTGCCCTCTAGTCCCCAAAACAATTACCTCTGCTACACTAGAGGACCAGTAGAATTACAAACTTGCCGTGAAGAGCTGCTACAATACTGAGAGAGACAGTCTGTTACTGTCATTTGTCGAGTACAGTTGAACGTCTCAGCAACGGTCACCCTAGCTTGTACGCAGCCGTCCCCTATTCAGACGGCTGCATGCAGGCTATGGACACCCTAGGGCAAGATTAACTGGCCGTTTATAAGTATAGCAGGGGTTGTGGCCGTTTTAGAGAGTTTTCAGTAAAAGCCACACAGTTAGAGAGGTGGTCCTTGGTGGAGGGTCGGCTGTTCTACTGTTCTACTAAATTAAGCAGTTGAGCTAACTTCTCGAAATCTTTCTAAGAGAAGATGGAAGTATCCTCTTTGTTTGTTCAACAGAGAGGTTTATTAGCGGTGCAGCCTTCCACAAATATCGAGGTTCCCCGTTATTCTAAAGAAGAACTTGATTCGTGTCTTCAGTTTTACAAGAAAAGAGGAGTGTTAACAAAAGGTAATGTATGCTGCCAAGCGTAAGTAGCATGTATCGTAATTACATCGTTTTTTTTTTTGTGTGTGTTATTTCCCAACGATTTTCACCGTGGAATTCGGCTAATAATTAACGAAAACAAACGTCACCCATTATAGAGTAGGGTTCTTTTTTTTCTCGGTAATCTCTCTAAGATTTTCAGTCTGCTGTACTAGACATTTATTCTTACCGATTTATTGTAATGTCCAAAACTTTCTAAATGGTGAAGTTAAATTTACTCAGGAGTTACTACAAAATGCTCTTTAATTAGCTTTTGCTATTGTATACGACAGAATGATACATTTGTCATTTTGTGTAGCTCTTAATTCGGTTTCTCTTCATTTCATTTCAGAGTTAAATTCTCAGCTAACAAAGGAGATCGCCTTTCTTTCTGATTACGAACCCCCGATTATAAGTGCCTTGTGTCGGAGAAGCTGAAGTATTTTCCGTAGTCATCGAATCCAGAAAAAAATTGTAAATAAATCTATTTTGAAACTTTATCGCTGTCTTGTGTGTTCTGGAAGGAACTCTTTTAGCTACAGTTTGTACCCTATTAGATTAGTTCTGTGCGAATGCTTTGCCACACTAAATCACTTGAACGAATATTTTGTCCAGTGTGCAGTGGGACCAACCAGATATGAATCACAGATTAAGAGGACTGAAAAGCGTTAACTCTTTTCCTTCCTTATCGGCCAAGAGGGAAAAGAGAGAGCCTGGGTTCAAATCTGAAAAAGCGTATTTTGACTTTTGTCGTTGGGAGGAGAAAAGCGAAGAGCAGTAACTCAGTGCATAATACCTAGCTGGCATTTTGAAGTTCTCTCCCAAAAAAGCAACATAGCCACGCGGCTACATGGCGACTCGGCCGGGGGGCCACGTGGCTACGCGGCTGCGTAGCTACCTACGCGGCTCTGTGGCTACAAGGCTACGGGACTTCTTTGCCACAAGGATGCCTGGCTTAAAGAACGAGGAATATGCAAGCCGTGCTTTTCTTTTGTTCCAGCACAAAGTAAAGAAGGCGGTATATTTATGTGTAGCGCGCTTGTTGCCGCTCATGGATTAAAGAACGAGGTAAAGTCGTGTAGCACGCTTGTTTCGCGCGCGTCAGATGCGTCAGAACATCTTACCACTTTGTGAGCGGTTGCTTAGCCGTCGTGGATGCGTAGCCACTAATTTTATATAGAGGTACTTGTTCGTAGCCGCGTAGCCAGTGATTTATAGAAGTGTTTTATGGTGTCAGGGTATTCTGCAGTTAAGCTCAAAGCGAAGAGACTGAGAAAAACATGGCGGTGTGTTCTTATTCCATTGTGTGTCTTGTTCCTCGATCCATGAAGGATAGTCGCGGTGTTTACACTTGACAACCATAAATATGTCATGATCAATTGCTACCAACAAAAAAAAAACATGCAAGGTTGCTATCCATGTTAACAAAGAAAGAATGCCTTATCATCTCAGGCTTTGGATGCATTCATGTTGAACACAGTGTTATTAACTTATTGATGATTGTCTACTAATTAAAGCGTGCAAGTTTACACGTAGGCTGGAAATGCTTGACCGCCGCTTCAATTAGAGTTAAATTCCAAAAATATAAAACGAAGTGCTTGCACTGTAAAACTAACTTGTTTTCGCACAATTTCATGGAAGTTTTTTTTTATTCAGCGCGTTATTAATGTAACTTAATTTATCACTGACTTGTGAAATGTATTGTTATTGCGAATTGTTCCGATATTTGTTAAGTATATAAATAAGTGAACTGAATTTTCCCCTGCGGGCAAAAAGCTGCAGAAAAACTGAACAAAATAATCGCATTGTTTTAAACAGATATGTACCGTTTCTTTAAATCGAACTTATATATCCTTTCTTGAGTTCGAAATTGAATACTTTTATTTTGGACTTCCCTTGAAACCAGCGGGTGGTATTTTCTTTACGCACAAACATAAACATACATAACGTAATGCATATATGTATCACTGAAGTGTCCTCTTTGGAGGGCAATCCTTCGCTCTCCAGCTTTGAAAGGAGCCACATTCTTGAACTCTATTTTCAAATCGCGTGACCCATATTTGAGGTTTTCACGTAAAATGTAATAAATATAATTTCACGCACAGCTTCATCACAGTTTGCAGGTGGCAAAATTTGGTTTGCTCTTCCTGTTTGAGTTTATCTTGATAAATGTCATACTCGTCACAATAAGCTCATTTTGTTATCTCGAAATTCCAATTACTTACGCAAATGCAAGGAACAAAACAATTGATTTCACTGAAATTATATTCATAGAGGCTAGACCAGTTGTAAACATAAGTTTGTTGTGGTTATATTTTTATTTTGCAGAAAAACATCTTATGATGCTGCATCAGAATTGGTTGAAAATACTTGGACAGCTCTCTAAAAATAGACTTTGTTGTGCTGTTTCCCTCTAATTCTGCTTTTGTTATTCTGAAAGGCAACTGGACGCCGAAACTCGTGATTATATGGAGTTTTAATTATATGTATCCCTGGGCGATCCTTTGACATGTTAATGAGGTTGCGAATTTCTTTTTCAGGGAAATTTACATCTCGAGTAGGCGATTGGATAAGTGTGCGGAAAACCCCGATCAATTCTGAGAAATTTAAGGTTGTTAATATATCCAGAGAGATAAATACGCGAATTTGTGAGAACATAGCGTTTTAAGTATGCGACAAGTCAGGTGTGAAGACAGACAGTTTACTTACAATGCTACGCATTTTAATTAAAGAGCGACCTTGGTATCTCGAAGCGATCAAAAACCAGTTGACTATTGGTTATCCGGCTTATTTTTTATCAACGGAGTAATCTTCGGAAATATTTGCTCCTGGCGCTTTCGCAGAGAACACCAAAAAACAAGGTAAGAAAAAAGAGGTTTACTGTGGCAGACTTTTGTAAGTAACTGAACACATGGCTAACTCGTACAACCGTTTGCTTCCTTCGTGCAGATCTGAAGACAGTTGGAGTTCACGGAGAAACGACCAGATAAAACGATGCTAGCACGCCGTTTGAGCGCAAGACGCTCTTGTCTGTCGGTTTTTTCGTTCGCCTTGACGTTGGCGGCGATGAACTACCAGTGTAAGTAAAAGTTACGTAAACTTGTTTGATACAGCGCAACGCAAGAAATGTAAAATGTACATTCTTGTTAACATGCTGTGACGGCTGATAACGGATAGTATACCCTTAATGTTCACAAATTTGCGGTTAGAATCTTTAGAACTCTAACTCTGTTTGGAGGTGCACAAAACTCAGTGTTATGGCTGTCACGAGAGTGCTGTTTATCCACTAAATACACTCGAAAGTGAAGTGTTTTATTAGCAATATATTTAAGATAACGTTTGTGTAACAAGATTTGTCTCTAACAGGTAACCGGCGGTCTCAATGTAATTTGTAGTTCTGTCATTGACTCGGTACCCTTACCGAAATTGGAAAAAAGCGTTTTCTACGAATGCCATGTTGTTCCTACAAAACCACAAATTAAAATAGTTCCTGCCATGCAGATCTGAATGAGACTAGAGTGTTGTGACATTCATGTCAAGAGCTTGGTACTCTATGCCGCAATTTTATTGCTTCCTAGGCGCTTTGATGTTATATAACTTTCGACCGAAGCAATCTCACAGCTGTTATTATAGGCGCGTTGTTGTTTCTAAGGCGCTTTGTTGTCCCCAAAGTTTCTCCAACTCGGAACAAAGTTTTGTATTTTAAAAATATTCCTTTGTGACAACAGAGGTGCCACAAAAATGAACTATTGTGGCTACCAGGTAGAACTGAACTAGAAACGGCAAAGAACCAAGCTTTTTTGTTGGCGTATAGTGTTTATTATACAGCTTAAACGCTGTTGTCCTTTCGTTGTAAAATTGTTAAAACACTACTATACTTGCCTATTGTCACGTCAAAAATCTTACACTTAAAGTGCAGCTTGCGGGCAATCTCTCTTTAGGAAATCGTGTGACAATGTTTGAGTAACCTTTTCCTCGCTTCGTCTGAACAGAAACTAAATTTTGATAACACTGTTATTTAGAGAGGGGCTGCTCGGGGGTGTAACTGTTAATGCGAATCCATTAATTGCCTTTGGTCTGTTGTGCTATGTTGTCGATTGATTTCTCTAATTGCTGCAGAGCCTTTGTGGAGCAAGAGCGCTTTTTCGGGCTCTTTCTCTTTTCCGTGCACCTTTCATAGATCTGTTACGGTCTCCAACTAATAACCAAAAATGTGTCAGCTTGAATTTTCGTCATTTTCCCGTTTATTTACACAATGTTTGCACATTTTCAATCGTACATTTCCCTGCCTTGCGGGCGCTTCTTTGATGGTACAATTCAACCGAAGCTTTGCCCAATCTGTTCTGACGTACTTAAAACGTTGCTAGGAAACTGAAATCTCCCGAAGTATTTAGCACTAAGTTGTTTTCCATCTCCTTCTGTGAATTTAATCAAAGCCCGACGAAATTGGTTTTGTGCTAGTTTTTAACATGCAAATTCTTATAAGCGCATTAGAATTTTTAAAATGCTTTGATTTTCAATCAATCTATTGCAGTCGGCTTTTTTGTGAGAATTTTATAAGAAGATAATGGAAGGATAGTGAATGACTTATAAGTATGTTTAATATGAATCGACTTAATTCAAAACGTCGAGAAAGATTAAGGCACTAACAAGTTGTGATGTGTGAAGAAAACGTTCGCCTTTTTTTAAAAAAATAAAAAGCCGGGCAAGTGTTGACCATGCTCAAGGGTGAAACAGTGGGTGATGTTTACAAAGACTCTCTTGGTGAACTTCACGGAAGGACTGAACTAGATTTCTAATTAACAAACATGTGGCTTCGCAGCAGATTGCCGCTTTTTTCAATTATCATGCAGTACGCGCATGCAGTTAATTTGCCTAGTTCATATCTAGTTACCTTCTTGTTTTCTTGCCCGTTTTCGAGTATAAATTTACATCAGCAACCACTTGTTAACAGAAGTGTTTTCAGACAGTGGTTGAATTCCCCTGTTTATGCGCGAGTGAAGTCTAATAAAAAATATAACCGATTAAATTCTATTTTAGAGCAACTGCGTGTTCCTTTCCATGTCCTGTCGCCCTTTTAATTGGAAAAAGGTCTGATTTGGTTGAAGAAAAAAAAAGTGACTTTCACCCGGTTATTCAGGTTCAATTCAAAGATAGGTCGCCCGCCCTGCAAAACTGTCGACGAGACACTAAAATTGAAAGCAAAATTTGAGCTGAAGCAATTAGTCCCAACACGTCACAAGTTAATCAGTCTTACGTGTTTGGATGTTAAACTTTGCAGCTGCGAACTTTGCAGGAAGCCTCATTTTCAGTTTGGAAATAAATTATGTTTTCGTTATCAATGTAGGACTCCTTTTAACGATCGACGCCCGCTGCCAAGAGCACAGCGAGCCTGACTCAGTCGCAACTCGACGGCAGATTAAATGGTGTCAGTAAAGTTTCGAAATAGCACCGGACTCCTTAAAAGTAACAGCATTTTCAGATTCCTCCTAGTCTACGCATTGCCAAAAATAGAACGCCCCGTTCCGACAATAAGTGCACGTGTAGTGGCAAGCTGGGTGTAAAGATCCCACGCAGTGTGTGACAAAAAAATAGCATTCGTAAAGGGTGTTCAAAGACTCACGAAAAGTCTCGAAAGCGAGTCTTTTCATCAAGGGTAGATGGAACTGCTTGATCAAATTTGGTGTTGCAACTCTTTGTTACAGATGCTTTAGAATACACTGGCGCCTTCGAAAGCCGGTAACGTTTCTTTGAGAGTAGAAAGGGCCGAGGACTATTTTTCCCACTGGCCCTAAATAGTATCTTATCCTTTTAGCTGTTTCGTCAGGTGGCCCTGTTGTGAGTTTTGGTAACCTTTACCGTAATATTGGCATGATCGTGCACGTTTTTCTTGTAAAACAGCCTGTTCGATTAGTTGGGGAGCAGCGCGAGAAACGGCGAGCGAAAAATGAGGGGAGGGGTGTGGGGAGAAGGCGCCATATTTTCCACTTGCCATTCGTCGCGCTAATCCCGAATTTCGCGCTGCTCCACAACTAACCGAAAGCCTGGAACAGGCTGTTGTCAAACCGATGACCATTCCTGTGTTCATAAATGACGTCGAAGCCTGAGAGAATTACAGTCGACTAATTCGTTCAGATCTTTGCAATGATTTCGTCGGCAGTTGCTTTGGACATGATGAGTTACTTGACGCTTTTTCAGGCTGACGAAACAAGTAAAATTTGTTCCTATTTCATCTTCAGGACTTTTTGTATTTCTTATTTTTTAAAAGAACTTTTCAATAAACATAATTACGACATCTGCGTCAAAAACCACTCAACTCTGATATATCGCTTTCGTTACAGTATTACTATAATACAACAAAAACAGACAAACAGAGTAAGATACAATTTCCCTGTTTTACGAGGGATGTTCCATTCTATACTTGTAAAAGATTTTATATATAAAGTCAGGAATTAGCAATAAACCATTTTAGAGTTTTCCTTTGTAACTGTAGCATGTGTAGTAGAGAATGATGTTGTGTTTTATTTTGTCGATCCGTATTTTTCCCTTGTAGGTTGTTATGCTCAATTAAACCGGACCAAAATTGAAAAAACTCTGATAAAGGCTCTGTTTAAAGATTATGACGCGGAAGGAAGACCGGTTTTGAACCTGTCAAAACCCGTTTTGGTAAAGTTTGGAATGGCTTACAGCAATCTTCACAGTTTGGTATGTATAAACCAAGTTATACAAGCATTATTTTTCCGTTTTTTTTTCCATCTTCCATATCTTTAAAATGGTCCGCGAGGTAGTCTACCTTAACTCCCCCGTCTCGGAGTTGCGGTTTCATTGATTCTTCGTAGTGCATTTCAATTTTTCTTTTTTCATTTTATTCGTATAAGCAAATAATTTTTTTGCTATCAAGATAAAGTCTTTTGTCCCATTTTCAATTATTATTGTTTTTTCCGTATTATTGTATAATTTACTGTTTCAACAGTTATCTGTTTTCAATCATATGAATTCAATTTATCTGTTAAAGTTATCGTTATCAAACTCAGGGAAGGAAATATTTCCGCCATGTATTTTCGTGCTGGGTAATTTTGACGGAAACGATGGATGCACTTTTCAATTATTTAGCTACCAGCTGTCGTGTTTATCTACTTATTCCGGTATCGCGCTGTTTATTGAATAAAAGGAAAAATAGTTAACTGTGATATATTTGTTTTTCAGTTTTATTGTATACTACTTATACTTCCAACGTCGAAAATCAAATTATAAACCAAATCAGTAGTAGCTTTTATTATCCAACTCTGCTTCGCGGAGTATAAATAACGCGTGAAACGAGTAGTACAAATATCTTACGATTTTTATACTCTAGGAGACAGTATATAGAGGCTCTCTGTAGTTCTGTTATTGTCCCTTTTACTTTGTACCGCCCAAAACGCCTAAAACAGCTCACAGTGGATGAAAAATATAGTGGGTTCCTAATTTCTCGAACCTCCAGGGAAAAAGGAAGTTGTTTCGAGAAAAAAAAAACATTGCAATGAAATGATGTTTGGTTCGATCGAGTTGTTGGGAGATTCGACAAAGCAAGGGTTTTCCACTTTACTGCAAGACTTGTTCAGCGATACTACATCAAAATGTGTTAAAAGACATCTGCGTATTTAAATTTGATTTCTTCTTGGTAAAACCATCCAATTTTCGCACCACAGCCCAAGCAACGCCTTCCCAGGAGGAGGTTCCTGTATTTTGTAGGCAATCTAAATGAAAATATTGTTTATGGAAATTATTAACCGAATATAAAAAACAAGAAAATCTTCAATTCGCCTAAGTTAATAAGAGGGCGTTACACAAGCTTCCTGAATCAGAGATAATATCACTGCAAAGACTAATTTGCTTTCGAGATAATTGGAAAACCGCTCTAATCTGTGAAAAAGAAAGCAATAAACAGCATTAACAACGAAAATCATGTTTTAATTTGTAAAGGAGGGTTTGGTCACAACTGTTCAGTAAAAATACAGGATTTTTGCGCGATTTATGGCGTAAAAGTTTTATTACTGTACCTGAGTGTAAAAACTCGATGTATTCGCATGATTTAATTAGTTAGAGTTGCTTTTTATGCTTTTATTTTACCACTTACTTATCCCTCCAATTTGTTAAAAAAACGCTCGGTTTCTTGGCGAAAGGTCACTGGAATGCTCGGGATAAATGCACCTTATTCGATGGTTAAACATATAATACACGCGGATATTTTGCGAATTGCGTAGTAAAATGTCCACAGGTATTATATGTTAAACCATCGAATAAGGGATTTATTATTTCACTGTAAAACAGGGCAAAAATACGCACGGAAAGCGGACCAACAAAATAGCCGGACTTAACGACCCAAACTTTGACTAATAATGGTGGAATCATGAATCCCTTATTCGATGGTTTAACATATAATACGTGCGGACATTTTACTCATTCCTCGTATTTTTCCTCGCCCCTACGTGTACACGAGGCTCGGAAAAATACTACGCGACTCGCAAAATATCCGCGCGTATTATATGTTAAGCCATCGAATAAGGTTTATTTAATTCGTTGTTTTCTGATTATTTTTCCCCTCCCTCCCCTTTAAACCAATGTTGCGTAGGTCCCAATGTGAATTCTACTGTAAGTATATTTTATGCCGTAAAAAGCTTTACTCGTAAACTGGGTAAAAGCAATCTTGTTTGTGTCAACCGGTTTTGTCCTGAATTGTAGCTCAGGTTTTGTTGTTCTTTGCGAAAGATCCCTGGATGCTTTGGTTTATGTAGTAGTTTTAATGTTGAGAACTACGAGTTCTATTATTTTGATTTCTAGTCGAACGTAACTGCGCTAAAGAGCTATCTTCTCAAAGCGTCTTCTTTTAATTTCCATGTTGCAGGATGAAAAGAATCAAGTTTTAACAAGCAACGTTTGGATAAGACAGGCAAGTCAAATACGCTTACAAGCTTTTCGTCAATCATATGGGTTTTTCCACGCTTTGCACCGGTTTAATGAATTTTGATTCCCGCGTCTAGCACCAGTCGTACTTGACGTTACATTGGTTTTTCTGATTTTTTTTTGTTCTCCTGGCACGGTTTTCATCATGAATTTTCCCGCGCTTACCACCAATAACGTGAATTTTGTCGTGCTTAGCTCCGATTACGTGACCTACATAGCACCAACCACAATCGGCACAGGGTATTTTGTAAACCACGTTCGGTTGATATTCAATAGATGGTCTGAATTTGGAAGAAGGAAACTCCTGTTGTAAAGTCTTGAAGGGCTTATTAATTACTTGAATCTCGTGCCTTGGAAGAATTCGTGTTAGTGGCTGCGTGACACCATTGATGAAAGGAAGGACAGCGTAACTGTTTGTTAGAATGCTCTTGAGGCGCAGCCCATTTAAAAAACATGCCAAAAACGCACTTTGCACAGAGTACGTGAATCCCGCGCTTAGCATCGGCCAGGCGATTGTTTCCGCGTTTAGCAACATTTCGCATTACTTAGCTCGTGATTACTGTTGCCCAGTGCTATACCGGTGTGCGACAAATGTAGACCGCATACCAGCAGTCTTCTTAGTATCTATCGTGTTACCATTACTATTATCGAGAGGTAAAGAGGCTAACTTAACCGTAAAGAGGCTAACTTATTCATGCTAACAGGAGTGCCAGTCGCACACCGGTACTGTACTGTTACTGTGTATTGTGTGTTGTTTGAAAATGCTACATTCTTTGTTTTGTCTACAGCAATGGCATGATCCGTGGTTAACCTGGGATCCTTCAAAGTACAATGGTCTCAGCTCCATCAACATAAGTCCTGGCTTGGTGTGGAAACCAGACATTGTGCTGCATAACAAGTAAGTTACATTCCATGGTCACGCTACTTGTGATATTTAGTATACCACTATACAAAGTTCATTCACTTGAATGCCCGATGCTAATTGCTGTTTCCTGAAGTCTTGGTCATACTTGTTCAAACATTAAAAAGATAATCCGTCCCTCCCTTTCTCCCTCTCTCTCTCTCCCTCCCTCCCTCCCTCCCTCCCTCCCTCCCTCCTTCCCTTCCCCTTCCTCTCTCACTCTCTCTCCGCCTTCCTCCATCACTCCCCTCATGCCTCCGTCCTTGCCTTCTTACCTCCCTCCCCGCCTTCCTCTCTCCTTCTTTTTGCTTCACCCTCGGTACCTATCTCAACCTCTCGTATTCCCCCTGCCCCTGACCCACTCTATTTCTCCTTCTGTGTAGGCGACACGCCACATTATTCAATCGAATAGTGCCCAAACATAATATCGGCTTAGTTTAGCGTGCGCATTGATAGTAGTTCTTGACGAAAACCATTACAATGTGTTCACCCATAGCGTTTTGTGTTTCTGTTCAAAGTGTTAACGACGAAGGAGATCATGGTGAACAGTATCTATTTGACACCAAGGTCATCATCAGCAGTGACGGCACGATCACGTGGCTTTCTCCCAATCTAATAAAGAGCGCGTGCAAAATTAACGTCAAGTATTTCCCTTGGGACAGGCAGGTCTGTTACCTCAAGTTCGGCTCATGGACTTTCCATGGGTACAAACTGGACCTGGCTTTTTTTGGTGACAAGCCAGGTGCGGACTTGAGCACGTTTACGCGAAATGGCGAATGGGACCTGTTATCTGCCAATGCAAAGAAAAACGTGGTGTACTACGGGTGCTGTCCCGAACCATACCCAGACCTCACGTTCGAAATAAAAATTCAACGGCGAACCTTGTTCTACATCAACAATCTTATTGTCCCTTGCCTTGTCCTGGCGCTTCTTACAGCCACGGCTTTCCTATTTCCGCCGGAAACGGGCGAGAGGATTTCTCTGATGATCACCATTCTGTTAGGAATGACTGTGTTCATGATTGTGGTGATTGAAGCCATACCATCGACATCGGAGGTAACTCCGCTTATCAGCACCTACTTCTCAGTGGTCATGATCGAGATTTCCCTTGGTCTCCTGTGCACCTGCATTAGTCTCAATATCGAGCACCACCATCCCAAAATTGAACTCACTGGATGGGCGCGGTATGTCCTGTTTGAGATATTGGGGCCCATTTTGAGCAGTGGTTCTGTGAAGAGACTAAAAAGAAAACAGCTCAAAAATAAAGAAACGAAACCGAGTGATTGTTATGTGAAAGAGAACCAGGTCATGCCCGAAGAGGACAAAATTACTGTCACAGACGTAACTTCGCGGGAAGATGTGAAGAACGCTACTAGCGTGGCAGAGAAGGAAATTAAAGTCGCGGGGATGGACAAGGTCTCTATGTTTATCGATCGAGCCTTGGCAGAAGACAAAAGGAAACTGGACTGGCATGTTGCTGTAAATGTTATTGATAACTTCTTCTTCGTTCTCTTTGTTATAACCATCGTTATTTCTTCGCTGGTGGTTCTGACTCAACCGAAAGCAGAAGCAGAAAACTGAAAACTACGGCTTGGTATTTCATCAAACCAATCTGACTAAAGAGGCGATGAGACAACGTGCGACGTCAGGAAAGTGGTAATAATTGGTTGCTCACTTGCGCGTTTTCATTTGAAAAGTTTTCCCTCCACACGCCCGCCTTCGTATTTGCTGTTCAAAAACCTCCACTTTGGAAAACGTTTTTAAAATGTTACGATCATTAATTCCTTATTCTTTATGTTGGATGGAAGACAAAACGTTGAAAAATATCACCACTTTGTATTGAAAATGTATAATTGTTGGCGAGGCCTCGGTGAAGAAAGAAATACGATTATAGCCTATAAATCGTCCTTTTTGCTGATCTGCAGCAAGTCCGTAAAAGGAAAGACATGATGTGTAAACGTCCTGAAACGCAAGCAGTAACTTTAACATCACACTCTCCACTTGATGCATATTTTCCAGTCAACAAGTATTTAATTCGTAATGGGTGGTGCGACTTTATGAGTGCACGTTTTAGTTGTTTTGTTTTGTAGTGGCTAGGAGGGGTGAGGACTAAGCTGGGACATTTTGTGCTTAAAAATCGTGCGAAATTTTGGTGGCCCTTCCTTACAGAAGTTTCCTCTTATGGCCCTCCAATTCCTGCCCCAGCAATCAATTCCTCCTCTTCCCTCTCACTTTCTTACATAAAAAATGCGCACTGTCCCAGAGAAGATCTGTGCATTGCGAAAGTAAAACCTTGTAGTGATGAATTTTCACAAAACGATGGCGATCAGCATAATGTTCTCACAACCGTTTTTATATATTTTCTGAAATTCTCCTTGAGAGTATCATCAGCTATACTAATCAAGAACGGTTTTCCCGACATAGAATTAGAATTTTTCCACTTCACGCCGCCCCCGCTCCTGCGCCCCTGACTCCCTTTCCACAAGCAAGAGGGGGCTATCTGTATCCTGCCTCTCCCCCCCCCCCCCCAGGGCCTCCCCCCTCCCCTTTGAGCACCTAGAAATGCACCACTAATGAATCAGTCATGCTTCAGTCAAATTTATTAAAATTTCTAATTGTAAATATATCGCTTATTATAGTTAAACATACAGTATCTCTGGATATTTTATCGATGAACGCGGAGTGCAAGCGAAACAAAAATAAGTAAATATTTACAGCAAAACTTTACTATCCGACTTTTATAATTAGCATCTTTTAACAAAGAAGAGTTAAAAGAAGGTAAATTGTGACGGGATATACATTGCACATATTGCCAACATATATCGTTTCCACGGGAACTAAATAACTATAAAGATAACTTACAAAATATTCTCTTTCGAGTGTTGCGGTATTACTAAGTTAATATTTAAGGGAGTCAAATTGTAGTATTTATTTAAGTTATCAGTTTTCTTTGGTAAACGTAGAAATACTCCTCATTGCTTTTTTACATAATGGCATTGTTCAGTTAGGGCGCTTACCATTAGTCAGAACTGGCCGGCCAGACCGGAATATTCGAGAACAGAATTCCGTTGTTAGTTAGATTTATCCAGTTAATCAGTCAATGCATAAATATTAAGTACTGTTGTGGTGGATTTGTGGGGAAATCTCGTGAAAAAGGTCCATTTCACCTTCAAAATCACCGAACCGGCCGGCCAGTTCTGACAGATGATAAGCGGTCTTGGTCATCTTTGCAGCCGTTATTTGGGTCGTCACGCAACGCTTCTCTGTTGAGGGACGGAGCGTTGCGTGACGAGCTCAAACAACGGCTGCGAAGGACCAAGAGAAACACTTAATCAAGTTTTTCACTTCCGTTCGTTTTCTAGGAGGAGTGACGGTTTTTTTGCCACAACTTTTATTTTCATTTTAATTTCATTAATAAGAACTTTAAAAGTTCCTAATGTTAAAGACTGAAGATAAGATAATAAGGAATGATGAAGAGAAGGCAGTTGAATTGAAAATAAAGGTAACGAAAAGAAATTTAAATGTTGAAGTTTCTCTTAAACTTCGTTTAACAACAAAAGACCGGTCAAATCCTCGATATTGATATCAGTAAAGACGTTATGCTACCATTAACTGTGTTAACCCTTTCAGTTCCAAGGTCGAGTTTTGTCGACATTTGGAGGAGTGGCCATTGAACCACTTGTGACGTCATCAATTTGGACGTCAGTCAACTTTTCAGATAGCAGCTGACACAGCTTAGTATGTCGACTGCATTCTGACAGAGCTAATCGAAAAAACATACGATCCGTTTTTGGTGCAAAATCGGTGCATAAACAGGCCAACACACCTGTAATTGATCAACGTCCCTTTTCAGGGTTGATCAATGATTTCGTCCAAAATTTTTCTGCCATAAAGAAGGATGTGAAGCGTAAAGAACGAGAATAAGAAAGCAGGAAAAAAAGGAAGAAATAAGCGCAAGAAAAAAATTTGGAAAAGTTGTTTATGCGTACGCATCAAAGTACATGGAATCTATCAAAATGTTGCTGCATTGTGGAAAAGTGCTTTAATAACAAATTTTAGGGAAAATTAGTATCGTAGTACCACAAATTTGGTTAAACGGTTTAAAAAATGCGTTTTCTTGAGAAGATTCAGCAGCGAAAGGGTTAAAGATACTTTGAGGAATCGCCAAAGGAAACCAAGAATTTGCTCACGTAGATAGCCAAAGTAGACAAACGGCGGGCAGCAAGCCGTCAATCTTTTCATTTTATTCGTCAACCACAAGCGTAAAAAGCGAGATTGAAAATAGTCCTATCTTTTTTCCCTTTGCTTCATGTCAAATGAACAGCGAAAAACAAAAATCGAGAGAAAAAATAGCTCTCTCTGTTTTCCCTTAGCTTCTGAAGGGAGAAGAGACTCGGAAAGTATACAGAAAGCACAATGCGTGCGTTGGGCTATATCGCTGTAGCCCTTTGTACGTATTGCGGGCCTGCGATACTGGGAGAGTGAATTTAATTTGAATAGCCAAACTTTCGGTTGAAAGTCAGATGGAAGGGTAATTTTCCGGAAAATCCGTTTGCAATGAAATTGTGGACTACATCCAGAGGTACTCCTCGTTTTCCCTTTGGAATGAAACGTCTGAAATTTCCTGACCATTTTGCACGGTTTCCCAGTTCCATTCTCCCATCAAGGGAAAACAATAACATGAAGCGCCATCTCTTTCAGGTACTACCCCCGCACCTCCCTCGGTCTGGGTTCTTGGGCCGTGTGAACTGGGGTAAAGAATCCCTCCACGCTGCACTTAACCCTAACCAATGAATATGACGAGTTTTTGGATGAGTTTTTAACCATAACTTAACTTTGGCGTAAACCTCAGCCAAGGTCAACACGGACACCGAAACATGACTACCACATGAACTATTGAAAAAACACTTCTTAAAGGCATTATCGGCTAACCTTGAACGACTTTCATTCACATGATCGGCAATCAGGTAACGCAAACAAAAACAGTGTCATAAGAATGTTTATAAACGGTTGAAACCTGTGGGTTTTGAAGGAATTTCTCAATTGCCATGTTTGTATGACGAAAAGAAACGAAACGAAAACCATGCACTGTTCTGCGGCAAGTCCTCGTTTAGGCAGAACAAGGAGTGCTCCTCCCTCCCCGGGTTAGAAGATCGCTGTGAAACCCATACGAACTGAGCCGAGAGTACCATGGGCTACACAGGTGCTCTTTTGGCTCGTCTAGTTTGAAATGTCATCCGTCCTCTCTTCCTAACCCCCCAGAGGAGGGGCGCGGGCGACACTTCCGCCCGCGCGGGGGTAAGGAAGAGAGGACGGATGACATTTCAAGCATCAAAGGATTATGCAGTACAACACGTTTGTTTTTTTTTTAAGAGATCTTAGGAGAGTAATTTTTCCATCGGGTTCCCCTAATACTTAAGATTTTATCTTGATGATAAAAAGCACATGCAAACGTTTCAGTGGTATAATAATACAGTGATAATAATCAAGATAGCTTTGTCGACCTGGAAAGTCAACATTAAATGGGACGGGAATGATGGCGTGACAAACCAAAAAACAATTTTCTCTTTCGTGTAAACTGCGTAGGAAGCTGTACGTGCTGTACGTATCTATGACAATAGCTTTCTTGGCTGTTTAAGCTGTTCTCCATGTTATCAGCAATCCTGAGGGCGAACCACGCTTGTAGCGACGGCGTTTATCAGACTCCTGGAAGATCTTTTACAGCAAAACAATCCTCGGGGACGACAGAGTAGAGTTTACGTAACGGAATTACATCATTAAAAGACTATGTCAAAAGCATAAACGAACATACTAAAAGCTCCATTGGATAAAACCAAAACAGGCTCTGAAACATTTATTACTTTAAAAACTGCCCAGGTGGATTACAGCTTTGTGCACGTTGTATTTACAGTTTAACACTTATTTAGTCTATTTGCAGTTATGATCGTAAGACTAGTAAACAAAACTGCAAGTCTGTTTACTGCACAACAGAGAATACACAGTTACTTGACTCCAACAGTAGAGTTTAATCCAAAAGTGTTGTTCCAAAATGAGTCTAGTTATGGTTAAAGGGACAGTGACCCAGTTGATATATCATGTTTTCATAAGTATAGCCTGGAGCTGACAATGAACTTGCTTTATTCTCTTGAAATTGAAAGACAACAACACCAAAATTGGCGAAACCAAAGAATATCAACTGAAAAGAAAATTAAACGACGAAATATTCAACATTTCACTGAAATGGAACTTTTGATTTCTTGACATCCTGTCATAAAACAGATTTGATGAACTGTAATCCACTTCCATCCTTGTAATCCTGTACTTCTTCCCGATCCCCCACATACTTGTTCCTTTTTGCTCTATTGAATCTTTTGATCTAATATATTTGCATATTTGGTGGCATTTGGCAATACAGTGGAACCCCGTTAATACGGACACCGAGGGGACAGGCCAAATTGTCCGTATTAACGGGGTGTCCGGAATAAGCGGGGTCTCAGAAAAAAGTCACGGATACATGTTTTCTCGACGCAAAGACAAACGCAAACGTTTTTACGGCCACAAAACGTTTCATTGTACTGTAACTGTAACAACTGCAAACTGTGAACTCTGACTAAAATTAATAGTTTTTACGAAAACCTTACGATCTAGTCATACTCTCGAACTAAACTTTAATAAACTCAACAGTGGAATCATTTCAAATGTCGCAACTTTACTATATACAAGAAATTAAACGCATTTCAGCAGCAACAGAACGTTTTCTATAAAGTTTCTTTTGTATCTGAAACTCGAAACCGTTCTTAAAATCAACCCAACCATTTGAAAAAGTCGGTAACTTTACTTTGCACGGAAGCTTTTAGCTTGCGACACAAGCGATAGCTGCAGCAAAAGGCAAAGAAAGTGAAAGGGTTAAACACCGGAAGTCACGCTATTAAGCTTCTCTTTGTAATAAAATGGTTTTAACTCTTCGAATTCTGTCATTATTTGACCAGGGTCCCATGTCTTCAAGTTAGCAAATGATCGCGACAAAGAAAATTCACAGTGCACAGATAAATAGTGTCCGTAAAGCGGGGTTGACAATGTCTAAGAGTTGTCACCCGGGGCACGGAAAAGTGTCCGTTGTCCGTATTAACGGGTGTCCGTATTAAGCGGGTTAATTTAAGAGAAAATGTATGAGGTTTTCGTCGGGACCAACGAAACTGTCCGTAATACCGGGGTGTCTGTATTAAGCGGGTGTCCGTAGAGCGGGGTTCCACTGTATAACTTATAAATTAGAAAAGGGGACTTTCCATAATCAGTCGAGACACTGTCCAACTTTAACCAACCAAATTAATAATCTTTTTGACTGCGAAAGCGGATATATTAAATAAAATGCAAGTATTCTCTCATCGCAAATCGCAGTATGTGTACATAAGGGTCACAAGACCCTCATAAGTGTATGACCAACTACTTTGTGGGGAGGAGCGTTGCGTGACGACACTAAAAACGGCTGCGAGGGAGACTACATCATAGTCAGACTAAGTTATTATTTTAAAACCATTTAATCGGTCATTAGCAGTTCTTTTTCAATCACTTTGCAAGACATTTCCGTGTAGTACTCTACTGTCCCGTTCGAGTCCCGTTTTGTCCCGTCCCCATTGTTCCTTGGTCTCAGTTTCAACCGCGCGCGCGAACTTTTGTAAATTCAAAATGGCCTCCATTTTGCTGTCTCTACTTTGCAGTTTAATGGCTGTGTTTTTGCATGTCGCCCGCGCAAATGCAGCCGCTTCACCTCCACACATATTATTTGTTGTTGCTGACGACCTTGGCTGGAGTGACGTTGGATTTCATGGTTCAAAAATCCAAACTCCAAACATTGACAAACTGGCTTCGGATGGTGTCGTGCTCGACAACTATTACGTTCTTCCAATTTGTACTCCTACGAGAAGCGCTTTGATGACAGGAAGGTATCCAATCCACACTGGTAAGTTTACCACTATGCAGTTGAGGTTTTACCCACCAACGGACTGCCCGGCTGAGTGAGAAGAACATTTTTTAGAATTTTACAGTCGCAGAGCGATTGAGCACCGCCTCCTTATAGGGGGTGGTACCCCGTCGTTTCGTACGCATTTTCAACTACAGTCATAAGTTACTTTGGTATATTTACCAGGTGGAGGTATTTAAATGCTTAAATATTAGCTAACAACTCTTAGCCCAGCAATATTTAACTGTGATACTTCACGGTAGTAACGAAAACGAAGACCCCGAAAACGAAGACCGAAGACCTAAGACCCATACGAAAACGAAGACCCGTACGAAAACGAAGACCCATACGAAAACGAAGACCCATACGAAAACGAAGACCCGTACGAAAACGAAGACCCGTACGAAAACGAAGACCCATACCAAAACGAAGACCCATACCAAAACGAAGACCCATACGAAAACGAAGACCCGTACGAAAACGAAGACCCATACGAAAACGAAGACCCGTACGAAAACGAAGACCCGTACGAAAACGAAGACCCATACCAAAACGAAGACCCATACCAAAACGAAGACCCGTACGAAAACGAAGACCCATATGAAATCAGTGAGAATTTTTCGACAAATGGAAGATTACAAAAATTTCAACACGTAAACGGAATGGAAAGATGCCGTTCCTTTTTAAAATTCCATTCTGATAGCACTGCGGGAGCTTAGGTCACAAAAAATAACATGGCGATCTATGGTGAAACTTTTCTACTGGAGAAAGTTCAAGAGAAAACTTAATTTGAACGGGTAGATTTTAGAGTTGCGTGACGGAAGTGACAATAAAGAATAGAATTTAGACATCTTAGTGTGTAGTATCGCTGTAAATTTTTAAGCCAAAAATGATGAATAAAAATTTACGATAATACTGCACACTAAAATGTCTAATAAGAGATTTGTTATCCAACGTTTTCGTCTCCCCAATATTCTGACTTGCCAAGGTTTAATCTTTTGGTCGGGGAAATGAGACAAGTGCAAATATCGTGTGATATTTGTACTTGTTTCGCGCGATATTTGTACTCTACGAAGCAGTGTTGGATAAGAATATTATTGAAGCTGAGAACGTATTGATCAAGTTTCATTGAAATCCTACAAATATTTGTCTTAAATTTTGAAGTGTCGTGTTTTTGAAGCGCTAAAACGTTTTAGTTTAAAGCAGTGAGTACGCCTCGCTATATTAGTAAAATAATGAATGAAGGAAAATCTATCATTCATTTAATAACCCAAACTGAAACAAACACCTCTAAGTTAAACTAGATAACCTCGAAAACTGATGAGATCTATACACTATGTAGCCCTGTTTGGCAAATATCAGAAAATATACGACACTACACTGTTTAGTACTGTTTGTTCATTGGGTTAATTCAATGACTTGTGCAGATCCTAACCGTGTAGTACAGTACAGTTCAAACAGGTTTGTCCAGTTTGTATTCTTACCAGCTGATCCATCCCTATAACTATTTACTTTGCGGTTTCGATCCAAAAAAAACTGTGAAAAAAATGAAATGTACTCGATCAGAATTGGTACGGGATATTTGTGAAAAAAATAACGAGACACGGGATATTTAAACAAGAGATTCGAGGATATCGAACATAAACGTTGGAACAACCACCGGAATTAACTGGATAAGGGATATTTATTCCAAAAATTAATGGATACAGGATACTCAGACCCCCCCCCCCCCCCCTAATATCATGGCCTCCAAAGGTAGTGAAACCGAGATCATTGGCATTGTTGGTCCTCCCCCCCCCCCCCCCCCCTCGCCATCCGCACCCTTATACCCGGCAGTAAAGCAAGAAAGACTAATCGGGTAGCGAAGATTATTGAAGCAAGTGTTGTGCGCGAGAAGACTGCTGAGAGACTTTGGCTGCCTAGATTTTTGATAACTAGTACGTTCCCAGCACGCTCAGTCTGCTTCAATATTGTTCTGCCATTATCATTAATGTCACGCAACTCTGTGTAACGCTGGCTTTACCCGGGTCTTCGTTTTCGTACGGGTCTTCGTTTTCGTAGGGTCTTCGTTTTCGTACGGGTCTTCGTTTTCGTATGGGTCTTCGTTTTCGTATGGGTCTTCGTTTTCGTACAGGTCTTCGTTTTTGTATGGGTCTTCGTTTTCGTAAGGTCTTCGTTTTCGTATGGGTCTTAGGTCTTCGGTCTTCGTTTTCGGGGTCTTCGTTTTCGTTACTACCGATACTTCACTGGGGTAACTTCGGACTTCCCGCGGTGGAAAAAAACTTGATTTTTAGTTAACTTCCACGGTCACGCAACCCCGAAATAATCAAAGATCTCTTCGAGATTCGACTATTTCGCATGGAGTATGCGTTGGGGAAATGTTAGTATTGAAAGCAATTTGCGATGCATTAACCCATTGACTAACAGTCCAGTAGGCTTTTATTAGCGCGCACCCAACCCCCCCAACCCCCCCCCCCCCCCCCCCCCCCAAAAAAAAAAAAAAATTCCTGGCTCTTTTACGGCATTTAACACAAACGTGCGAGTGGGAAAAATATACCATATGCGTACTAAATGGAGACAAATAATTCCTTTCTGAAGTAAATGTTTATTAAAACTAGACACGCTGAAAGGCCAATTCATGAATTGAATTGTTGATTATCAACCTTGATAAATTGATCCGAAACCAGACTTGAAGACGGTGAAAAAAATTTCTTCACCTCCGCGCGTCATTTTGACAACTCGCAAAAACACAAACTCTTTCTACAAAATATAACACTAGTTCAAAACACTCTGGTGAAAGGTAGGTTTTCATTCCGTACAACTGTCACTGACATTTATTTAACCACCAGTGGTATTATCTTGGTACAGAAAAGCGATAATTGGGGATAATAATTTGCGAATCATGGTGCCGTGAGATAGCGGAAAACTACTGAATTCCTTCCACAAAATTAACACTCTGATTGCTTTTTATGCTATCCATCACTATAACTAATAACAAAAAAAAAATACTTGTTTGCATTTTGCGAAGTACTGTAGTAAATCTCTGCATGCAAAAGGTCGTAAACTGAACACAATTATTTTAACGCGATGGTAAGTCGGCCGCACGCTGCATATCAGATGTCACCATGTGCTTTTCAAATCAATACGCTTCAGACCCGGGGCTTCAGAAGCCTAAAATTCCAAACGTAAACTGGGCAAATGAAAGAAACTTGAAGGAAGTTTTGTTTTAGATTAATTCTTATTTCAAGATGTAGCTACTAATGTATCAAAGCTTCAAAATTCTGCGTATTATTGAAGCCGTGAGATCCTGCATTATTCACGCTAAAGCGTAAGTTTAATTTTAGCCCGACGGCTTTTTGCAGTCAATTTTTTACTAAGTGGCTTTACCGATCCTTCTAAAAATTCCATTTAAGTTCGAAGCAATATTGTACATTACCATCTTCCTGTCTGAAGTCTTGAGAAGCTGCATTAAGTCGTGATCAAGTCTGTGAATTGTGGTCAAAACAAAAGATTGCGTGACGAGCTAAAAATACTTCTTTCAATGAAGACGACAAACAATAGACTTATAACAATAGAAAATAGCATTGGCCAATATCCTTTGACAATGAAGATTCGCAGCAGCTTTTAAGCATGTAAAACTAAGCGATTCAATCGATGAATAGCACAGATCTTTGAAAAGTACCTACCTTTAGTTTGCAAAAGGCTAGACAGGCTAAATGACGAGCAACGCATGAAAATAACACTTCGGGATCGAGAAGTGCTGACGCATTCCTATCCAATGGCGTTTTTTATCGCCCACAGCGAAAAGTATTCCCGTGACAAATTAAAACAGTCCCTTGAGAGTATACAAAAATGTGGGTCAGAGAGTGCCAACCCAAATGCTCCCAATTCTTACCATTTTCCTTGTAACCAAGCAAAATAGTCGAAAAAATGAGGCTAGAAAAAGTGATTGCTCACACAGTCCTGCATTCCTGCATTTTTTTTTAAGAACAACGTATAGACACAGGAATTGTGCTTGCTTTGACTGACTTGTATAAATCACACCCTGTTTCTTTCCCTGTGATGCAAGCTTGTTTTAGCCTGTACTGGTCAGAATGGTCGCTTGCAACCACGTGACAAGGCGGCCATGTTGGTGGTCAAAACATTAAAAACCTTTTTCGTAGAATTTGCATGATAAAAAAGTTTAGTTCACAGCAGTGGAAAACGCTTTGTTCTTGTCCCCCAGCGTGGCTGCTGTGATGTCAATTGCTTGTTTCTTTCCACACACATTTTGCACATATGCTTGGTATAAATTCTGCAAGACTGTGGGGACAGTATTTGAAGATGTATTTTGTTTTGAACTGGTCAGGTAATATTTTCAACACCAATTGAATATTCCCACTTTGGGCAGTGTAGACCCAAGGGGAAGGGGGAGAGGGTGGGGTTTGAAGAAGTTATTATCCCAAAGAATCACTTGCCATATAATAATTTGAGCTTATTGACTAATGCTGTGTTTATCAAGGTAAACAATTACTGACTAAACCTTGGTACATTTGTACAGTGTTTATACTGGGTCAAATAACTAAAGTTAAATCTGTCATCAATCACGATCAAATCAAATTGGTGGCAAATTCTAAAATCCATGCATAAAATGCCCATGTTTAAAAGAGAAGCTGTGGCTCTTGTGGATGTCCTTGTGTTTTATTTTCTTGTTCTTGATCAGCAAACTTAGGAATCGAGATTGCAGCACCTCAAGAAGGTGAGGCAAAAGTGATTAATTTTGCTGCAATTGCCCTTTGAACGACAAGGCACGCTAGCTAGACATGTGTGGTCGTGGCCGAGAAACCAATTCTGGTTCAAAATCCTTTTAAACAGCAATTCCTTGAAGATTGGTGGAAAGAGAACTTTGTATCTAGACATACTTTCGAATACATTGTCTGATGGGTTGGTCTGGATTTAGCAAAGAAGGACACTAGATTGCATGAATGTATATCGGTAAACAATCTTGACACTGCGGGATGTGAAATTCTATGCAACTGCAAGCAGATGTATCTGTCATCCAGCCCTTGGTTACCGACCTAAACCGTACCTGATTAAGCAGGGCAAATCGAACTTTTACCTTGGTTATTTTCTATTGTCTTGGGCCGTGTTCACCATGGTACGTTTACACCCAAAATATTTACCTGGGTAAGTAAACTCTGACCAATACCATCAGATGGTAAAACACTCAAGTCTAAACATGTCATAAGTGGAAGGCAGGGCAGGAAAACATTTTGACTGTAGTAAATGTCATGATGAGTACATCGAGTGTGGCAAGGTCTATGGATGGAAAGTGGCCAAGAGCCAAATAGTTTTCTGTCCAGACCAACCTAACTCTTTCAATGAGTATTTTTATATACAAGCTTAAGGAGAAAGACTCTTAACTACAGATCCAGAGCAGTTGCTATGGGATTTCTGAAGACTGTATTTTATGGGAAGTAATTTTGAAGTGTTTTATGCTAAATGGTGAATTTTATTTGGGGAGACACCTGATTTGAAAAATATATCATTGCACATGTAAAACTAGCGCCAGTCCCAAACTGCAAGTTAGAATTCAAAATCCCTAAACTTGGAAGAAACAAGGTAGGTTTCCGATTTCTTTCACAAATCAGAGATAACACAGCCATCTTTATAATCTGACATATGCAATTATTCAGTTTACATGAAAGAAGGAAATGTTACTGAAGAAAGTCTGTAAATACAAGTTAGAGTTTATTCTGCCATACACCTTTATAATGTGTGGTTCCAGAAAATATCCATACTCCCCCCACAGAAGGGATTGGAAATTCTGTGGAGGAGGGGGGTCTCAAAGACCCCAAAATTTAAAGCAATATATGAAGCTAAATTGGAATTTCCAGAGGGGTGGGGGGTCATAGGGCAAACCCTTCCAGGGGGGGAATGGATATTTTCTTGAACCACACAGTGCAAATTTCATAAAAACAATATGTCACATTAAACATGTGGATATTCTTTTAATTATCAGTTGGCGCTGATTATAATTTTCAAATCAATACGCTTTTCGAGTCTTAGCCAGGGTTTTTCTGCTCTGGTCACGGGACTTGTCTTGAAACTTTTGAAGGAATGTAACAAAACTATGCAAAAAGCTTATCTGTATGAGGTCTGGTTTCCAAAATATGGCAGAAACCTTCCCTAGCAACAAATTGGTAGTTAAGAGTTCCCCCCCTCCTTATTTAGTTGAATCATGGGACACCAACAAGGTCACGTGACAGAGCACATGGAACTTAGTCGAGTCAGTCAAGCGAGCGAACCGAGATCTTCTTCATGCGTTTCACAAGTATGGAGTATTGTCAAAACTTCCGGTTTACCGTTCAGAATATAAACTTTGCGTTTCTACATTTTGTCTATGTGTCGGCTAATTCCTCCAACAACATCTACACTTATGAGCTTGTATAAAATTATGTTAAATGTGATTCTAGATGTTAAGCCATGAAATGATTTTGTGTTGTAAATTATGGTTTGAGTAGTTTGGATCTAATTTTGTTCAAAACTGACCAGAAAAATTTGTCAAAAATGCCTGAAAAATGTAAAAGTAACTTAGCTCTGAACTCTGTCAAGAGATTTTGTTCTAAAAGTTAGCTGGCCTGCAATATACAGCCAAAAATGTGTTGAACAATATTTTTTTAATATAAGCAACCTTAACTCCCCTTTCATGTACTTGCAGGTTTGCAACATTTAGTACTGTTTCCAGCAAGCCCTTATGGATTGCCGCTCAACTTTACCACTCTACCTCAGAAGCTCAAAGAATCAGGTACGTATATTTCTTTAAATTAGGTATTTAAAAATCTGATCCAGTTGAATTGAGGCGCTGGGAGTGATAGAGATTATTTGCTAGCTACCGGTAGATGAATAGCAAAAAGACGGTTAAAAATGGCATTGTGTCATTTTCTAAAAACGTGTCTCCACTTCTGTTACCAGTAAAAATTGTAGTTACATGTATGTGCCCTAGCGCCCCTGAGTCTCGGACCTATGTATTTGTGGTAGGGCAACATACTTGTCCCTGGGAAGCCAATAAATCCAGATAATTAGAGAGGCATTTTTATATTAATCATATTTTATTTTTTAATCCAGAGTAAATTGTAAATTATTTAATCAATATTCTACTTTTTGAAATTAAAACATTACTCTTCAGAGAGGCCTTTTCATATTAATCATATTTTATTTTTTAATCCAAAGTAAATTGTAAATTACAGCTGTATTTGCCCCATTTATGAGGAATCAGTGTTTTAAAATTCTAATTGATGTTATTTTGTTTCTGTTGAAAGGCTATGCAACTCATATGGTTGGTAAATGGCACCTGGGCTATAACAAATGGGCCTACACACCTACATATCGTGGGTTTGATTCATTTTATGGTTATTACAATGGAGCAGAAGACCACTACACTCATAAAGTATTACATATATTAGACTTCCGCGACAACAAAGAGCCAGTAAGAGACCTGGGTGGGAAATATGGTACATTTGCATTTGCAAAGGTATTTTGAATATACATGTTCATGGACTATCCATTATTAGTATACTTATTAGACACTAAAAGGAATGCAGGGAGGAGTGTCTGCATTATGGAGGTTTCTCAGCTGTGTATAACCGGGGTAGAGCTATACAAATTTTGGTCTCTTTGGGACCAACTAAACTATCTGAATTGGGATGTTATACCCATATTATAGTCGAGTGTTTGTAAGAAAAGGTTTAGTTGAGCAAACTCTGACGTTCAATTCCCAACTAACAAATTACTTGCCGCTGTCAAGTCACACACAAAAAAAAACTTGAAAAACCCTTCTTATCCTTGAAGTAAACTTCTCTTTTAAGAGAGGATCACTAAGCGAAAACATAACCACTGAACAAACTTTAAAAAGTAGGAATTTGTGAGTTCAAGTAATAACTTTAACTCAATAATAATTGACTGCTTGGACATTACATGTAACTCTTCCTGTGTTAATTGTGAAGTAACTTTGTTTGTTTTCTTCAAAAGAAATGAAGGAAAACAGTTTAGTTCCAGTCTTAAAATACTGATAATGATAAATCATGATGATGGAACATACAGCTAGATTTTTTTAACTCCAAAACTCTAGAGATCCATTGGCAATGGTTCAGGTTTAGGGTTCATAGCTTAAAGCGTATTTAGTATTAAGTGTTCTCAATATCCTAATTAAATTTATTGTAGCGAGCAGAAGACATCATCAAGACGCACAATGCATCCAAACCCTTGTTCTTGTATATGGCATTCCAAAATGTCCATGAGCCAGTCCAGGCACCCCAAAAGTATACAGACAAATACAGCTTTATTGAGGACGAAACACGCAGAACTTATGCTGGTATGGTGGACATCATGGATGAAGCTGTTGGTAACATCACAGATGCGATGAAGGATGCTGGGTATGAAATTTTCTTTTGATTTCAGACCTCCAAATTAAAAGTCACTTACTCATCTTCTTAATTTTTGCCCAGTGGCACATCAGGTCTCTACAATTAACATTTCACCAAGCTGCTCTCCTATCCTGGGTTGATCTTTAAGCCCACATCGCAAATGTTGGTTAGGTGCCACAATTGCACCCCAAGGGGTTAGAACACCCCACTGGCCTGCCCAACCTACAACCTATCTACAAGCCCCCTGCAGCAGGTCCCCCTTAAGCCCTGGCATCACACTCAGGCCAAATGGCTCAGTGGAAGAAAAAAGAAACGGTATGACGCCCAGACCAGTAACCCTGGGACGGGAAGGTGGGAACACCAAGAACTGCTAGGCTTTACCGACAACAATGACAGGCTATCAAAACATCGAACACAATGCAAGCACATGGGAAGACAAGGCATGAATACCACTGGACAAGGATGGCCCCAGCACTCCATCAACTGTATGACCACTGCAAATGCTACAAAATACAACAAAACACTACAAATGCTAAAAATGGCCAAGACACTAACAAATGCCTGAAAACACTACTGACAAGACTCATGGTCCTAGTCTTAACTATGTTAAATTCCATTCCACTGTATTATTTAATAGACTTGTAAAACCCTGGTGCCGTGAGGGTTACTCGAGGACAAAAAAGACATGGAAGTTAAGGTGCTAAATGAACTTGCATGTTAGCACCCCAGAAGATTCCTCAAAATGCCTAGATCTCACTATGCTAAATTAGTGAAGAAACTCATACTGTGAGTGGTTATTGTTTTGCCTTTTCACTTGCATTTGTTCAGAAATACAATTAGCCAATCTCAATAGTACCATGATTTACTTTAAGGGGACTCATGGTTTCCAGCAATTTCAAGCTCTTATACCAATACTACCAATATTTATCAGTTGCAGCTACAATTATGATACCAAACAAATCTCCAATCATTGCTGAACAAATTGTTGACATTTTCATGACATCGCTGGTTACCATAGTAATAGTTCAACCTGTTAAAAACACCCTTAATTTTCCTTTTAAGGGCTTATAACTCAAAAACGAGTCCAGTGACCCCCATTTTTTATTATTGAATAATGTCCAGCATGTTAAGACAATTTTTTTTTCTTCGGAGCAGTTTCTGAGCCACCTTAAATTTTCAGAGATTTAAGGTGGCTCTGAAACCTCTCCGGAGAAATTAAACCCATCAAAGTTTAAGAGCTGAAAGTGCTGGAAACCGTTGCAAGCCCCCTTAAAGTAAATGCCAAGACAGTTTCACTTAAATTCTTGGTTCTGATTTTTCAGGCTGTGGGACAACACCTTGATGATTTTTACAACCGATAATGGAGGGTGGCATGACTATGGTGGATTCAACTGGCCACTTCGTGGAGAGAAGACTACTTTGTGGGAGGGAGGGGTGAGAGGAGTCAGTTTTGTTCATGGCAACATGCTTGGTAGAACAGGCGTCAAATGTGAAGGACTGATGCATGTTACAGACTGGTATCCAACATTGGTAAACCTCGCAGGTACTAATAATAATTATTGTCTCATACTGTCTTTAAACATGTCTTGTTTTCCAAAGAACAATCAATGTTCGTCTATGCAAGTGAATAAGATTGTTGTTTTGGCAAATACATTTTGTTATACTGTACTAGGTCTATTGTTGGGGCTGATACGTGAAAATGTTTTCCAATATTATTCCATAGCATCAGTTGATAGCTTTACATTTCCAAGCTAAGACTCTATAATAGGGCTGGCAAGGCTGCTGTGCATGGCAGACGTAGAAAGTGAAGGGAGAAGGAGAATTTGGGCACAAACATCAAGTGTAATTAGAGAGCATGATGGGCAATCAAGGGGAGGAGGGGGGTGGGGTAGTTGTCTTTGTTAAATTTTTTTTTCTCAATTTTGTGTTCATCTGGTGGGCACAAAAATCCTCATTGGTCAGAATTTTATTTAGTGGCATTTAGGACTTGGTCAGTTGTTTTGATTGTTCAGTTCTTCATCATTTGGAAAACAACATTCATTTGGTAAAATTTGTATAGGGTCTACAAACAGTGCAAAACAGAGCTTCTTGGTAGCTTTTAGCTTGATATTATAGAGTCATTTCTGTATATCTGTATCTTATTTATTAAAAGTTGTTATAAGTAGATTAAATCCTATTTTTAAACAGGTGGTACTTATGATAGTCCACCAACACCCATAGATGGTATGGATGTATGGAACACCATTTCCCATGGCGAGCCTTCACCAAGAAAGGAAATCCTTCTCAATATTGACTTGAACACCAGCAGTACTGATGATTTGAGCACCACAATCTATGAAGGAATTGCTTTGAGAATGGGCGACATGAAGCTTCTCATGAATGTACCAAATGTTACTTGGTATAAGCCTCCAGAGCTTGGTGGAAAACCAGGCAAGGAACCAGAATGGGTAGCATCAGTAACTGAGGTAAAGCATCTGCATAAAGGGGACTGTTAAAACCATAGTGGAGTGGTTTCCAATTAAGCCCTTGGCTTATGCAACTTCATAAGGGGTAGTTGAATAGCAAGTTATTAAAATACAATCAGTGGAGGCTTTTAAAAAGCCATCATGCACTATGTTTGAATAACACTGAGCCTGGACACTTTTTAATAGTTGGACCTACTTTCATATTTTAATACCTGCACATTTGCACATCTGTAGTTATAGGGTATGCCCTTTGCAGTTTATATAACTAGGTGTAGATGTAGATGTGGAAGGGGTTTTTGATGGGCTTATTAAATGGGGAGGGGGGCTTATATCCAGGGGGCTTACAAGCAGAAAAAAACAAAACATTTTGAAATGAGCTACAATGTACAACATTGTTGATCAAAATACATTTTTTCATTTTTTGAAATCCAAAAAACTTGCGCTGCAATCTTTCACAATTTTTTGTTTGAATTGGTACAGTGTTCTGTGAGAGTGCTTAATGTTAAGGAAAGAAGGGAAACTAGAGGGGGAATTATATCTTGGGGGGGGGGGGGGGGTATAAACAGATGTATTTCTTGGTCTACAGGTAGGCCTATAAGGGGGGTGGGGCTTTATAAGCATAATATTTTACGGTACATGTAAAAAAAACTACTGGGCACCAACTGCATGAAAATACATGTTATGAAGATATGATTGATTTTGGCTATGGATCTGGTTGGATGAGGACATGGTACAATGTTTTACACACTCTTATTTGATTGGCTGGCTGGTGACAAAGGGAGTTTGAATCCAGCTAATAAAATCAACCATTCTGCTGAAAGTTCGAACAGTGAGGGGGAAAATTAATTACTAAAAATATACTCACAGCATCAGCAGGGTTTTCAAAACAAGCCGGCCACTGCCGGAGTTCCGCAGACTACTTGATTGCATGTCGCCAGCTAGCGCTAGTTACTCTGGTCATAGCAATCACCTGGCGACAAACAAGCTAACTTGTCACAGCTGCCTACTCTTCCAGTTGCTGACCCCTACTTCCATATTGTGGAAGGATAAGAATGAGAAGGAACTTCTGAGCCCTTCCATGTCAGCAAGCGCGACACACGCAAAGGCATCTGTCCTTGTTTGCGCTTGCAAGCGCTGTCATTTGTGAATTTTCTTCTTTCTCAGAATATAGCTAGAATGTTTACTTAGCAATTAAACACAGAAAGAGTTCACTTTATATTTTTCACTAATACATCACTTTAATCGAATTTCAAAACAGTGCAGTCGTCAGATATTTCTATTTGTAATGAATCTCAACAATGTTTGGTCTTCCTGGCAATTATCTTTCCGATATTTCAAGAACATGTTTGTATGAGATTGTTTGCCTCTAGTACCACGTGTTGACATTGTGATTTACGAGCGTTCTTCTGATTGGATATTAGCCCCCACTGTGTAAATAGTTCACATCGAATCCAAAACAATACCGTTTCGTTTCCAAGGAAACAACACAAAAAATTTTGAGACCCCTGAGCATGGAGTCATTTTGTATACTAATTGAAAATCTTACTAGCCTGGAATTCAGACGTCTTCCTCTGGTGAAGTGCCCCTGAAAAAAACATGTCTGAACCAAATAGCTGCTAATGCCATCTGGTGATGTCACTACCTGAAAATTGGGTAGCAATTTTGATTGGTTGATTTAAAGAACATTCACATAAATTACAGTATGTGTTGTTATGTGGCCAGGCAGCTCTGGGAATGAGGATATTTTTACACCAGTCACAGAACAATAAGTAAATCAAAACCAAAGTAATTACTTTCAACATTAAATTATTGATATTGGCTATAAGGTGAAGGTAAAATTCATGTGTATGAAGTTGATTTTACAAGTCATGATACTAAGTTTGGAATCCTTTAGTTAGTTCTTCAGGTGTGTTGAGAAATTAATCAAATCTCTATTGTTGATATAGTCACCAAACAAGGAGAACTAATTGTCTATTTATAGAGGTGTCCTTTAGGAGAGGTATCTGTAAAAAAAATGCCTTCATGTGCATTTTTTATTTAGCTTAAGCCTTTTAACGTTGAATGAGCACATCAATTTTACTATTGCTGCTCTAGTGAATGTGGCATTATACATAATTCCTTTTGTTATTTTTTTAAGGGTTGCAGAACATGCCCCCCCCCCCCCCCCCACTCTTCAATCTCCACCATATTAAAATTATCCACTGACTAATGTGGCTTTTTCATGTTAAATCAACAGGGCAATGATTGACCGGTCTTTCCATAAATGTAACTGACCCTTTGTTTACCCACCTCCTTTTGCTCAGCAGTCTTATAATCTTAATATTAATATTAATATTAATCAAACATGTTTATTCACCAGGAAACTGCAACTGTTGCATTATACAACATTACTGCTGACCCTACAGAACATGAAGACCTTAGCGAGAAGCTTCCAGAGGTGGTGAAGGCATTACAAGAGAGAGTGCAGTACTACATGAAGGGAGCAGTGCCTCCATTAAACAAACCACGAGATCCAAAGGCATTTGTTAAGGCAATATCAGAAGGTGTTTGGACTCCCTGGCAAGACTGAAGACCCACTTGGCATAGAAGTATTTTTTTTTATAATGACTGTGTTTAAGATATTTGATTGTGTGACTGAGAACAACATTAATTTACATGCAAAACTCTTGTAAGACATGATAGTCAGTATTGTATTCTTATTACCACAATTGGGTGAAATCAAGACGTACTAGAAGTCCTAGAACTACACGTGATGTGATGTTACAAGTCAAAAGGCAACAAAAGTACGGTAAACAACATGTTGTATCGATCCATACTCTTTATTGTTCCTTGACTGATTCCGAGATATGACAATGTAGAAATAATTCCGATAGATATTTTCTGCATAGAACTGGAGAAAGACCTTTTTCCGTTCCTTCCGATTCTCTTCTGATTCCTAGCTCTTTTTTACACGTGTTTCAAGTGTCAATCATGACTCGACTTAGTCCTCGCAGGTCAAGCTAACTCGTTCCTAACTTATTTACAACACAACACTTGATGGAACATTTTTACCATTCTTAACTTGTAGCCATTGGGAAAGGTGCTATGGCATCTGTACCCTGCAGTCCCCATGCCTGCAGTACAGGTGTAGTCGACTGGAATTACAAAAATAATATAACGATTAAGCTGGATCTCCGCAATGAAATTAGCCCATCTGGTGACTTACTAAGACACAGAGTTCCCAAGGGTCTTTTACAAGGGTAGTCCAATGGATACACATCACTCGTGTTCACTTTATGTTTTGCTTTCTGACTTGTTTTATTACATTACTTTTATTAGGAGAGTTCTTAAAGTATAGCTTTATATTTTGATATTGTATAGAGTATATAGTATAGAGTGATTTCATTTAACCCGTGAAACAATATCTAGCTGTTACTACGTAATAGTCAAATCTTATCAAAGAAACCCTGAAATTAGTGTCTCATAGTATCTAATGGTGTAGTAACTATTTCACGGGTTTAGGAAAATCCCTCTATTACATTAGTTTTATTAGGAGAGTTCTTAAAGTATAGCTTTATATTTTGATATTGTATAGGGTATATAGTATAGTCTGTTGGAATAGTGCATAGCACATAAAGTAGGCAGTATAGAGAATAAGCAAAGTTCAATTAAAGATTGGTTTATCAAATGCGTTGACTGATGCGAATCCAGGATTGAAAGTGACCTATTCACTGTGAGCTTCTGATCGGACTGAACAAAGAAAATGTTAAGAAACTACGTTTCTAAAATTATGGATGAAATGCCTGCAGGTACACGTGTTGCTGAAACTCACTAAGATCACTCGCTTACACGTAATAATTAACAATTATTCACTGAAGTGGAGGTGAATTAATGTAATCTAGAAGACAAAAACATATCAAAAATAAAAGCTTTCACCAAGTAGTTTTTAAGTTATTATCTTGAAACGGTCAAATAAAGGGTATTTTGGATTTTTTTTAAGGTTGCCATGGCAATGTGTTTTTCGGCAACTGTTTACAGGAAACGTTTTGCAGCCACACCATCGAGGTAGTGATAATAAAATGCCAAAGACGGAAAGGTCTAACTATTTTGAGCCACCTAATTAATTTTGTCGTGACTTGACGTGACCTTTTTCTTGAGCAAATGTTGGTTTCAAGGTCATTAAACTCGCTTTATAGTTTCTTCAGACCACAGCCCAGAAAATTTTAATTGATTTCAACACTGCGAATATCCCCCAATTTTTAGGCAAAAGTAACTTTCTCATAGATCTCTTGCTCCAAAATTTACAAAACCAACCCCTCCAATTGGTCGTGATGAGATTGCCCGCGGGTTTTGTTATTTATATAATTAATTTCAGTCTAGAGGACGTTCAGTCAGAAAAAAATCCATGTAAAGTCAATTTCAGTCACGGTAAAATTAATTGAGTCATAGAAGAATCAATTTAAAACACAAAACAGCAAAATCAATGTAAAACACGTTACACGGACAATCAATTTTAGTGACTTTAAGTGTCTTACTGGAATGAAGCGAGTGATTGAGTAAGATGAATTGTTAAATCAACCAACTACTTTCTCCGAAAGACTATTTGCTGATGACACTTTTTTAACTGCGTAGTTTTACAGGGAATAAACTCTGAATTGCCTGCTATTTATGAATGGTTATGCTCAAACAGATTAACTTTGAATTTAAGTAAAACAAAATATCTGGTTTTTCAAACACGACAAAAAAGAATTTATAATTTACATCTCCCTCTTAAACTAGCAGACCGGTGCCTAGAACGGTCTTCCAGTGTTAAATATTTTTGACTCATTATTGATTGCTCACTGTCTTTGCACGACCATATCGATTATATAAGTAATAAAATTAGCAAAAGTGTAATGTTATTGCAAAACTAAAACCCCATGTGACATGCCAATCCCTAACAAGTATTTTTCATACACTTATATATCCCTATAAAAAAAGTATCTAACTTATGGTTGCGTACTGTGGGGTAATAATTACAAGGCTCCATTGTCACAATTGGTGAGACAACAAAACAAAGCTATAAGAATAATCAACAATGTGCCACTTCGTGATCATATTACTCCCCATTATGTAAACTTTGGTCTTATTTGGCATTGTTAAATTATATACCTGCCAGCTATTATATTACCACTTAATTGATGAAAAACCGTCTAATTACACCTTATCTCTGGTATCTGAGCAACATAACTATGCTACTCGAAGAACATCCCTACAACACTACATCCCGGTTGCTCCAGAATAAATATAAGTTTACTTTATATTTCTCTTTGTAATTTTGGAATGGAATAAATAAATAAACTAAAAAAATGAAAACAAATTGAGCAACCAATAATTCTGCATAAATTCAAAATTACCTGTTTTCTGGAAAGACGATGGATCATCTTAGTTATTTTAACATCCACCTTTGGTCCTTAATAAGCCTGTAAAAGGAAAAAACAATATATTTTTATGACAAACGTGTACAACGTCGCATTTTTGTTGTTTTAAATCACTAATAATTCATCATGCGAAGTATTCTACATTTTTGCAAAAGAAAACAGAACCGTGACGACGGTTTGATATGTGATCCTAATTAGCATAGTTTATTACGATTTTTTTTCTCCATTTTCTCTGTACTTTTAGTAGGGAGAGAGTGTTTCATCACATTTCCAAACACCGCGAATGTCGTCAAAAACATTCCGGTTTGCGTGGTATTTTCACTCTCTTCTCGGTGATGAAACTGTGATGTGATGAAACACTCTCTCGTGTTTGATATCTAACATGATTTCATGGGTGTTGGTGTAGGTCGTAAATCATCAAGCAGTACAAAATGAGAGAAAGATCAGAAACCAAATACAGTAAGCCACTGGATTTGGTAAAACCCTTCCAGTCACACAATTATCAGAATGGGTTTTTCATGATATCCAGAATAATCCATGGCGAGGTAAGCGTTAAAGGTGATAACACTTATCAAGGCCTTGGTTATTCTAGGTATCACAAAAACCAAGTCCAGAAATAGATTTATTAGAGAAAACAATTAACATATCAACTTATCTTCAGGTAACTGCAAACAAAATCAATTAAGTCTGAAAACTGAAACTTCAGTCTTTACCGCCTGTATGCATGTGTCTTAACTAAACAACACAACTTATCTCAAGAACCTAAGAATAATATGTACTCACAAGTAGTCATGACACCGATTGACGGGTTTTGGCCACACGGCCATCAGCTCCTACCATCTACAGTGGCCCTGATGTTGTTTTAGCCCAACAGTGATACTCGTGTTGTCTTAGCCCAATTCTTGGATGACAGCTCTCACAAAAAAAATAAACAAAAAGAAAATTAAATTAATATACAACAACCTTGACTGTTTAAAACTGTTTAACTTTCCTTTATTGTTTTTTTTACAGACAGATTAACCCAGGAGAGGGTTGCACACCAACACAAACAACAAGCCAAACAACACAACGTTTAAAAATCAAACTTTCACTCAATCTTAAAACTTAGCGTCCTTTGTCTCAGTTAAAACCAAATTACTCAAATGAGCTAAATGAACACAACAGTTAGCTCCAGGTGATTGAAGTGCTTCCGATGTTGCGTTAGCCAGCACCTCGGATGATCTCGTGGGTGGAGCACTAGATTTAGATTTCTGGCATTGTAAAGACATCATGACCTCAGATAACTTCACACGTCTGGCTGTGCTCCTGAAACTAAAATATGAAATCCGCATAATAAAAAAAAAAACTACGGAGAAACTAAGCAAAGTTCTTATACGACCAACAGGAACATAGCAGGCAGTTCCACCTTACAGAAGTGGTTCTCGTGTTAAGTTACACGTACCTCAGCTGACCTCATGGGTGGGTCACTATGTTTGGAACAATGGCACTGACCAGCCACCATGACCCGAGATAATGATCAGATCAAATGGATACATTAACACCACAACTGGTACATTTTGCAGGGGAACGAGAATTTATTAAGTGGTTGTTATTAGGGTTGGAGAGTTTGATATTGGGGGTGGGGAGGGAATTTGAACGAATTGGTTGAAACTCATAAAACATGAGACACACGGTCACGTTCTTTTTTCTTGGTATTATGTAAGAAAAACAAAGTTTAATAAACCTGAAAGTTTGTCCACCTACATTTCTCCGGCATCTTAAATACATGGCAAACGGGAGGTGTGGGACTATTACCTTCAAACCGTACGGTAACCAGAGTTACGAATGTCACGAAAGTTAACAAGGTTAATAAGCTGGTAAATTGTTGAAAATTTGGAATTGTCTGAACCCTGCGCTGAACAAATGCTTCATGGAACTAAACTCCTAAGACCAATTGGTTGCAAATATTAGCAAATATCACATAATCCCCAGTTAAATGCGACAAGGTTAATGCAAGACACACTAATTTTCAACTAGACATTCAAAACCATCCAGAAAGACTGGGCACCACAATCGCTACAACTCACAAAGAATTGACTGGGAAGTGTTTGGAGCGGCAAGCGTTATTCCTTATGAGTTGATGAAGAATTGAAATTCATTTTGTATCATAGCCAAGAACAGGGTTGATACTTTTACAAACACTTTACTCGTTTTTTTAATACATCTATGTTAGAGGGCTTCTTCAACACCTGATAATTTTATGTGGAAGAGAAATGAGTTTTCTTTAGTGAATTTTTGTTTCTCAGTTTTCTTTGATGATTGTGCTTCCACCTTGACTAGATAAGAGTAGAAAAGGACAATGAGATTTTCGTTTGGTTGAAAGCTTTCAGAGAAATGGTCACCTAGAAGACAGTCGAAATTATTAGTGGTAATAATCGATAGTAATTTTGCCTCTCATGATCATAAAATTCGTAAATGGGGTGCTGAGAACTGTTTTAAGTTTATCAGTGTTATGTTTCCAGCTAACAATTAGCACTGGAAACGTTTCATTAACGTTGATGAAGGGGCTACCTCGATACATTCTTATACTGTTCACAGCACTCTATTTGAATTTTTTTGATGATCAGCATCATTTTCTTTGAGTGCTACGCAACAAAATCATTAAATTGGTTTTTATTTTCCCACAGGACATTTACTTTATATAAATTGTTAATGAGAAAACTTATTTTAAAGTTGTAAGAAACCCCCTCCCCCCTTCCCCTCCCTAGGGACAAGATCAGGAAAGATTGTTTATAGACAAAGTGAGCCAAGGTCAGGAGTTGAGTAATTATTCCATAATTAGATGAATAAATTATTAACGAACTTTCATTGGATAACAATGTAATGTCATGTGTTTTATGCGTCATTTAGTCCATGAAAGAGAACAACATTTAAATTTAATTCAAAACTACATCCGCTTTTATAACTAAATTTACGTGTTTGACAAAAGTTTGATTAATTGATTGATTGATCCAATTCTGCAGTGTTTACCGAATTCTATTAGAAATGCCATGTTTTGCAGTTGAAATGACATTTAATACTTGTTATCGATTGTAATTTCATTAATAATTCATTTATCTTAATATGAAATAATTACCCAGATCCTGACCTTGTCTCACTTTGTCCATAAACAACTTTTCCTGATCTTGTCCCTAGGTAAGAGAAGGAGGGGGGGGGGGGGGGGGGGGTTCTTATTCTCTTAAAATACGTTTTCTGTTTAGCAATTCTATTTCGTAAATGCTCTTTGGGGAAGTAAAAACCAATTTAACGATTTCGTTGCGTAGCACTCAAAGAAAATGACGCCCATTATAAAATGGAGTGTAGTGTTTGATTCAAAACCACCGTGGTTAAATAGAATCTTACGTACATCATATGCATCTAAATGCTGTCTGTTTCTTGACTGGCCGGAAAAAGTCGAGAAAATGATGTTACAGTACAGTTTTTATTTGCACAACGTTTCACAACCAAGCGAAAGTCGTTGATTTTCACTGAAAATGAGTGACATGAATGAGTCCTTTATTTTTTAGTAGCATTTTAACTTTTGAAATGGTTAGAATGTGTGACTTATTATTGACAAGGTGGATTAAGCCAGGAAAATAAGCCATTGTTACTTTATTCGTCGCTCTTTTAAGAGGCTTGTGCTTGGTATTCAAGAATGCATTCATCAGTTTTGCAATTGGGAGTAATTATCTGACCTTGGCAATACGAGTACATTCCGCTTTTCCCATTGTTCGTGTCTCACACCTGATTAGCTTCAATAGCAATAACAGTACTGACCACTGATTGAACACGCGCACATTCCCGTTCGCACCCGTACGCCGCATAAACTTGACATTGAGGCGTTTCTCTCTTCCAGACCAACAGAACTATGGATTCTTGGATAGCCGATATTCTGCTCCTGCTTCTTCTGGTAATTCCCATTACTTATTGTTGCTTTTTTATGTACGGAAAGCAAAGGCTGCTGAATTATCCTCCAGGTCCATGGGGCCTTCCCATTTTTGGAAATCTACCTCAGCTTGGTTCAACGCCGCACATTGCACTTACCAAGCTTAGCAAGGTTTATGGAGATGTGTTTTCCGTGAGACTTGGTTCGCGAGAAGCTATCGTTTTAAACAGCGAGGAAGTGGTTAGAGAAGCCCTGTTGCAAAACTCTCGACAGTTCTCCGATCGGCCACCGTTGTTCGCGTTTTCAGTACGTGGAGTTCGGAAATTCAGCGTCTCCTTTGGAGAATATTGCTCTACTCAAGTTCTTAAGAAGAGATGTGCATTAAAAGCAATTCATGAAGTTGTGTTCAAGAACGTGGAATATTTCAGCAAAATTGTCCAAGATGCGTTTCTGGATTTCAAAGCAGACCTTGTCAAGAAAGAAGTGAAAACCTTCCAGCCGTCCACTGAACTCAAGTTGACGGTTATCAAAATCATCTTTAACTTCACATTTGGAGAGGGACCTTGTAATCACCTGCTCGTGGAGGAACTGCAAAAGCTTGTTGTCGAATCTGCCGAGTTTACCGAAAGCAGCGCTGCTAGTGCTCTTATAGATTATGTTCCCTGGATAAAGCCTTTTGTTCGTAAGCAGATTGCGACAGTGGAACACTCGGTCGAAGAGTTGATCAATTTTGTGGACAAGGCGTACACTTCCTGCAAACGAGTTTCGAATGACTCTTCATCTATTGCATTGTGCGTCACGAAGCTTTGGGAAAACGCAAGGGAAAAAACTAACGAGGACATAAACATGAAATTAGACTTGCAAGGGCACAACGGTCTCTTCAATGCATCACTTAAAGGTAAGTCCGTCAGCAGTAGTGACGAGGACGTTGTCAAAATGATATCAGCTGATGTATTTGGCGCTGGCCTGGAGACGGTCTCCACTGTCCTATACTGGGCAATGGCCTACATTGTAAACAGCCCGAAAATTCAGCAAAGCCTCCATAGAGAGTTGGATAGTGCTGTTGGTCGGCTTCGCCTTCCCACCATCCAAGATAAGCAAAACATGCCTCTTCTACAAGCTACAGTGCTGGAAGTTCTTCGCATTGCTTCCGTGTTACCACTAGCTTTGCCGCATCAAACATCAGAGGAAACAACACTTGGTGGTTACACGATCCCAAAGGCCACACTCGTCATTGTTAATTTGTGGGCAGTGAATCATGACCCTCGCGTGTTTGAAAATCCAGATGTGTTTAATCCATACCGATTCTTGAATGAAGACGGAAAGGTCTGCGAAAAGAAAAGCAAGTTCCAGCTGCCTTTTTCGATTGGCAGTCGTCGCTGTCTTGGAAGCACGTTGGCTAAAGCAGAGATCTTTCTGCTGTTAGCTTGTTTGCTGCAGCACTTTGAATTTTCAAGCACCACTGGAGGTACTATTGATTTGGAAAGTCATTTTGGACTCACTCTGCGTCCAAAGAATTTCAGTATTTGTGCTCGTGTTCGCTGAAAAAGGAAAACCTGGTGTAGTTTTGCATCAGTGACAATGACACGCTCCATTGCACTGTTCTCCAATTCCGGAAATTAACGTTGTGCAAATAACAACTCTACACTCCTCTACACTGTATCATAAATTTTCTCAATCTTGAGAAACAGATAGCATTTAAGTGCATGCTACTTTAGTAGCATTATCTACATAATGCTTTATTTAGCCACGGCGTTACAATGTTGCATGTATCCTTCTATGTACTATATTCCGTGAAATTGTGTGGCACGGTTTAAGTTATTATGCTTGAATCCATTACGACCAAATGTGTTTTGCCATGGTGCGTAGTGACTGGAACATTAACAAAACTAACATTCATAGAGTGCATCAAATATGTTTTCTTCCGAGAAAAGCAGTGTTTTTCAAATAGCTAAAACCCATCTCATGATAGAGATCTCTGAATGCCTTCGGGCTTGAAACAAGGACCCATGACAACATTTATTAAACGTGTAAAATCCATTTTACACTACATAGCTTGTAACTGTAGGCATCATTATTTTGCCTGAAGTTTTTCCCGTCTGAAGGAAACAAGGCGTCCAAGTACGAAGGACAAGATCACGAAAATGTAGTATTATCAATTTAGGCCTCCATAGGAGGTGCACCAATCACGCGTAAGTAACAAACACTTAGAGTTGTTTGTTACCGATTTCAGTTGTGTCGGTCAAGGTGACGGTGCTTGCTTGACTGACTTTATATATCAAGCATTTGAAATAGTCTAGAGATTCGAATTTTCTAGCAAAATGCATGAGATGGTGTACAGAAGGGGCGTTATACGAACGTCGTAAAAAAACGTTAATTGCGGTGAGAAGCAGATAATAACACCAACTGGAAAAGCGTTTTAATAAATGTTACCTTGGCCTTAAATGTAAGTTAAGGTTTTCTTTCAACCTTACAAGCAATATAAATTTATGCTTGAATCATGTAGGAAGCCTAATTCTGTGCTATCATGGTGGGGACTAATGCAACGCGTAGCATTATTTGATTACTCACCTTTTCATACTATTTAGCTTGGCCTCAATTTAGGCAAAAAAAAGAACTCTCGTGGGATCAATAAGCACCAATAACTCTGTCTTTCTGGAAAACACGTTTAGTCCAGTGAAAAATAACTGCCGAGTTAAAAAGCATCGAATAAACGTTCTTTATATCCTAGACCTTGTTTTCTTACTTGTTGTGTAGTCAACTGTTGTAACATTGTATTATTCTAACAATAGAAGCAGCGAAGCCAGACCTTTCTCTCAACAATGCGCTTTCCTAATTGGTGTTTCTATTATTTCATAGCTCCTATAGTGCCGTGGAGTATCTTATGGAAAGCTACTCTTTGTTCGTCGCGAACATGGGAGTCGAGTCATTGTTACTTTAGAAAAGTATGCTTCTCCATCCGTCCCATTCATTCTTGATCAACACGTGTCACCAAAAACAACACAAGATTGATAGTATTATTAAAGTGGGACCCAAGCGTTCATAAACACTTCGTGATGCTTACTTTTTAATAAATGGCTTGAAATGGCGCATTAACTGAGCGTAGTTGCAGTTTCACACAGCTTTAAATGTTTGGTCCAATAAGGCGCAAAACATGCAATCATTTTCAGGTGTCAAGCTGACGAGCTCTTTTGTTTAACGTGCTCCAGCTAGACAGACACGTGCTGAATAAGTCAATTTTTTGAAGGTT